>JARHVA010006224.1:490000-847500 GCA_037957365.1 Torreya grandis | reverse complement strand
AATTCTAAGGATGATGTTGATGTATTGGTTAAGATGCATATATATCGATATATAAAGGATATTTTGAGGGTAATCTAAAAGGATCCATCACTCATAATTATGGAGACTCAAACTCAACTTACACCTTTAGGTGAATGGGCTTAAAATTATTATTGGTCCTTATATCACTCTCAGTTGGTTCTTATAGAAGGGGAATCTTACCAAGAATCATCCAAAGATGCAAGGGTGACTGTGAAGTAAGAAGAGGATTTGGAAGAGGTCCCTGCTACAAAAAGTTCTCTTAGAGTAGAAGAGACAATTAATACTGATTCTTCAGATTATTCACTCTCTATCCCTCCTACTATAAATATAGCTCCTATAACTTTTGAGGTATATATTTCATCTAGTAATACACCATAGGTCACTCCTTAAATTTAGAGGACAATAATTAAGGTCTAAAAGAGGTAAAGAGCTCCAAATAAGCTCCCTCAAATAGTTGAGACACTTGTGAACTCAACTATTGAGATAGTGTCACAAGAGAGGTTTGTGGGTAAAGGAGAAGCACCAAAAGAGGATGAGGAGGAAGATATTTAAAATTAAAAGGTCATGATATCTAAGGATTTAAAGGTAGGGCACCAATAAAAATGGAAAAAATAGAAGGTGTCCCTAGTCTTATTATTACTTCTAGTTTGCTTTCTACAATTCTTGTTTTCCCTTATTTTGATTATTTTTGGTAATATTTGGATAGTAATAGATAATTATACCCAAAAATCATTAGAGTGACTATTTTAAGTCCTATTTCTATTGTTTCTCAAAATTTGACAAGAGATACTAAAGATAATAAAGTGCATTTCAAGAAAACTACACGAGTCTCTATTTTTTATCAAGGTGCACAACCATATGTACAATCTATCCAACTAGGTTTGTATATGCCTCAATATAGTAAAACTCAACCAATTTATATTTTTTCATATACAAGAGTGGATAATAAGACATCCTATATTTTTCACCCTATTCCCTAGATTGATAACTTGTATTGGTAGAATAACATCTTACCATCTCTGTAGACCCACTCTAAGTAAATGAATCAATGTTCTCTTTAGAGGATATTATGTCAAGGGGTTACAAGCCAAGCCACTCAGCTAGATAACATAGGGTAATTGATAATTACATAATAGGCAAAGGAATTAAGTACCTAGGATACTCAGAGGCTAAACTTGGTGATTTTTAAACTTTTCATAGTTAGTTTGTTTTTTGATAAATCCATAGGGACAATTCAAATAATCAAGAAAATAGAAATACAAGATGAATTTGGTAGAGGCCTAATCCTTGAAGAGATACAAGATGTATTTTCCTTATCCAAACAAATAATTGGGGAATCTCCATATAATGAATAATTTGTAGCTTATTTAGAGACACACATAGAGGCCTTAATGGAAATACATAGAGGCATTGATCAAGCTAGGCAAGAGCTTCAACAAGATCTAAATCAAGTGTTGGAGAAACAATATATTATACATATCCCTAAAGAAATAGAGGATGATTTGTATAATTTAACCCTAAGGCTATATAACATTCTTGACACTGTTAGTACAATAAAGATTGAAATGTCTCCCCTTTTAACTAATACTATCAAATCATTTAATTCTTTAAAAGTAGATGAAAATAAATTAATTGTTTTCCTAACTTATACTTCAAATAAAGCCTTTGGCCATCTATATATGATGACTCATCTTTAGGAAATCAATGCCCTCAATTTGGTAGTTATTAGAACACAAGAGGATCATGAATGGGTTTCTCATGCACAATCCTTAATTCCAAAATTGACTAAGCACAAGAGACAAGATATACAAAATTTTCAAGAATTGAATTTTTTAAAGGAAAGGGACACTTCAAGTAAATTGATTGACAAAGCCAATTTTGATAATTTAATCTAGATGAATATTAAAAATTTCAAAAAATATCTACAAGGATGCACAAGGTAGGATATCAAGTAGGAGATTAGTTTTTCAAGGAAGAAGGTGATAGAGGTTCAAATCATCAAAGTTGAGTTCATAACTTTGAAGTAGGAGCATGGACACCTACTCACTAAAGTCTCTAGGGTTCATAGATAATCTTTTCTCAACTTAGACATAATCAAATATCTATATGATCGATTATATAAGTGATATCTAGAATTGAAGGTGAAGAAAAAATCTACATCAATAAAGTTCAATTCAACTCCACCTACCAATCCTACTCCATTAACCACTTCATGGGATACTACCTCAGCCATGCAAGCTCCAACATCAAGTAATCCTTAGATTCATAATATTAATATTATATGTATTTATTATATAAGAGTTAATGTATATAACTAAAGTTTGGTCTAAATTATATTCTATTCACAATGCATGTAAGCATTAGTTATGAAGTCTTGTAACATACACATGTTATATGATTTTGTAGTATGTGTTGGGTGAATATTTTGTCACCAGTTAACTGATGGGAAAAATAGGTGTTTCAATTACAACATAAGGAGATTGACCAGCCAAATGTGTAAGCTTACCACATCAAAAGGGGACAAATCTCTCCTCTCATCAAGGGGAGGTTACCTATAGCTATGAGGTACTATATATATATATATATATATATATATATATATATATATATATATATATATATATATATATATATATATATATATATATATATATAAGCTGAAAATAACACTCAGGGTAGGATAACACCATCCATCTCTCTTTTTTCAGAGATGTTCACAAACATAGGAGAATTTTAGTGAAAACACTGAAGGCACTTCTCTTCTTTTAGAAGTGGTTTGCAACAAACAGCAAGATTTCTTTCTGGTAGTGATAAGTAAAAGTAACAGGGTGCAATAAAATAGTAGGATGAAGTGTAGCACAAAGTCTCCACCTCAACTACCAAAGATTGAAATACGAAGGACAATGGTGGCATAAAGTCATCCCAAGATCCTTTACATAGAAACAAACTAGAAACACACACACTGAAGATAATTACGATAGCTCAAAGTCTTTCCACAGTTGGCTTTAGGGCACCTTCTAGGTTACTTCCACTAGTTTTGATTATTTAATTAAATTGACAAGAATGCATTCAAGAAATAGACATAATAACAATTTCCTCAACAACACAAGCTATTCCAGCACAAAGTCTGAAAAGGCACTTGCTTTCTCATTCAAATAACGAAATGTGATTAACAATCTGAGCTCAAAGTCTCAATAATGCCTTTCAATTTGGGCACAGTTTTGCTTCTATAATAGAGAGATCTCCTTTGCATAAAAAAGAGACTATAATAAATAGATCTCCAAGAAAGACTTGGGCACTTTGTTTCATAAAATTGCCCATGATGCATTCAATGCCTTGAATGCATTTTCAATTCCGTCAAGGGGCCATGCTAGAATAGGGCATCGGCCTTAACTGTGGCATGTTTATTCATCTCAAATGTCTCCTCCAAAGTATGGGCTGCCTGGTCCTCTTCCTGATATTTGCATAGTTGTCCACTTTGCCTTTACTTGATCTAAAAAAATAGGCCATACTATTGAGTGCTCGCGCTCTCTGATGTCCACTTGGTGGACTATTTCACCAACTAGAAATAACTCCTGTGTAGATATTTTTGGTCTTTCCCTCTTGTTCCCTCTTCTCTTAATGCATTTTATTTCTTCCTCATGATCTGAGCTCTCAATCTATCTCTTCCCTTTCTACTGACTCTTTTGGCTTCTTCTTCATCTGGTCACTAAGTTTGTTCTTCAATTTCCATGCCATATTTGAAAATAAATGAGCATTTGGTTACCTTGAATTTGATGTCCATGGGGATGTCATTTGTCATTCGTCGCTTGAACCACTTTAAACCTTTGAACCTTTAAAGTGCATCATTTTAATGGTTCAATGGTTCAAGTGGTCCTATCATCTCCTTGGTTCAATCACTTCTTTCCTCTTTAGTTGAACCATCTCTTTGAACTTGTCTCTAGAATCTTCCACTTCCTTCCTTTGCATGAAGCTTCCTTAAACCTTTGAACCTTGAACCATTTTGGTTCAAAGTTTAATAGTTCATTCTCTTTCTCTGAATCCTTTGGTCCTTCAAATTTTTTGGATCCTTTTCTTTTCTGTTGAACTTATTAAACCTTAGAACTTTTAACCTTTTGGTTTAAGGTTCCACGGTTCAATGGTTCATTCTTTTCTCTTCGAATCCTTTTTTCTTTTAAGTATTTCAAACTTTATTGTTAAGTATTTCAAACTTTATTGAACTCATTGAACCTTTCAACTTTGAACCTTTTTTGGTTTAAGGTTCAATAGTTCAACAGTTCAACCTTCACTCTTTGAATCTTTCTTTTCTTTAAGTCTACCAAACTTATTGAACTTTAGAACTTGCCGAAGTCTTCGAACTCATTAAACTCTTCGAAGCGGTTAAACCGCTTTGAACTCATTGAGTGCTTAACTCTTTTTTGAACCTTTGAAACTTTGAAGTGGGGTTCAATGGTTCAACAATTAAATGGTTCATTCCATTTGTTTGAAGACTTTTTCTAATTCTTTTGATTGAACATCAGCGTTGAACCAGCCTTGAAAATGCCTAAGTGTTGGAACTTGTTCCTTTGTGATAGATCACCTGTTGAAGCTGTTGAACCCATTGAACTCGTGAGTCCCTTGACTAAAAATACTTGAATAATTGAAGAATTGGAGTGCTCAGAACATTTTTTTTGAGAAGAGAAGAGAGAATTTTGGCTTGTAGGACCAAAATAGTTGATATGTTGCTCACAAAAACCAGTGATGGATTTTGGGAACAACAACTGGCTCCAGTTGGGTAACTTCCATCGATTGTAAAAAAAATCAAAGGGAGTAGAATCCAAAATATCTGGTGCCTTAAGTATGCCATTGGGCTATAGAGTTATAATACCCAAAAAGAATGGTGCCAAAAAGAAATGAAAATGAATAATACAAAATAGAACTAAAGACTATACAAATATACAAATGTACAATTAGACTTATCTGATACTTCAAGAATTGAAGTGCTTCAGATGCTACCCAATGTGAGGCAATGAAAATGGCATGCTATCTGGATACTTCAACAAGAAAATATTTTCACCATTGAGCTGATGAATAGCAAATGGGCCTCTCCATAGGGCTTCAAATTTCCCATGCATTCCCTTTGGTTCTCTTCTCTTATCCCATAACAGAACTTGATCTCCAACCTAGAAATCATGGGTTTTTGCTCTCTGGTCAAAGAGCTTCTTCACCATACTTTGATACACAAAAATTTGGTCTACCACCATAGTTCACTACTCATCTAGCTTGGTTAAACACATGATCATTTTATCGATAGAGCTTTCATATGTCTGATCTTCGACCACCTTTGCCAATTTTAGTGCTGACAATTCCAAGGTGATTGGTATCTCTACATTGAGACCATAAAAAAGTTAGAATGGTGACATACCTATCTCCCTCTTGAGTGTAATTTTGTCTACCCATAAAGCATCAACTAATGATTTATGCCATGTTTGTTAGTTGTCATCCACTACCTTCCTGATGATGGTCACCACGTTCTTGTTGCTCGATTCTGATTGGCCATTCCCTTATGGAAAATTATCAGAGGAGTGGGAGAAGGTAATCCCATAATAATAATAGAACTGGGTAATCTCATGAGAATAGAAATAGGTTGCATTATTAGTCACAATCTTTGTTGGGACCCCAAACCTAGAAATGATGTTTTTTTTAGGAAATTGCATACTACTTCTGAAGTAACATGTTTAGATGAAATAGCTTCCACCCATTTGGTGAAGTAATCTATGGCTATGGGGACATAATCATGTCCAACACTTGAAGATGGGTTTATAGCACCAATGAAATCGATTCCCCATTATTGAAATGGTTCTTCTATTACCACTGGCTTAAGAGGTAAAACAGTTAACTTAGGTCTTCCAACAAACTATTAACACAGTTCACATCTTTGTACCCATTTGTATGCATCTTGAAATAGAGTAGGCTAGTAATATCTAGCTCATAGAAACTTATGGGTAGTTATAGGCATAGAAAAATGTCCTCCATAGATCAGATTTTGGAAGGATTCCAAAAGTTGGTTCTATCGCTCTTTATCCACATAGTGAAGGAACACCCCATCGAGGTTCCTCTTATACAGACTGTTGTCCCATAGGAAAAAATTGGTAGCTTTTAACTTAACAATCCTCTTTTCTTTATAAGATAGGTGAGTAGGGCACTCACCATAGGTAAGGAAATGAGCAATATTTGAATACCACTCATTCATAGTGGTGACAAAGAGGATTGTTGGTGGGTCTTCAACCTCTATTACTTCATGTCTTATTTCTTTCGGTATGTTATAAAAAATCAATTAGTAGAGGACCCTTCCCTATACAAGCTTTGTTGGTTTGATAACCAGATCAAACTCCTAGATTTTAGCAATTCAATTTCCCTTTTTGGTTTCAAACTCCTGTTGAGTTAATATGGACTTGACTATTGTACCAAGAACCATGGCAACAGTGTGTGAGTTTAGGATGTAAAAATAAAAGTGATTTACCACCTTTACCACTACATAAGCATGCTTCTCCATGTTTGAATAATTCAATTTATGAGTTTTGAGAGGACAAATCATGAAGGATATGGGAGATTCCACACCTTCCTTGTTTTTTTAAACCAAAATTGTTGAAAGTGTGTTTAGAAGCATAACTATACATTATGAAGCCTTTGGTGTAATCTAGACAAACTGGAATTAGAGCATGGGTAATAGCTGACTTGATGTCTCAAAATGCCAATTTGACTTTTTTAGTCCAACTAAAAGTGGCCTTTCCCTTCATCATGTCCACAATGTGGTGAGTCTTCTCAGCGAACTCAAGAATGAACCTTCATAGAAATTTCACCTTTCCAAAGAAAGAGTGAACTGCAGTCTGACTTGTGGGTAGAGTAAGCTCATAGATGGATTTGACTCTTTTTGAGTCAATCTTTATGCCTTCTTAGGATACAATGTGTCTAAGAAGTTTCCCTTCTGTTACCCCAAAAATAGACTTCTTGGGATTTATAAAAATGCTATTTTGGTGACATCATTCCAGCACTTGTTGCAAATGGCACACATGATCAGGATGATGCTTGAAAAACACTATTAAATCATCAAGGTATACCACAATGAACTTACCCATTTCATCTTTGAAAGCAAGGTCTATTGCTCTCTGAAAAGTGGCACCAGCATTTATTAGGCCAAATGGCATTCTTCAATACGTAAAGGTGCCCCAAGGTGTGGTGAAGGTAGTCTTATGTTGGTATGCTTTTCCAACTTCCACTTGATTGTACCCTAAGAAGCCATCTATCATTGATAACATCTATGAACTAGTCATTATCTGAAGGACTTGATCCATGATGGGTAGATGGTAATTATCCTTTAGGGAGGTTTGATTCAAATTCCTAAAATCTATGCAGAGGTGGATTTCTCCATTCTTTTTTCCCACAAGAACTACGTTTACAATCCATGTGGAATGATGGATTGGGAAAATTATTCTAGAGTTCAACATTTTCTATATTTTAGATAGAATACTACCTGATATCTTTGGATTATACTATCAGTATTTCTACTTGTAAGGCACCGAATCACTCTTGAGAGGAATTTCATGGCAAATTTATTCAGGCTTGAGTGACTTCAGATCATCATAGGAATACACCAAAACATCCATGTAATGGCAAAGTAGGGTAGTAAATTTGAGCTTCTTCTTAGGAGTGCAACACTTCCCAATGTTCACCATCTTAGGATTTTCCTTAGTACCCAAATTTATTTGATCAAACTCCTAGGAGGAGCTTGAATCCATTTGTTGTTATTTGATGAACCTGTCATGCTTGTCGAATAGTTTCTCAAGGGAAACCAATCCTTTGGGAATTTTATTCCCTTTTAGCTATAGGAATTATTCACCTATGTTTAAACTTGTTTTAGAGGCTGATTTAAGTTTTTGAGGTACACTGCCTTCAAAGTGAAGCTATTCAAAGCTATCTTTTTGTTCCATAAAGGTGATGATTTGGTTTTTGCCATTGAACACTTGCCAATTATTGTCATTATCAAGCACACTTGGTCAAAAAATGAGTTCGATAGTGTCCCTATCTCCCTTAAAATCTAGGTGAAGAACTAAAAGAGTTGTAGAAATAGCTAATGCATCAGCTCGGTCATTAAATTTCCTAGGTACTACAGAGATACTGAAAGCATCAAAGCTTTCAATTTGATCCCAAACTAGATTGCGGTAATGGTGAAATCTCTTATTTTTGGTTTGGTACAGGTTCCTAACCTAGTAAACCACTAGCTCATCATCACTTTTGGCATGAAGGAGTTTGACACCTTTATCTTGAGCAGCCTTTAATCTGAGTAGTAGTGATTCATATTCAACAGTATTATTGGTATTACTAAACTATAATTTATAAGAATCAGGGAGAATATCTCCTTAAGGATTTATCAACACAATCCCAGCTCCTGAGTTGGTAGAAGAATAGCTACCATCAAATTCAAGAATCCACACATTATTAGAAACTGACCTTTCCTTAGATTTTTCTTCAATTGGAGGGGAGGATTCTTTTACACTTGCACTGCATCCTATCAATTCTTCTACTATTTTATTTGAATCAATTTTTAGATTTTCATTTTCAAAAGCTTCATCAGCTAGGATAGGAATATCCTATATAGTCAGGACGTAATTACCCATGCTTGAAGACTCAAATAGAATTTGAGATTTAGGCACTGATGTTTGAGTGACAACATATTTTGCCTCCTTAGGGAGCAATCTTTACATGACGCATTTGACTGGGATCCTCACTTTAGATAGGTCCATACTTAACTCACCACCGACATCGTTGTAAAAATTTCACCCAAGAAGGATGCCGTATGAGGCTGGGATGTCAGCCACCAAGAATTTCATCTTAATTCTCTTATCTGGGAATGCCATAAATGCAAATTGGGCATCCTTGATTTGTCCTAGTAGTGGCACTTGTTTGTTCTCCATGGATAAACACCTCCAAAAGGTCTTGGTTAGTGTGAGTCTAAGAGATTCTACCACTTTGGTAGGCATGACATTATCAGATGCACATGAGTCTATGATATAATTGTTTAGTTGGTGTCCATTTATCAGTAGGGAGACATAAAATGGTTTTGTCCTCCCAAGAGTAGCAAGAGGAGTAATGACAAGGTTATTGTAGGTGGATGTGGGAGTCACCTTTAGAATAGTTCGTCTTGTAGAAATGGTTTTATTCTTTACACACTAAACTAGCTTATCCAATTTCTCAGGGTTGGATTGCAGGAATTCAAATTTAGACATTTGAATTTTGATTTTCTTGACATTATCGATAATATCAAATGTTTAAAATGAATTAAGAATGGGGGAAGGTAGTTCATCCTTCTAGTTTTTAGGAGGGGGTACTGATCTATGAAATTTAATTTGAAGGTGAAGCCATACTTGAGGTACTTACTTTTTTAGTGATCACCAGGTCCTTTAATTGAAAAGGTAGAGTGGTTCCCCATTTAGCAATTGAAATCACTGGTTGAGGTCACTCCTCTATTTTTTCCTTATTAGCTTGCTGGGATGACTGGTTCTAGAACTGGGTGAATCTAATGTATGACCCATCAAACACTTCAATTTTACTTCTAGGTTCATTCTAGTAATTTAGGAAATTGATGTTGGAGTCACTAGCTAATTATTCTTCTCCCTATGTGAAGAGATTAGTGTCATATTTTGGGTTCAACTCAAGCTGGAAGAAGTCAAATTCTATTTTGAGATATCCAACTGCTGAGTTGGCTGGTGTTGCTTTAATGGCAAGCTTCCCCTATGGGGGAGGAAGATGGTTTGGTTACCCTTGATTCTTGGTAGTTTGCCTTGGTATGACTAATTCAAAAAAGTCCTCCTTTGTATATCTCATTATGAAGGAGTAGACATTCCTTGTGTCATTTGCTTTCTAAGAGCTAGCAACTCATTTTCTAGCTTTAGCACTATAGGATCAGTGGTGCCTATAGATGGATATTCAAAGGATGAAGAAGATTTAACTTTATTAGGATCTCTCCTTATCTTCTCCACCAAGATGAGATCATATTCCACCTTAGTATCCAAATATTAAGATATAGCGAGGTCTATGTGGCCAGCACATCTCAACAAGAAACTCACTTCAGGAAGTTGAGAGTTGATGAAGAATCATTTGAGATTCTCAGCTATTGGCTGAGTAATGGTAGGAATCTTGTTCCTCAACTTGTTTAACTTAGCTATGAAGTCCCTCATAGGTTCATGAGGTTACTTCTTCATTTTTGTGAGCTAAGCTAGCAGGGCATGCACATCTTCTACAAGCTTGAACTTGGCTTCAAATTTGGCTTTGAAGGTGTTCCAGTCAGTCACAGTTTGTGCTTACAGATGATAAAACTAGTCTGAAGCAGCACCTTGTAATGTCTCTATGAATATCCTGACTACTACATCTTCATACTTCACACCTATCATGCCACAAGATATGCTAAAGGCTATAATATGTTCATCAGGATGAACTCTCCCATCACTAAAGAATTTGAGGAAATTCTTCCTTGAACTATGAGGTAGCTCATGTAGAGGTGGAGTTAGATTGAGTGGTCCAAAAGAGTTACCCTAAGGGCCTTGAACTACCATGATTTGACTACTGAAGGGAGGGATAACAAATGTCTAAGGGGTATGTATTGACAAAGCTCTACTAATAGCAGAAATTGACACTTTGCCTGGTAATGGATACCTAACTTTTGTAGGAGGAAAACTCTTGGTTTGATAAAGGTGAGATGGAGAAGGAAATAGGTCAAAATCACTTTGTTTTACCAACTCAAATATAGGTTCAAAAATACCTTTAGATCTCTAGCTTCTTATATACTGTGGATCTACCAAAGTGTATAGTAAAAATGGAAAAGAACTGACACTGCTTCAATTTAAATCTTGAGGCTTCAAATTACATGTTCTTCCCTATCAGATTCACCAAAAAATATTGGGTGAGTATTTTATCACCAGCTAACTAATGGGAAAAATAGGTGTTTCAACCACAACATAAGGAGATTGATTGGCCAAATGTGTAGGTTTACCACATCAAAAGGAGACAAATCTCTCCTCTCATCAAGGGGAGGTTCCTTATAACTATGAGGTATTATATATATATATATATATATATATATATATATATATATATATAAGCTGAAAATAACACTCAAGGTAGGATAACACCATGAATCTCTCTTTTTTCAGAGATGATGTTCACAGACATAGGAAAATTATAGTGAAAACACTAAAGGCACTTCTCTTCTTTTAGAATTGGTCTACAACAAATAATAGGATTTGTTTCTGATAGTGATAAGTAAAAGTAACAAGGCACAATAACATAACAGGATGAAGTGTAGCACAAAGTCTCCACCTCAACTGCTAAAAAGTGCAATATGAAGGACAATGGGGGCATAAATTCATCCTAAGGTCCTTTACATAGAAAAAAACTAGAAAAACACACATTAAAGACAATTATGATAGCTCAAAGTCTTCCCATAGTTGGCTTCAGGACACCTTCCAGGTTACTTCCACTAGTTTTGCTTATTTAATTAAATGGACAAGAACACATTCAGGAAATAGACAAAAGAACAATTTCCTCAATAACACAAGTTATTCTAGCATAAAGTCTGAAAATTCACTTTCTTTCTCATTCAAATAATGAAATATGATTAACCATATGAGCTCAAAGTCTCAGTAATGCCTTTCAATTTGGGTCAAGTTTTGCTTCTATAATAGAGAGATCTCTTTTGCATAAAAAAAGAGATTACAATAAATAACACTCCAAGAAAGACTTAGGTGCTTTTTTTCATAAAATGGCCCATGCTACATTTAATGATTTGAATGCATTTTTAGTTCTATCAAGGGGCCATGCTGGAACAGGGCATCATCCTTAATTGTGGCATGTTTATTAATCTCAAATGTCTCCTACAAAGTATGGGCCACCTAGTCCTCTTCCTAATATTTGCATAGCTGTCCACTTTGCCTTTACTCGATCTAGAAAAATAGGCCACGCTATTGAGTGCTTGCTCTCTTTGATGTCCACCTGGTGGACTGTTTCACCAACTAGAAATAACTCTTACACAGATATTTCTAGTCTTTCCCTCTTGTTCCCTCTTCTCTTAACACATTTTATTTATTCCTCGTGATCTAAGCTCTCGAGCTATCTCTTCCCTTTCTACTAGCTCTTTTGACTTCTTCTTTAGCTTGTAACTGAGTTTGTTCTTTAGGTTTTGTGCCACATTTGAAAATAAATGGTCATTTTTTTACCTTAAATTTGACATCCATGGGGACGTCATTGGTCACTGGTCGCTTGAACCACTTTGAACCTTAAACCTTTGAACATTTGAAGTGCATAAGTTTAATGGTTCAATGGTTTGGGTGGTCATATCGACTCCTTGGTTCAATCGCTTCTTTCTTCTTTGGTTGAACCATCTCTTCGAACTTGTCTCTAGAATCTTCCACTTCTTTCCTTCACTCAAAGATTCCTTGAACCTTCAAACCTTTGAACCTTGAACCATTTTGGTTCAAAGTTCAACGGTTCATTCTCTTTCTTTGAATCCTTTGGTCCTTCAAAGTTTTTGGATCCTTTTATTTTCTATTGAACTCATTGAACCTTATAACTTTGAACCTTTTGGTTCAATGTTTAACGGTTCAATGGTTCATTCTTTGCTCTTCGAATCCTTTATTCTTTTAAGTCTTTCAAACTTTATTGAACTCATTGAACCTTTGAACTTTGAACCTTTTTTAGTTCAAGGTTCAATGGTTCAATGGTTCAACCTTCACTCTTTGAAGCCTTCTTTTCTTTAAGTCCACCGAACTTATTGAACTTTAGAACTTCCTGAAGTCTTTGAACTCATTTAAATCTTCAAAGTGGTTAAACCTCTTTGAACTCATTGAGTGCTTAACTCTTTTTTGAACATTTGAACTCGTTGAACCTTTGAACCTTTAAATCAGGATTCAATGGTTTAATGGTTCATTCCATTTGTTTGAAGCCTTTCACTAAGTCTTTTGATTGAACCTTAGCGTTGAACCAGCTTTGAAAATGCCTAAGTGTTGGAACTTGTTCCTTTGTGAGAGCTTGCTTATTGAATTTGTTGAACTCATTGAACCTGTGAGTCCCTTAACTAAAAATGCTTGAATAATTGAAGAATTGAAGCACTCAGAACATTTTTTTTGAGAAGGGAAGAGAGAATTTTGTCTTGCAAGACCAAAATAGTTGATATGTTGCTCACAAAAACTAGTGACAAATTTTGGGAACAACAGTATGTATCCTATTTTAGAAATAAAAATTTGGCCATTTTGAAATATACATGTAGAGTCTACATTGAAGTAGAGCTGTTATTCTATTCATTTACATTTAATTCCCATATTTTGGATGGATTTGGAGGTTGAGGAGATCCCTTCTCAATTATATATATACTTTTTATTCTTCCATTACAAAGGGAGTTGAAATTTCAATCAATACAGGAAGAAACCTATGGATTGTCATGACATTATGTTAATGCTATCTTGTGTAATTTATTGTGTTATTTTCCTATTATTGATTTAGTAATTTGAGGTGTGAAAAATATGCTTAGAGCTCTTTATTTTTATTATCAATGTATGCTAATATAGGATGTCCAACACATATTTAAGTATTGGATAATATCATTAGTTATAATCAATAAACTTGACTAATTCATTTAATTAATTGTGTATAATTGTATTTTCATGATATAGCTTTTTAAAGTGAGAAATATATACTTTAGATACCTCCTTGATCTAAGTTTTAATCCTCTATTATAATTGCATGCAATACCTACTCTAAATATGACAAAATGTTGTCTGAGATCTTAGAATTCACTATATCTTTTACCATCAAACTACTTCACTATGTTTATGTACATGTAAGCAATAGATACTAGCTACAAGAATTAGTTTTAAAGACACTTTTACATGTATGATACCAACCTAGAATTAATCTCTCTCTTTATCACAAAATTTTCTTTTCTACTCTACCTTCGCTCCTTTTGACTTTCTTTTGAGATCTACCTACCATATCTTATAATATCACCCATCCAACTCAAATAGTATTTTATCTTCTTTTATATTTCACTCATCCATGCCCACCTAGTTAATAATTTTCATGCTTAACCAACTATTCCACAACTTGGTTTTTTTAACCCATACCTACAACTCATGCCCAAGAGTCAATTTTACCTCCATAGAGATCCCAAAACATTAGAGGCTACCTCATTCATGATATGGTGTGCATAAAAACCATGTCAACATTATATCCTAGTTATACAAAGAGGGCCTCCACATTCCATGTGTCCATACCTAAAAGAGTTTATCCCCTACATTTGAGTTATACTGAAGACACCCAAAAGAATAACCAAGTCTCATATCTAAGCTAATATTTTAGTTTCACCCTTGTCAACCCATTGAAGGCTAATATCTATATCGAATGTTCACATAACACCCCAAGTTAGAACACATTCTCTAATAATAAATGCTCAACCAAATAATCAACCTATGGTTCACCCTTGGTTAACCAGGTCTACTATTTTTGTTCTAGGAGACGTGCATAATTTTCCAAGGAATCTTGAGAACAAACTACTTCTTTCTCCCCTTTGAGAGGAAGAAAAACTGAAGATCATCTCAAGTCTTTCAATTCTGACTTAATAATAATGAATGTTATAGATGAAGATGTTGAATTTAGACTTTTCCTATTCATACTATAGGGTGTTGATTATGATTTGGTTTTTTAACTTGTAAAAGAATTCAATTACTTCATATAACTCATATCAAGGCACATTTATTTATAAATTAAATCAAGTTACTATTCTGAGTCTTGTATATCAACACCTCACTACTATGAAGAGAGACCAATGTACAAATTTGTGCTTTCAACATGAGATTCTAGAAGATTTACATTTAGGTGAATGGCACATATAAACTAGGAGAGGATTTATATTGGAAATGTAATAAAACACCTTATATTTGATCATTTTAATATTTATATAAAGAGTTACTATTGGTCCCACTCTAGCTTTGGCTTATTAATAATTAATCAAGATTGATACATAACTCAATCCTCAGATACCAAGAATTCCCAACCTTAATGTTGGTTTTAAAATTTTAAATATAGTGCTTCATGTGAATCAAAATTTTAAGCATACAATCATAATCATATATATGAATTACCTCATATAACATATCTCACATCAAATCAAAATCATGTTTTCATGAATAATCACATATAATTAATCATCAACAAAGTTAGCATTCAATCCCAATCAATGCAATAATCATTGAAACTATAGATTCTACCAAGATAGATTTAGATGATATATAAAGAATGGTTTAGAATTTAAGTAATTAATTTATAAACATGAAAAAGAAGATGAGCAATGTTTTAAAAAATAACAATAATCAAAATTTGAGGTTCCCAAGTTATAATAGACTTTTTAATAATTTTTAAAATAATATAGAACAATAACAAACTAATAAGTTTCCTAATATAAGCATGATAGAGATGGATTTACCCAATTGGTGCATAGTTAACAACATAACACAACATGGTGATATTAATTATGTTGATTTTTGTGCAGTGTTTTAAATATTTTAGAGATAAATGAAGAGGAATGAAATAATGAACAATCCATAAGAACCATCCCTTGCTCTTGATTCCTTAAGCACATATATGGTCTTCAAAACTCACAAATTTCCATTCCCAAGTGAAGATGATAATGAAATAAAGGATAATTAGGATGAGGTATATGGTTTATAAAATTTATAGAGAATTAATTAAAATTTTAAGAACAAATAGATGTTTACCATGTTTACTCATCCAAACAACATGATTATCCCTATGAATCTGAAGGTTGATAATAATCTGTACATAGATAATATTTCTAAACTATTAATTACTGATACTTTTTCTCTAGTAGGAACCCATTGAATCTTAATATTTTTGAGTGCATTCCTTAAAAGGTACACTAGGAAAGGGGTGGGTAGATCATTGGTGTTTCATAGGTTTTTTATTTTCTATACTGCCACTTAAAACCAACACAAACCTCTCATATAAATTTCCTTAAGTTTTGACACCTCATTTACACACTCTTCCAAGAAATTCACCACCTAAAATAGCCCCTAACTAATACAAAACCTCTTTTTTTCATCCATCAAACACTGTTGAATGGGCCAAATCTTTTCTTATAAATGGGCATGTTATGAGACTAAGTTTTCCTAGTCGACTTAGTATGAGACCTAACTTTTTTATTTCTTAAATGACTGGGTTGACTGGGCCAACTATATCAAATAAAACTTTGAAAGGGTTTAGGTTATATCCAAATATATAAACACATCTCTTTTTCCATTTTTATTAGAGAGATATAGAGAGAATCATTCATTTATTTTCTTTCATCATTCTACTTGAGGAGTCATTACTTAGGGTTTAGACTTGGTGAGAATAATCTTGTCCTATAAAAAATTATTGGATGCATATGAGAAGTCATATATCCTAGAGATGGCCTATATTTTTGATCCATACAAACCATAACAACCTCTAGAAAAATACCATTATCCAAGGGATAGATTGAGCCTCGATAGGTTCATCTTCAAGGCAACTATTCCTATTTATTATTTTGGTAGATAGAAATAACATAAGTAATGTCTTGTGAATGTATTTCTCTCTCCATGCATTAGGATTACCTCTATATTAATTTGATTATATTTCTTATTTACATGTTTACTATCCCCCATTTGTGTCAGAAGCTTTGTTGAACACTAGATTAGATTTAATTTACTTTATCGTTTAATTTTTAGAAAATCATAGGACCTAGCTAAGGTTATTGTTTAGTATTACTTGAATAGAGGATTTGTAACCTTAGTTAGTGATATTTTGTGGTAAGAGACCCATTAGTTAGGTCTAGTGGATCCATATTGGTCATGACCCTAATTATCTAAATGTAACAAGTGGAAGGGCTAGTGTGATTTATCTTCTTTGAGATAGGATTGATTTGTAGACCAGCTTCACTTTCCCTTGTCATACACAATCCACCTCACCCAAAAGGTAATGATCATCCCATAAATATAGAAGTGTAGATTAAAGGAGGATACAACATTATTTAGTACATGAATAAGATAAAAGTGAATATAATTCTTCATGAGTTGGCCCAAATTTTAGAATAGAAGGAGATCTTGTGGATGTCTATTTTAGGGAAATCTACTATATAATAACCAAAAAACACTCATGAAAATTTCAAATAAAACATTAAGATAGAATTTCTTCCCTTCTTATTGGCCATTAAAGCATTTGGTAATAATATACACACATACATAGTTGATTTTGGATCTTTGGCTACTGTAATGCTAATGCCTACCTATCAAAAGCTTGGATTGACCCTAAATGAGTCCACAAGGATGGTTTCACAATTGGACAAGACAATAGTGCATGTATTTGGTGAATTTAAAAACTTGCATATTCAAGTGGTATATGAACCACATGTATAAATAAATATATACATATTTGTGAAAGATATCCCAAAAGGATATGGATTACTAATAAGTAGGGATTAGTCAAAAACACAAAATGGGTATGTGGCAATAAACTTTTACCACATATGTTTTCCATGGAGAGGAATTAAAAATAAAATTCGAATCCATAAATATCCTAGGATAAATCATCCCATCATATAATACAACACCAAGATTGAAGAGGTTAGTTATAAATCTCATAATCTTGGGATTTACAGCTTCAGCATTAACTATGAAATGTAAGAGCAAGAATTTCATAGACCATACCAATTATGGACTCTTCATTTTGATGGTTCAAGATATAAATAAGGATAAAATTTAGTGTAAAACTAATTGAAACACAAGGTAAAAATTAACTAGCAACATATAAATTGAAATTCCATTGCATGGAAAATAGAGTAGAGTATGAAGCACTCATTTTAGGACTATAGTTCACCCTTAAGAAGAATGTAAATAAACTAATAATATCTATATATTTATAGCTCATGATTAATCATGTTGGGAATAAATACCAATGAAATTTTTCATAACTCAAAAGGTAAAAATACATGGCATAAGATCTTATTGAATCATTTAATATAATAGATGTTCCTAGAGAACAAAACCAAGTAGTTGATTCTTTATCTACTTTAATTACCAATTTGACACCATTATAGGAATATGAGGTGTTGATATTTTATATAAAGCTCATTCCATGCCCATATGTTCTTGATAATGTAGAAAATTTATAGGCATTTAAAGATGATCAACAGATTGTCTATTTTTTGAATAGTTTAGAACAATTTGAATCTCAAATCATTAATGATGAATATTTTAGGTATTTAGGCTAGGATGAATTGGGAGAAGAATAAGTTATTCAACTCAAGGAAATTCATTAGACTTTGGGAATGGTTTCCTTAGGAATAAAATTTGATATATATCCTTAAGATGAAGAGTGAAGGTAGCCCAAAGATAACAAATATGAGTTAAACAAAAAAAACATAGGCGATGAGAGGGATCGACACTATGTCAACATTGGTCTTAGCTGCACTCAAGAATAAAATCAAAAGGTAAGAGATTTTGTCATTTAGATAATGATGTGATTACATGGAATTATGAATACTTCAAGTCTTTTATCCCAAGATTTATTACACATACAATCCCACTAAAGTAGGACCATAATCCATTTAGACAAATACAAAGTCCAGTTAATCCAATATTAGGACCCCTTGTCTAGAAGGAAATACAAAAACTAATAATTGATGGGATAGTGTTCCCCATGAGGCATTTAACCTAGGTTTTTGAGAAATCAAATTGTGTGTTGACTTTAGTAATTTGAAAAAACCTTCTAAAAATTATAACTACCATATACCTCCTCTAAATAAGGTCATCTATGTAGTAAGTGTTTCTAAGATGATGTATTTATTAGATGTATTATTATGTTATAAGTAGGTATTGGTGGAATTTGAGGATCGAATGAAGACTATATTTACTATAAAGTGGGGTATTTATGCATTCAAAAGAATGCCTTTTATCATGATTAACATAGAATCTACATTTTAATGGGACATAAATCATACATTTTAAGAATTAATAGGTAAATTCATAATCATTTACATCGATGAACTCATTATTTTTTCTAATAATAGAACTGATCATGTATGACATTTACTTTCAATCTTTAAAAGATGCAAAAGGTTTAGCCTTTATCTCAACCCTAAGAAGATAATATTTGATGTCATTATAGGAAAATTATTGGAACACATCATCACCAAGGATGGGATCACCATTCATATAGATAAAATTTAGGTAATATCAAAGATAGCATTCTTAAGTAGTAATAAAGATCTCAAGTCCTTCGGTAAGATAAATTTTGTGAGGAAGTTTATCTCTAGTTTTACAAAGATTGTTAGGCCTATAAATACAATGATAAAACATGATAAAAGGTTAAAATAGACACCAAAAGTCTATTTTTTTTTCCAATACATCAAGGAAGCCATTACCCAAGCCCCAGTATTGATCGGTTTAGAATTCAAAAAAGATTTATTCTTATATTCATGTACTTCATAATGCACAATCATTGTAGTGTTTACCCAGAAAGGGATGAAACTAAACACCCTATTGCATTTATGAGAATAAATTTGAAGGAAGCAAAGATAAAATACTCTATGATAGACAAGACAATTTATGCTCTTGTGAAAGAATTAAAGAAGTTTTGGCATTACATTTTAAGGAATAAAACTATTGCTATTGTGCCACATCTAATTGTTAAGCTCACTTTAGTATAAAACAAATTAGGATAACATGGAGGTAAATGGATGGAAAAGTTGCAAAAATTCAATATAGAAATAAAACATGTTATAATTATTAGAGGATGAGGCATTATTAATCTTATGATCAAGCTATATCCATACATCAAAATTGAAGAAGTCCTGGAGACTTAGGTATCTATAGGAGACTAGCATATTAATATCATTCAATAATTACTCATAGGTACATGTCCTTCTAAGTTAAATAGTGAAAAAAAGGATCTAAGTCTTAAATATTCTCATTTCATGATTATAAAGGGGATTATCTATAGGATAAATTAAAAAGGTATATATTTGATATGTGTATCACATGAAGAAGATCATGACATCATGGAGAATATTTAAAAAATATGTGCAATAGTCACCCATCTAGAAACACCACAACACATAAGATTCTTTGAATGGGCTATCATTGGTCAATAGTCTTTAAGGATGAAAAACATCATGTGAGAGCATGCCATGAATGCCAAGTCTTTAAAACAATATAAGTACATTCAATAATTCCATCACAACTGATAATTTAAGGAATACCATTTTCTCAGTGGGAATTGGATTTCATCGGTCATTAATTTGAACTCCTCATCTACTCATAAGTTTTTCATTATAGATACAAACTAATACACCAAGTGGATGGAAGTAGTGGAAAAAATGAATTCCAAAGTGCAATATGTAATCAATTTCCTTAAAGTGAACATCACAGCAAGGCTTTTTACTCCCATATCTTTACTTTTTAATAATAGACCAACATTTCAATCAGTTGAGTTCACTGAATGGGATCATGAAAACCAAATTAGCATTAGATCATCATCCAATAATTACCATTGGAAAATGTATTGGATGAATCTATAAATAAGAATTTGATTGATGTTATAAAGAAGTCATCTATAAATAAACCAAGAGAGTGGCATCATCTATTGAAGTATGCACTATGGATAGATCAAATAAGACACAAGAAATCCCTTAAGGCTTCACCATACCTTATAGTATATGGATGCCAACTAATATTCTCAATTATGTTCAAAATCTCCACATATTAGTTTATGTAAGAATGTATGGAAACAAATTAGAAAGTGGAGTCCTAATTGTTAGACATAATAGATATGGAAGATTCAAGGATAGAAGTTTTGCACAGTTTTAGTGAGCATCAGGACCTGGTCAAAAGATGGTTTGATAAAATATCAAAGAGTAAAACATTCATAATATCTGATCTAGTGATTGTATGGGACAAATCCCATGATAATAAATGACATAATGATAAGTTTACCCCATTATAGATCAGGTCTTATCAGATATTAGAGATCTGTGATAACAATGCTTTCTATCTAAGGGACCTCAAGGTAATGAATTAAAACATCCATTCAATGGGTAGTTTTCAAATAAATACTTCATGGTTATATCATATAGATATGTCCTTGAATGACAATGAGTGATATAGTAGAGGTAAGAGTAGATTAGGTTTACTAATTCCATATTTAGGTTTCTCATTTTCTATCATTTGCTTTTATTAGGTAGTTTTTCAAGCTTTCTATATTAGTTTTTTTCTGCTTTCAACATTTTTTTCCCTAAGAGTAGTTCCTTATTTTCAATAATAGATTTATTTTTATTTCATGATAATTTTATAGACTTATTATAGTATAACCATGCTAATATCAAATTCATCATGCTTATAATGCATGCTTAATCTTGTATATTGAGTCTATTAGGATAGGTCCAAAAGGTATAACAATTATGGGTAGAGCATAGATGAAACACAGAATTAGTTTATTTTCAAGTTTTACACCTTTGTGTTTGATATTTTTAAAATTTTGGTATGCAATAATAACTAAAATAGGTTTATATCACAATCAAATAATTTTATCAGGTACGTAAAAGTTTCTCTCATAACATTGTACAAATTTAGAAAGCCTTTTAATTTCCTTTGATCAAACACACTTTTCATGTAAATAATTGTTTGAGGTAATAACCATTGATATAGATGTGGTTGATAAATAAATTCTAGTAAATTGAATTTTAATCATACACACACTAGATCATAGTGGTTCCCATCCCCCTTCTTCCATTCATATTCATAAAAATGAGAAGAAAAAGACCAATGCATCCCAAAGAGTGATCAATAAATCTAAATATGATCAAAGACTCTAATGATGAAATAATATTAATGTATCAAACATCATGACAACTAATTGAAGGAAGAGAAAGGGAGGAATAAAATTTATCTCTATCAAGAATATGATCACCTAGTTGGTAGAATATCAATGCCTAAGTTTTCCTTTTTTTTATATGCTTTAAAAAAACTATAATGAAACCTCTAGTTTATTCCAAGTTTTTTCTAAAATATTCAAAACAATGGTAAAATAACACCACTTCATCACACAAAAATCCAAGGTATGAATAAGGCTATATGTTACATGAAGTTTAGGTAGCCTCTTTCATGTTTCTAATTTAATTATTCTTTTTTAGTATGATCCACATTTAATTTGTTGTCTGTGAAACCAAAGATTTTGTGTTCTTGAATACTTAGGAGTATTCCCCATGTAATTTTCCATTTGTTTTACTCAACACCCCCCCTCTAAATTTTTTTAATAGGGGCCCCTCATTATTTGAAATCCTAGTTTCTGATTTTAAAATCCTTTTCATTGGTGATCATGTGGTTAGAAAGTTTTGAGGTTTCAAAATTCTTAATTACCATGTTGATGGTCCTTATTAAGTGTGTTACTCTATGTCAATGCAATTTTTATTTTTATTGCATTAAGG
This sequence comes from Torreya grandis, assembly GCA_037957365.1. Taxonomy (NCBI): domain Eukaryota; kingdom Viridiplantae; phylum Streptophyta; class Pinopsida; order Cupressales; family Taxaceae; genus Torreya; species Torreya grandis. Next base: position 824,933 of record JARHVA010006224.1, on the reverse strand, counting down.
TTTTATTTAAACTTTGTGTCATTTGTTCATGCTAACATATTAATCAATTTTAGATTTGTTTACTATATGTAGGTTTTCTTTGAATTTACAAGACCATTATAGTCTAAAAGTACTAAGTGTTTTCATACTCAAAGACTTTGGTTTTCACATATTTTAGTATTCATGAATTTTATTTTTTGTAGATTTAGGTCTTCATGAATTTTGGTCATCACAACTTTTACACATCTTGGATTTTTTCATTTCATAACTTTCATACTTTGCAACTTTTAGATTTTTGCGATTTTGGTCTTCATGGATTTTGACATCGATCAAATTGGTCTTCACATCTTCACGTGTTTTGGTCTTCATTAATTTTTTATTCATAAATTAATATAAAATGTTAAAGGATTATTTTATATAATTTATGACATAAAAAAATTATGAGTCTTCATTTTTTACACATCCAAGGCATCACGTGGTTTAGCGAAATAGAAATTGACAAAGGTTACAACACTCGACTTATGAGATCATGCCACATGGAGAAACTACATTAACAAAAAAATAAATATATATCAACACTTGTCTTGTGATGATGACATGAACATTTCTAAATGTCTGAGAAGTCTATGTGGTATACCCACCAAATTAAGTTTCCAAATTTGAATTAAACTAGTAAAACAATCTTGGAGCTGTTAGACATTAATGATGTATAAACAAGAATTAAAGTAGACATCATTGATATTTATAATTTAATTATGAGGAGACATATCCCTTATTGATTATAAAATATCCTAAGTGAAATTTAATTCCATGAATATATAATATCCCTAATTTTTTGTTTTTACCTATGAATTATTTCCAACAAACTATCAATTCAACTATCATGTGAATTGCGCAAGTAATCTAGAGATAAGAAATGGATTCATCATCCATGGAATACATATGATCTCTTCCAATATAAAATTTATTCCTTAAAAATTAAGATGATTTTATTGATATAATCTTCAACTCTATTGTGTTCAACATTAACTATGTTAATTACACGTCTCTATGGGATGTTGTGGAGAATATTGATAACCACACATGTGATTAAAATTTAAAAAATGAATAAAATAAACTAGTATCATATTTCATACCCTTAAAACATCAAAAATTATATTTTAAAATAATAAAACCTAAATTGATGCTTTACATTAACTTTATTTGGGACTTCTTCTTCACAAATAAGGTATATGATGGCTTCCTACATCATGAAAATAAGAGGATGGTCATGGCCTACATTCTAGGGGATGATTTTCAAAGGTACCCATGACTCCCCCTCATAAATTCCATATATTATGGGATGAGGATCACATTATGAAAAAAGAGATAAATAGTTTAATATTCATTGAGAAGGTGGATAATACCTAGAGATAATGTAATCCTTAAAGTTGCTTCCCTAGTGACAATCACCAAGTTTAGAATGGGAGTTCATATTGGGATGGCACCAATGAATAGATTGTATGGGTTTTTTTAGTATCCATTATATTTAAATTTATATCATTAGTGTCAAACTCTAGGATAAATTATTTAAAAAGGATACGAGGCCAATTTGGGGTCACTTATTTGTGTTGTTTTACTTGTTGGATGTTATCATGGCTATGATGTATGTACATAATGGATCACTATAAATCCCATCCACAAAATAAATAAATAAAAATGTATGTGAATTTTATTCCTTCTTACATATTTACTCTTACATGTGAAATATAGTTTGAATTGATGGGAAAGTCTATCCCCACGTTTGGAGGGCCATCTATGAGAAACCACTAGCCTGAGTCTCATATAATATAAAGAATACATTATGGATAAGGGGAGACAATTAGTTATATCTATGTAATATAGTTATAATTATTAAGGGAACCAAGGTGGTACCCTTGTTTTTTCCCAAGTATGTTCCATACAAGCTTCGGGAACAAAAGATGGAATATCAACTCTAATGGAGCATAAATGAAGATATATATAAGAAATACAAAGGCATTTTCCATGGATCTTATTTTATTATAGGACAAATTAATTACACCAAAAGGAATCACTTTTGTGATGTTGGAGGCATAAGGGAGATATATTCATTAGAATCTCTTCCACACTGGGATTGAGATCTAATAGGAAGAATTCATAAGATGTCATTGGTCTAGGTATCCCATACAAACATGTGACCTATGAGCATGACTTCATCTTCCTAAATTAAAAGGATATGGTGAGGTATTATCCATGATGCATATAACTGGTTATACATAGGACCTTCTGAGGGCAATCCACATGTATATATCCTTCATAATTATGGAGGTTCAAACTCAACTTTTGCCTCTAGGTGTATGGGACTCAACTAATTATTAATCCTCACAAACTTATCAGTTGATTTAGCTAGAGCATAAACCTTCCAAAACATCATCCCAAGATGTAAGGGTGACTATGAAGTAATAAGAGGATGTGGAGGAGACCCCTACAATAACAAGTTCTCTTGGAGGATCAGAGGAGCCAATTTATATTGATTATTATAATTATTCACACTCTATTAATCCTATTATAAGTGTATTTATTACAACTTTAGAGGTACATATTTCAACCACTACTACTCCACAAGCTATTACTTCAATTGATATGATAATAATCAAGTTCTATAAGAGGCAAATAACTCCAAAGTACCTTTATCAAATAATTGAAACACCTATGATTTATACTTTTGAGATAATGTCACAAGAGAGGCATGTGGGTGAAGGAGAAGCACATAATAGGATGATGAGGAATATATTTCAAATGCCAAGGTCATGAGCCTCCAAGGATTGAAAGGTAAATCACTAATATAAATGGAAAACTTAGGTCTCCTTAGTATTATTTTTACTTCTAGTTTACCTTATATAATTCCTATTATTATTTATTTTGATTATTTTCAAAAATATCTAGATATTAATGCATCATTCTACCCCCAAACCACTATATTAACTACTATGAGTATTTTTATTACTATTTATCAAATTTTGAAAAGAGATACTAGTGCTAAGAAAGTCCATTCCAAGAAAACTGTAAGAGTCCCTTTTTTTTATTGTGGTGTACAACCATATATACAATATACCTAGATAGGTTTGTCTTTGCTAAAATATAAAATAACTCAACCAACTTCTATTATTTCATCTACAAGAGAGGATAGGCAGACAACCTACATTATGCACCTAATTCCCTAGATTGACAACTTAGATTAGCAGAAGATCATTTTCCCATCTATGTTAGACCCACTCCAAGTAAGTTTATAAATACTCTTTTCAAAGTATATTATGTTAAGGGGTGACTATCTAGGCCACTCAACCAGCTAACATACTATAATTGATAATTCCATAATGGGTAAAGGAGTTAAGAGCCTATGATACTCACAAGTTGAACCTGGTGATTTTTGAGCTTCCCATAATCAATTACATTTTTGATAAATCCATAGGAATAATTCTCATAATCAATAAAAAATAAATACAAGATGAATCTAGTAGAGGCCCAACCCTTGAAAAGAGATAAGATTTATTTTCCTTGTTCAAAAGTAAGAATTGAATAATTATGAAATCATAATATAATGAAGATTTTGTGGCTTATTTAGAGACACACACAAATGATTTAGTGTAACTCCATAGAGGCACTAATTAGGATAAGAAATATATTTAGTAAGAATTGAATCAATTATTGGAGTAACAATAGATTGTGCACATCCCCATAAAAATAGAGGAAGATGTGTAGAATGCATCCCTTTGGCTATATAACATTCTTGACACTATTAGTAGAATAAATATTAAAATTTATCCCCATTTGAGTGAGGAAATTAAATGATTTAATTATTTGAAATAAGATGAAAAAATTTAAAATTTCTCATAAATTTAATTAAAAATAAGTCCTTTGTCCATCTATATCTAATGACTCCTCTTGAGGTAACCAATGCACTGAATTTGGTAGTTAATAGAACATAATAGGTTTGTGAATGGGTGTCTCTTGCATAGGCCTTAATTCCAAAATTGACTGATCATGAGAGGTAAGATATACAAATTTTGAAAGAATTGAAGTTGTCATAGGTAAGGGAAAATTCAAGGAAAATGATTAATAGAGCCAATTTTGATAAGTTACTCCAGATGGCTATTAAAAAATTCAAACAAAGTCTATAAGGATGCACAAGGGAGGAGATTGAGTAGGATATTTTTTTGTGAGTAATAAGGTGACAAGTTAAAATCATCAAATTCAAGTTAAAAACATTGAAGCAATATCATGTATGCCTACTCACCAAAGTCTCTAGAGTTCATAGATTGTCCCTTCTTAACCTATACATAATTAAATATTAGTTTGATCGATCATACAAGTGTTATCTATAATTTAAGGTGAAGAAAAAATATACAATAAGAAATTCCAATTCAACTCTACCTACCAATCTTACTCCATTAGCCACTTCAAGTACTACTCCCTTAGCCATGCAATTTCTAACATCAAGTAAACCTTATTTTCCTAAGATTAGAATTATATGTATTTATTGTAAAATAATTAATGTATGTAACTAAATATTTCTTCCATTTATATTTTGTTCATGATTCATGTAAGCATTAGTTATGGATTCTTGTAACATGCACATGTTGCATGATTTTGTAGTATGCATATTATTTTATAAATACATTTTTCTCCATTTCAAATTGTACATACAAAGTCTGTATTGAAATATAACTATTTTTCAAATAGTTTACATGTAATTCCCATATTTTAGATGGATGTGGAGGATGAGGTGGCCCCTTAAAAAAAATTATATACTTGTAATTATCCCATTATAAAGGGAGATAAAATTTTAATCAATATAGGAAAAAATATTTGTATTGTCATGCAACTATGTTAATGAGAGTTTATTCTCCAATTTTTTATAATTTTTATTTCTTATTATTGAATCAATAATTTAACGTGTGAAAAATATACTTATATTTATTTATTTTTATTTATGTAATAGCTATTTGAAGGCTTCCTAATATCAGTATTTATAAGTATTAATGTTGACTAATTAATTTTTTAAAGTGTTTATAAGTGTATTCTCAGATATATCCTTCTAAATTGAGAAATAACTACTTTAGATACCTCCTTGATCCAAGTCATAATCCTATGTCATAAGGGTGTGCAATAGTTTCTTTAACAGGAGTAACCTTTGGTTGAGATCTTAGAGTTTACTATGTCCTTAACCCTCAGACTCCCTCACCGTGTTTGTATGCATGTAAGTAATAGATGCAAGATTCAATCACTATTTTCAAATACACTTGTCTATGTATGAGACCAAACTATAATTAATTCCTCTCTTGATCACAAAACTTTATTTTTTTCTCTATCTTCCCTCCTTTTGAGTTTATTTTAAGATTAGCCCACCATAGCTTAGACTATCACCCATCCAACTCAAATAAGGTTTTGTTTTCTTTTATATTTCACTCATTCATGCTAACCTAGTTAAATACCTAAATCCTTAACCAAATATTCCACCACCTTATTATTTTAACCCATACCTGTATCTTATGCCACAAAGTGGATTTTACCTCTGTAGAGATCCTAAAATGTTAGAGGATACCTCATTCATGATTTGGTGTGCATAACAACCACATCAAAAAATACAATATTCTATATAAATTTATCAAATTTAGATTTTTTTAAATATTAAATGGGCCTAAGTATATGAAAACCTACCTAAGATATATTTAATCTGTAATATATATGTTGATTATGATTGAAAACATATTGAAAAGACCAATGTATTATTTCATGGCTACATGTAGTAATTGATTATGTTTTGGGACAAGTACACAAGAAGAGGACAATGTCACACTATGACTTTGTTTCCTTATTTTGGCCACATATTGGTTAAATATGTACCTTATTTTTTATTTAACTCTATTTAATTTATTTCAAGGGTTTTCTAATTAATTTTATGTGTCGATGTGCCTTATAGAGTACTTGAAAAAGATAAACCCCATTCATGGACAATAAAAAAGATAGAGATCAAATTCAAGGGGGTGATATGGGAATAGCCAAGATATCCTAAAAACCCCCACATAATATTAGTGATACTTACATAGCCCAAATGGGCCTTGGGCTAATTTATTTCTCCCTCTTAAGGTGATTGTGTGATTTATGATTGTGAAACTATATGACTATAGATAACGTATTGATTGAAATTCTTAACATGGATGATCATGACCTAAAATAAAATATTAATACTTAGATTATGACTGTTAAAATGATTTAGAATTTAAATTGGAAGAAATAATGTTATTTTCCCAATGTGCAGTAGAATTTCCAAGTGATTGCTAGATAAAAAAAATTTGTAGTGTAATGAGTGTCCCTGATGTGATTATATTTGATAATATTTGGAATATTTTAAATATCCCACTTTATAAAATATTAAAGAGAGACATTATGAAACATATAAATTTTAAAAGTTAACTATTAAAGCATGGGGCATAAGGCCACATTGGTGGACAAGGCTTCAATGTAACCCTATCTAACTTAACACAGACTTATCCTAGAAGGATATAAAATATTTGAAAAGGTTTTAAGATTATTTAGGTTGAATAAGGATGAATAGGTTTGATATAGGGATGTCTCTATGATAGTTTACATGTTTAAAATATAGTGAAGGATCTATTATATATTGTGATTTAATAAAATGGTCAATATAAAATTAGGGTAAATATGTCAAGAATAAAAATTTTAAGCACTTAATGATTAAGCTTATCTATCTACATTTGTTTCCAATTTATTCTAGTGATGTAACAAAATGAAATTACTAGAATAAAATAGATAAGAACCTAAGTGTGTATGAACACTTTGCTTTTTGATGTGAACTTCATTATGAAAGATGTTTTAATGAAAAACATATAATAATACCACTTATAATAGTTATTATCCATATTTGAAAATTGAAATTTTAAAACTTGTGACTTTAAATATTTGTAAAGAGAGCAAGGAAAGTATATACTTGAAAGAGTATGAAAATTATATTGCCATTTAAATTTAAACTGGAAAAGTTATTTCTCCCTTATTGAAGATTTTTGGAGAAATGTTAAACCTATAGAAAATTGAGAGTGGTCAGGTCTCAATTTGAAAACCTTTGAATTCTCTTGATTTGATAATATTGTGTGCGTCGTCTCTAATTTGATTGTGTAGAGTAATATGTCAAATAATTTAAGGGGTGGAACCAAATTTTTTGTCTCACTACATATAATAAGTGTAACCGTAAACATTAAGTGTCACTAAACTCTAACATGACTCATTTACAACATTGAGATGAATCACACTACTACATATGGATCTAGATTATATTTTAAAATTTATAACTTTGAACTTTGACATTTGAAAATTCCATAATAGAAACATGAAAATTAATGAATATCATGCCCCCTATATCTAAAAAATATGAATCATATTATAATTTTAAAAATTATTTGATACCATATATCTAAAATTTTATCATGAGGACCTGACTTATAGAGACAATCACATCTTGTTACCCCAATTTTGAGATGAGATATGGAGCATATAACCCACTTATCTCAAAATAAAACATATGTAAAAGATAGAATAATGTAATAACACTTAAATGATTGAATTTAATTACATCATAATATTGGATATAACATTGATTTGTATATGAAACATGTGTTAGAGAGATATAACATTGAAGAAAATAACAATCATGTACATGATATGCATCATGACACTAAAGTTGGGATAAAATATATGAGTAATTCTTGATATGAATATTGGCACCATAAAAAAAATATAATACATGATATGAATGATGGTACCTTATTAGAAAGTGATGAATGAAAAAGCAATGTCAAAAAATGTCATGTAATTTGCATACTATGTCACACATAGAAGGCCCAAAGACCACATACAAGGGACATGTGAATTTCATATAACACACAAGGATAGAGGTCTACACATAAATGTCATGATGATTCCATACAATAAATAAATTGCACATACAAGGCCAAGGGCCACACAAAATAAACAATCAAATATAATTAATCATGTAAATAAATAAAGAATCATAGAAAAATGAGATTAGTTTATCTCAATCATATGTATCAATATAACTATTATAAAATAACATTTTTATGTAACACCATGTATGATATGAGTGATTACAAAAAACTTGTATGATATGTAGTAAAACATGGTATAGTGGTTGTGAATAGACACATATTGAAGTGTTCATGGAGAATGAAGAGATGCCCCCAAATTAGCAAGTTTATTGGGTAATAAGGGAAGCTCGACATCACAACCACATGAAAAAATGTCTTGTATCACACTCAAGTACCTCATGAGAAATAATGTGTTTTAAGAATGATATATGATATATACCTCACATATAATAAATAACATGTGTAAATAAGTAAGCTAGAAACATTTTAAAAATGCTTTTGAGTCTTAAATTTGGATTTTTTAAATGTATGTATTTTTTGGGGTTTTTTTGAAAATATATGCATTTTCAAAAATATTCTAAAAAAGGTGGTAAAAATCAAGTCTTTTAAAATATAGGAAGTAGGAAAGGTTTGAAAAATCCTCAATAAGGTGCAAAATCTTATTCTGAGAAAGAAAGAAAGTAATATTCCCCCAATGTATGTGTAAATGAGTCATAAAAATTTAACCCAAATGACTAAGATAGATGATAATGTACATGTTCCTTAATGGGGAAGAGATTAAATTTTATTATAGAAGAATATCAAAATGAGATCATGTAAGTGCAATGTGAATCATAAGGTGTGAGATATGCAATAGTAAGCAAGTGGATTGAGTATTTGAAATCAATGTAGCATAGGTTTTTTGGATTATTTTAATCAATTTAAAAATCAAGAGGGTAAGTGACCATATTTAAAATAAATCCAAGTGATATAAGAATGTTTGGATAAGGGATATAATAAGTAATAATTAAGTGAAAAAAAAAAGCTACATACAAGGAAAAATGAAACTATCTAACTAGTCAAGAGATCTATGAAAATTAATAAAATGAGAGGAAGTAGGAAGTTTTGTCTAGTCAAAGATATCATAAATATTATGTCTATGTGTAGACCTTATATAATGTGTGTTTTAACCCTTAAATATATTTTTGTATTCATATTTATCATAATCAATATCATTGTGATCATTTCAATCTTATGCATAATTTGGATTATATCCATTAACATAATTATTATCCTATGATATAATTAAATTCTTAAGTTGAGATTGAATTTTTGATATGCCTTTTGTATTATCTTTTGTATATGTGTATGTGAAACTTACTTAGCCATAGATTAGATTGGATTTTTCAATATGTTGATCATTTTTAGGATATTTCAACTTATTTTAATACTATATAATTGGTCAAACATTAGGAAAATAAGTAATTTGTGATTTTACTTTATATTTTTGATTTATTCATGAATTAGATGTAACACTTGATTCCTTAGTAACCATATTTTTATCATTATACTTTGGAGGTGTATTTTACTTGGGATATTTCTTCATAAAAAACTTTTAAAAAATGTTCCTTCTTGTTGATCTTGAATTTATTCATGTAAATTTTATTCTGGTAATTATTCTTTTTGTAATAATCTTGCTTGTTCATCTTGTTCTTTTTGTAATCTTGCTCACTTAATTTTGTTTTTTTAATATTTTCTTTTTCTAAATTGTCATTTTGTATCCATATTTTATATTTGTATTATTTTTGCACTTGTTGTTTAGGATATGAAATCTAAGTGTGTTGATTAATAGGTTTATTTATTATGGGATCACCACTATCAATGATACTTTGTATTTTGTTCTTTAAATCCCAACTATCTATTTGATGTCCATGAAATATATGATATACAAAATAGTTTTTTAATATTATTATATGAGGCATATAAGGTATTTTAATCAAATTATTTTGAATAATATCTCTTAGAAGATCATTTGGAATGTTATTAACATTTTGTATAATTTTTGAAGTAGTTAGTGTAGATGTATGTTGCTTATAAGTCACATGATAGCTAGATATATATGTAGATACATGATTAACACTATTATATTATGGATTCTTTGTAAATTTGTTGTTATTTTTGAGTTTTATGATATTTTAAATTAAATTATTTTGATTTTGTCACTCTTTTATTGATTTTTATATAGTAATGATTTGATCTTGAAGGGCTTCATAAGCACAAACCCTAGGTGTATTTTTTTGAATATGGACACCATTACGAGTAGGTGGAGGGATAGACTCTTAATTTATATTGAGATATTAATTGATTATAGTTGAGTTTCTTTCTTCTTGCTAACTGATAACATTGAGAGAATTAGTAATATCAAGATATGCCTTGTCATCACATGGTAACTTTATGCTAAGATTATGACATTATGGCATAAGAATAAGATAAACATCAATTGTGGCATAGGAGTTAATAAAAGAATGAGGATGAAATAGGATAAACATCACAATATTTTTGAAGATGAATGCCATTGCTTTCAATTATAGCTTATGATATGCTAATAGAAGATAAAGGAAGTTCATCCTCATTGTTTAACAATGGGGAATAACTATGACATGTAGGCTCAATATACAAAATTTATAAAGGAGTCACCTTAGAAATTTACTTTTCCTTATAATTTTCTATATTAATAAATCCTTTTTTTTAATATTTTGATCTTTGATAGATTTTACTTAGAATGTTTATTGATTTGAGATTTAAATTTCTCTTTTTGTTCTAGATTATTTGTTATTGAAGAAGGTAAAATTGAAGAAGATTATAGAGGTGAATTTTTTTATGGACTCATGTTCCCAAGTTTCATCAAAATAAAAATTTATATTTAATGCTACTTCATCAAAATAAAAATCATCTACATATGCTTCTTCTATAATTTTTTGCTTATTATAATTTTTCCATTCATCATGAGTAGAGAACAAGGAGGATTAAATAGACATGATATATACAATGATTTTAAATGCAAAAAATAAAAAATTTAATGCTATTAAGTAATCTAGATTATATAAAATAGATAATGACTATGAGTATAATACACAAAAAAAGTGGGGTATAAGGGTGATCTAGGCAAAAACCTGAATGATTGTGTGAGCTCTCAAATATACTTGCTAATTTACTGATTAGTGTCAGCCCAATGTTTCAAATAAATAATTACATAGTAAAAACCATTTTTATATCATGTTAATCTCATTTCTAAGGTTAAAATGAGATTAATTTCATTGGGTGATACACTCCTCTCAGGTGTACTATAACCAAATGGTTAAAAGAGGTTTTCTATGGTATAAACAAAGGATCTTAAGAATTTTTTATATAACATGAGATACGTGAAAAATAAAGTCTTTATTTAGTACTATACAATGGATATGAGTATTGGGATAAACACCTCATGCCATGATTTATGTAAATATAACACCACATGGACCTTTAAGAAAGTAACTAAGTAGTTTAAAAACTACCATAACATAATTTATAAAACATTCATAAGTAAATATAAATAAAGAAAAAAAAAGCGAAATATTTTTCTGTATAGATATCAAAAAAATTTAACCCAAGTTCAAAAGAGAGTTTTAGTGTTGGATTTATCCAAGGTGATAACATAAAATTATTTAATGTCATATTAAATATAAGGTATAAGAATTTGAATTATTATGTTGATTTTATCCAAGGTCTAAGGCTATTTTATTTCAATGTTAGTAATTTAGATAAAATTGAATGAAATCTTAGGACAAAAATCAATCAAACAAAAAACAATGTTATAAAAATAGTAGGTTCACTAGTATGTTTATTATATTTTAATTGAATTAACTTCAATCAATAGATATTAAACTATTGAATTTGAAATGTTGTAATATAAACATCTGATAATAAAATATTGTATATTATATAAATTTACCAAATTTGATTTTTTTAAGAAATAGTAAATCGGCCTTAGGGTGTGAAAACCTCCCTAAGACATTTAATTATAATTATGTAGGTTAACTATGACTGAAAACTACTTGGAAATACCTATGTTCTATGTTAATACTTAATGTAGTAATTCACTATGCACTAGGACAAGTCCATAGGAGGAGGGCAAGGTCTCATTTCAGCCTTGTTCGATAACCATGCCCACCTATTTGACCATGAACCTAATTTTTAAATTTGGGTTTGTGTGATTTGCCATGAGGGTTTTATGATTAAATTTATGTGTCAATGTGCCACATGAAAGACTTGAAAAATAAAAACACTTATTCCTATACAATAAAAAAGATATATATCAAATAAAAATGGGGGAATGGATAAGTGTAATATAAGATATCCTTAAAAATCCCACAAGTATGACTGATGATTATATAGTCCAAATGGGCCTTAGGTCGATGTAATTACCCCTCCTAAGATGATTACAAAATTAAATGGCTATATATATAAATTTGGTTGAAATGATTGATAATGTAAACCCTTGACCTAAAGTAAAAAATATTAAAATTTATCCTATGATAATTAGAATGATGTATAATTTAAATTATAAGAAATAGTGATATTTCATTTAATGGTAAATATAATTTCCAAGTGATTTCTAGATTAATTTTTAGGTAGTACAATGAATGGACTTGAATGTTATTATATATGAGAATATTTGGATTATTTTCACTAATAGAATTTAAAAAACACATGGGAGAGCCATTATGAAATGTCTTGATTTTAAAAATAACCATTATAGCATGGGGGATAAGGGTATAATTCATCCTTATTTGACCTAACGTAAATTTGTCCAAAAATGACATAAGTTGATGGAAAAGGTTTCACAAGAGCATTTAGATTGAATAGAGATGAATAGGGTTAAAATAATGATGTCTGTATGATAGTTTCCATGTTTTAAGTATAGTGAAGGCTCTCTTATATGTAGTAAGTTACTGAACAAGAAGGTTAAATATGTCAATAATAAACATTATCAAACACTTAATGACCAAATTTATGCATTTATAATGTATTATAATTCCTTATACAAGATGTATTTGTATATTGTTGATCTCTTGAATAAATCCAATATAGAAATCTTAGCATTGGTGTTCTATTTTTGATCAATTGTTTCATACCCTTTAGGTTGGTTTTCTTACCTTATGGGAGTTTGAGGGGGTTGAAGAAGAACACATTGAGTAAATTCATTAAGATATACATGATAGTATACCCTGCCTTTTTTAGCATTGATAACATGGAGGAATCCAAAATAAGCCAATGGTGAATAATGGGAAAGGGATGGTAGCTAGTTCAACCATGAGAATTTGGGGTAGGAAGAAAAAAGGATTCATGCATTCCCTTTAAAATATAGTGGTAATAATAAGAATCTAAAATTGGATATTGTAAAAATAATATTAGAGAAAGTCTATGGATTGTTCATTGGTAATTTTAACCTTATTAGTGTTCTTATATTTGATCTTTTTTATTTATTTTCTTAGATAATTGACGTAAATAAGATACACTATCCATGTAGAATAATATGGAAAGAGTAACTTCATTACTTGTGTTACCCAATAATGTTAATTTTTTTGCCCATGATTAATGTGTAGTATTAGGTAATAACAAAAAATTTGGGTTGAAACTAAGCCCTAAATTTGAAATATGAAACCCTAAAAAGGTGAAACCCTAATAAAAATTTAGGGATGAAATTGAAAAGATTATATTTTTATGGAAATAAAAAATAAGATCAATGAAACTCTGGGATATATATTTTGATAAATATTTTTGCATAAGAATAATAAATGAAAATTTAAAACCCTAAGAAAAATATAAAACCTTGGAAGGATGAAACCATAAGGGGAACCTAGGGTTTTGAATTGTTTAATATGTGTACAAGTTCACCAATATGTTTTACCACAATTTAGATTAATTAACATAATAAAGATATAAATCAAAAATATAATTCAAATATTAAGATATGGAATTCAATCATATATATAAATGTAAAATACTAAGATTTATTTCATTGATTTAACAAGTGACATATGTTAAATATAGTTAGTAGAACAAAGGTATGAATACCTAGATTTTCTAGGTGACTATTTGATCGTGACTATATTATGTAAGTCAAATTTAGGATAAATCAAGCCCATAATTCATTTAATTTTAGAACTATGTTTTTATCTACGTAGGTTTGGTTTCTCCAGATTAGGTCAATATCATTGATCGATGGTGACTTATACAAAATTAAATAAAAATGACTATAAGGTTATTTTCATTAATATCTTCTTACTCTATATTCTCAATCTTGAACCATGATGATACATGCAACTCTAGAAATCAATAGCATTTGACTTAAAACCCTAGGAATGATTATGAGGTCTAGAAACCTAAGAAAATTAGGAACATATAATGGGTTTAGCTAATCCTATTCACCCATATTTAATGATTGACTAAAAACCTATGTATTCGACACTTTGAGAAATAAAATCAAGACACACATAACTATCTCACCTAGTGTGATTTTGATATTATGCTCCTTCACTTTATGTATATAGAAAATAATTAGATTTTAAACTCAACAATGTTTGATTTGACTTGGATTTAGTGTTATTTAGATGTGACTTGTGACTACACTAAATGATAGGATTATAATTTGTGAGTAATAGGGAATATTTTTTAAATTTACAATAGTACATAGATGTGTTCCAGATAAGTGATAAGTTCATTTTGAATGAGACCTTGAATTATTTATATATTCATCCAATTAAATAATTTATAATTTCACCAACATGATATAAAAATGGATCAACCCTAAGGATTTTTTTTTTATTTTGATGCATTTCTAGGAGTGGGTACATACCAACTAGATTATGTCAATATCAATTGGTGATACTAATCAAATTTAACAAAACCAACCTATGTATAAGAAAACTAAAATGAGTGTCTAGACATGTTTTTATAATATATTTAGTAGGTTTTAAATATAAAATGAGGTTATTATAGGTTTATAACAATATAATAAAAATATGAGACTCATAAAATAACATTTGAACCTAAGAGAATGGAAGATTAGGAATTTATTTATGTGCTCAAGTCACAAGTAGTAAATGTGTCAATATTATCATTATCAAGTATCGAAGACCATATTTTATTATCTAAAATCATTGGATAAATACTTTAACTAATATGATTGATATAATGATTTATTAAGACAATTTAAGCCTTCCTAACCTAAATGAGGAACTCAAATTATTATGAGACCTAAGAATAAACATGCCATCACCGATGAATTTTATCATACTTATGAGTATAAGATGACCATTTATGAAATCATGATAGGAATATTAAACAAAGTGAATCTTTCCCAACCAATATATATAACTCCCTTATGGACTCTTATATCATAAAACCAAACCCATAATTATCCTCAACCTCTTAGTATTAAATATCTCAAGAAAAACCTTCCTAAATCTTCACCTAGAGACATTGATAACTCCTAAACTTCACCCCATGGGTATGATCACAATTTTTTTTATTATAAAAATAATTGGGGTCATTCTCACGATAATTTAAATTAAGTTAACCATATATCATAGACATTTATCCTTGGTCTAATTGTTTATCATGATTTCGTAATAAAAAAATGCCACCAATTGTATGACAAATTTTTAGAAATTAATGAAGGTAAAGTCAAACATTACATAATAAATCAAACTAATGTTCAACTTGAGATTTATATAAAACTTTATCCCAATCACTCTAAAAACTAATAAACTAAAAATCAACCTCAAAATGCATCAAGATCACTTACCAATGTTTTAAAAATCATAGTTAATCTTAACTATTAGAAAGATGAGGAAAATTTGGCTAGCATGAAAAACATGAAGCATGTTGTTTCATTAATTGATCCTAAACCTCTTAGGTAACACATACATCATCTAAATTAAAATATTATTGGGGTGTATCCTTTAAATAAAATTTTACCTGTCACATCTTTTAAATTATTAACTTTTGTACATTAATCAAATTTAATTGTATTAGCCAAATTGATATCGTTTTATATTCCTAAAATTATATCAACTAACCTAATACTATTACCAATTCCCAAAAATATTGTTATCCAACCTAATATAATTTACTATTGAACAAATTATATTTTATAGCTTGAAATAGTATTCTCTACCTAATTTTGATTTTCTTGTATTGGCAGACCCAATACAGTCTATTTTTTTTCTTTTGTATTTCTAAATGTATCAAATAAATTGATACAAGTGCCACATCATATTAATAATATAATTACAATGCTAATTATATACACATTAGCAAAAAATTGGGAAAATTTTGGTTATGATTACAATTATAATTAGACCTAATTAGTTTACAAATACTTATTCCCAATTATAGTCTGGTCTAACTGATATTAGTTTTGATTAGTGGCATCATGTAGAAGAGATTTCTATAATCCCATCTCAAATCCTTTTTCTTAAGCTTATGTTAATTTCCATAAGACATTTAAATTTCCTAATGTACATTTTGTTTGGAATGAACATTCCTTAACCACCACCTTTATAGAAAGAATATAGCTTACCGAAGTTTAAGACAACCATAATGTGTTTTACCCCATTTTTATCATAAAACATGTTAAATGGTTTGTTTAATAGGTATAAAACCTGATAGATCTATTTATATTGTAACATATCACATTTAAGAATATATCTAAATGTAAAACATAATTGATTGATTGCTATTAGAATTAACAAGTGGAATTTGCTAAAATTATTAAGTATACCCAAATAAATGATACTTAGATTTTTAATTATTTGGGTTGATTATAAATAATATTTGAAATTTTAAACTAGGATAAGATAGGACTATGTTAGTTTAGGATCAGGAATAGAGCCAATGCATTTTTCTAGATAAGGCTTATGCTTAATAATATTAGTGTAAGCTAGTCACATCAATTAACTATGGAGTTTTCTAGTTTGAATGTGATGAATATGTGACTAGTATACCACCACACCTATGTATGATGAAAGGGATTTGATCAATTCTTTAGATGATGTACAAAATTCATTATCTCATTTCTCTTTGATTTGGAAATTATAAGGGTACTTATGAGAGATTTAAAAAAAATTAAAAAGAGAGTGGAAGTACAATGGGATGAGCTGACCCAAATTACTTATTCAAATAATTTAAGGAGGCATTTAATCCACATGTAATTCTCCAACCTAGAGTGATTGTACAATTATGTTCCTTGACTATATATATGTAACAAAAAAATTGGATTTGATACATGATAATGTTATATTTTAAATTGATTTTAAAGTATTAAAAATTTATTTGGGATAGGCCCGAGTGATTTATACTATATTTTATAATAATATGGTATAATGATTGTGATGGGTAAAGGAAGAGTCAACTTACAACTTGCTTGAGATAAACATTAAGCATACTGTCTTACTTGAGAGAAAAAATGATGTTAAACCAAGATTATATATTTTATAAAATCATTTTTCACATTAATATAATGTTAAATAAACTAACTAAAATTATTTGTACCTTTGTCTAAACCTAGAAATGCAAGAAAATGTAAAACAAGGTTTTCTAGGCCTAAGAATCAGGTATGTAGATTGAGTTTAATAAATAAATGTAACTTTAGGTGTCCCAAAACCTTTAAAAAAAATTAAAACCTCAAATTTATTAATAAACCTCTCTAAAAATTTTCATTGCATTTTTATAGATCATTTTAAAGTTATGATGATTTTAGTATTTTTAGTGCTCTAAATAAGCCTTTTTTAGACCTACAGTCTAAGTTTTTTTTTAATATATTGAGATATATGCCTAAATAATTATTTAAAACACTTTAAAACCTTCCAAAAAAATTACTAACACACCATCCACAAAATTTCATCAAATTTTAAGGGTTAATTCTTTAGTTATGATGATTTTAGTACACTAAAACCCTAGCTATTTATGTACAAGCCAAGATCACTAAATCAAATGAAAACTGAGTTTTGAGAGAATTTTTAATAATATTTAAATTTTAAATAGTTAATATGATATATATAATACTCTTTTAATAAATATTTCACCTTGATCAATCACAAAACACAATGAAAAAAAAATTATTTGTTGTAAATACATATTTCTTGACTATATATAAGTAGTGAGCTAAGTGTTAAATAAAAATAAATATTTAAGATAAAGTTTGAAATATTTTAAATTGGATAAATCTTTAAAAAAAATTATCTTTCCTTTCAAATTTAATTTATCTCTTTTCGAATCTTTAAAAGTGATAAAAGATAGCTTTACTTGGCTGTGATACCCTTATGTTGATTGTGGAAACATGTATTTATATTTTTCAAGCATGTAACATGAAAATAAACCTTTGAAATAAATGAATAATGATTTAAAAACAACCAAAAAACCCATTTAAATTAATTATTATATTTAAAATTTAGTATGAAGCTCAATAAGACATTATTTCCTTTATTTTTGAGTATAAAACATTACACAACCTTTTTTATGACCTTATTTTATAGAATTATCTTTGTTTTCTCCAAAAAAATTATTTTTATTTAACTTTATTTATTATTTTCTCTCCTTATCCCATGCATATATATCTATTCTCACTCTTATTTATCCTTTATTCACTTAAAAAAATCTTAAACGATATCCAACTATGTAACTAACAAAGTAAACCCAACTTAAAACTTAACTCTGATTGAGTTTGACATAGTTACATATGATTTAGGTAATTTGAAATATTTTTACACATATTTAAGACCTTAATTGAAACATCCATGAAGTATCATGACCTTTGGTTACACTATGAGATGATAAAGACCCTTCAAATGTCCTTTACAAAATTAAATTTTTAAAATAAGTAGTTTTGGTAGGAAAATGGAAATTAAGATAAAATGGATAAATTTTGGAATGCTAGTGATTTATAAACCTCCATAATGACTAGAAAATAATTATTAAACCTACTTAAAACTAAAACCAAAATAAATAAATAAATGAGTCTTCTAAGCCTATTCTCTTGCATCAGGATCCCTGAGTTCAAAAAGTATTCATGAGCTCCTATTTATGATGTATTTAATGTTACTTGAATTTATTCTTCACCAACTATAATCTTGATCAATGTCACACTTTATATTCAAAAATCATTCTCTAAAATCTTTTAGCTGGTCTTATTTCTCAATTGGCTGACATTAAGCCTTCACCTGTATATCTCATTGAGAAATAACTTGTTCCCATGATTTATCACACTCTCTTATCTCCAAATTATCTTGAATACCCTCCAAATTATCTATAACATCAACATAAACTAGTACTCCAATACCACTACCATATCAATCACTTGGTTAGATTCTTCACTCCACCTCTCATACCAAAGAACAAGTTGGACCGATCCACACTTAGTCATTATCTTCCCTCTCTTATCCATGGATATACTTGCATAATTTACAAACATATTAGTGAGAATAATATTTCATCATTCACCTCATAAACCATCTCATCATGATAAAAAGGCATGTTATCCAACCCTTATCCAATGCTAGCATGATTATCATGATTTTCTCTCTCACAATGAGCTCTCAAAAGCTTCATATCAACCACCTCCAAGTCTATATTCTTATACATAACAACTTTTATTTTATATACTTTGCATATATTAACATTATTAATTATGTCCTCATGTTCAATTTATTGCACAACCTCTACATCCAATTCTTCCACCATGGAAATGTGCAACTCTACTTAGATATTCTTTTCATCTATCTACAATTCTACGTAGTTTCCATCTTATTTTTCCAGCTCTATCTTCTCTTTCATGAGAACTCATTCCTATATGGGATGATAAAAACTTTATTTATCCTTTCTATTTATATTTAAACATTAGGCTCTTCAAAACCAACCTTTTCATTATTTATTATCTTCAATAAATCTTTTTCACTCAGTAACAACACCTTAGTATTATTTTAAGCTTCACTACCATATTTCAATGGTGTTAAAGTATGATTATTACCATACTTATCCAATGTATAGCTGTTATTCATTCCATAATGTATAGCCTTTCTATCAAAATACCAGGTATACCCAGAAATACATGGTAAAAATCTATAGGCATAATGTCACAAAGTACTTCATCCTTATAGCTACCAATCTCAAAATAAACCTTACGTTGCTCATTTATTATTACTTGATGTCCATTTTTAATCCAAGATACTCTATACAATGTAGGATGTATTAATATTTTCAATCCTATTTTTTCAACCATTTCCTAAGAAACCAAGTTATCTATACTACCACTATTAATGATAATCTTACATCACTTACCTTTTGATTTTCATGTAGTCCTGAATAATGTCTTCTATTGATCTAGTTCCTTCACCTCCTTGTTTGGATTAAGTGGTACTCTCTTCATCAATAAATACTCTCCCACTTTAGATTATTCAACATGTGATGGTGATCCTACACTTTCTTATTCATCTTAAACAAATTGATTGATAACTTTAGTTATTTTATGGATTGTTTGTGGATTCTTAGAACATTCATATGACCTATGGCCAACATACCTATTACATTTAAAACATTTTCCCTAAAAGCCTCTACCTCTACCTCTTGTACATGGTCTTGTTCTTCTATATGAATAGCCTCCTCTTTTACTATTATCTTTACCTTGAGATATAATTTATTATTATTATGAACTTTTAACTAGATTTTAATACCTTGTTATCCTTTAGTTTTGAAATGTCTACCTCCTCCTTTAGATTGTTGAGTTTGTCTTCTAGCCAACTTCTCTTCTACCTTAAGAGAAAACTAATAAATTTATTTCACTAAACTTGGATACAACAAACTTATCTCATCATGAATATTGAACCTCAAATTATTTATTTATCTTGATATTTTCTTAACATCTTGTTATACATGACCAACTTTGATTGTAAGCTTTTAGAATTCTTCAATGTAGGCCGTACACTCATGTCTTTCTACTTCAAGTTTTGGAGTTTCTTGAACAAGTTTGTCTAGTAGTCTACTATAAAAAAAATTATTTAAAATTTTATACAATTTTATCCCATTTATTAATTTTATCTTTACCTATTTTCTTTATTTCCTCTTGGACACTATCCTACCAAAGAGATGTATGTCCCTTCAACATTTTACAAGAAAACATGACCTTATTATCATCAGATATTCCTTCAAAATAAAAGTAGGTTTCCATTAAATTTATCCAATCCATAAGTTATAAAAATTTAGAGTACCTTTATATAATGTAACCTCAAATTTGGTCTTAGAATCTATTCCTATGATTGCTTTTAAGTGTCTTTCCTTGTATTTTCTCTTCCTCTTCTTCTTCTAAAACCTCTTATTATGGTTCTTCCTTTCCTTCAATCACATCACCTATTATAATATCTAATATTTGAGTGATTTATATTGCCTCAAAATGTGCCTACAAGTTTATTATATCTTATATCAATACATCTCTTGGTTGTCTTCTTAGTCATGCTCTAACACCACCACTAACTACTCTTCTAAGTGCCATTATTGCACTTTATTGAAATTTTAATTTTCAAAACTTGATTTTAACCTAAATTAATGAAATATATTTATTTTTAGGTCATATTTAAGCACAACCTAACCTAATTTGATACCAAAAATGATGGTGATGGTTAAAGGAAGAATCAATATACAACTTGCTTGAGAGAAATATTAGGCATACTAGCCTACTTAAGAGCAAAAATATGTTGAAATTGGATTATATATGTTATAAAAAAAATTAAACATTCATATAATGTTAAATCAACTCACTAAAATTATTTTTATCTTTATTTAAATTAGGAAATGCAATAAAATGTATTACAAGGTTTCTAGGCCTAGGAATTAGGTATACAGACTAAGTTTATTGAATAAAATTATCTATAGGTGTATTAAAACACTAAAAAAAAAATTAATAGTTATATTTTTTTTAATTAACCTCTATAAAAAATTTAATTTCATTTCGATAGGTCATTTTCAAGTTATGATGATTTTAGTGTTTCTAGTTCTCTAAATAAGCCTTCTTTTAGACCTGCAGTCTAATTTTTTTTAAAATATATTGAGATGTAGGAATATATAATTATTGAAACCAATTTGATTTTTTTTAAACATCCTAACACCCCTATCCACAATCTTTAATGAAATTTTAAGGCATTGTTTTTTATTTATGATAATTTTAGTACACTAAAATCCTTGTTGTTTATGTATGGGTTGAGAGCTCTAAATCAAGTGAAAATTGAGTTTTGATACCTATTTTTGGAATATTTAATATTTAAATGGTTATTAACACACACACACACACACACACACACACACACACACACACACACACATAATACTCTTAAAATAAATTTTCAACCTTATCAATCACAAAACACAATGAAAACAACTTTTTATTGGCTATAAATGCACATTTCTTGGTTTTATATAATGAGTGAAGTAAATGTCAATGAAAAATCAATATTTAAGATAAAATTTGGAATATTTTAATTTTTAAAACTCTTCCCACACATGTATCTTTCATTGAAACTTTAATTTATCTCTTTTACAATCTTAAAATGTGATAAAAGATAACTTTACTTGATTTTCATATCCTTATGTTGACTACAAAAACCCATAATTATCTTTTTCAAGACTGTAACATGCAAGTATACATTAAAAATAAATGAATAATGATTTAAAAAAACAAAAAAAAAACCCAATTTCATGAATTATTTGATTGAAATTTTAACATGAAACTCAATAAGACATTCTTTCCATTATTTTTCAGTACAAACCATTACACAACCTTATTTATCACCCTATTTTATAGACTTATCTCTTTCTTTTGTCCAAATCTTTGAGTTTTATTTAAATTTATTTATCATATTATATCATTATCCCATGAAAATCTATCTATTCTCACTCTTATTTTTCCTTTCTTTGCTTCAAAAACTCTTAAACTCTCTCCAACTGTCTAACTAACTAAGTAAACCTAACTTAATACTTAACTCTGATTGAGTTTGACATATTTAAATATGATTTAGGACAATTAAAATATTTTTAAATATGTACAAGACATTTATTTACAACTCAATTAATTATCCTGACATTTTGTTTCACTAGGAGATGATAAAGACCCTTCAAACATCCATTACAAATTCAAAATTTTAATTAAGCAATTTTGATGGGAAAGTGGAAAACAAGCTAAAATGGAATATTTTTGGAATTCTATTGATTTTAAAACCTCCCTAATGAATAAAAAATAATTCATAGACCTAATAAAAACTAAAACCAAAATAAATAAAACAAAATGAGTCTTCTATGCCTATGCTCCTGCATCATATAATTTCTTAGTGTGTAATAGTATAATAGATAGATGCCAAATGGAAATTAGATAAATTAATGAGTGAAATTTAATATGATCATATAGTGATCATTTTTTTTAAAATACTTTCATGACCTGTGAAATGTGTGGGATGACATAAATGGATATTTTAATAATTATAAACTAGTTGTTAAATGGCATGGGGTCAAGGCCACACTAGGTGGATAGGTCTATTGTAGTGAACCTTTCTACCAAGTCAGAACCTGTCTAAAAAAATTGAAAACTATATTGAGATGGGAAACAATATAAGAGTGATATAAATATGTTAGGTCATTAAATTATAAATTATGATTAATATTGATGGATAATTGAGGGTCAAGCTCATATATAGATAAATGGGAAATAAGAATGGGAAATAATATTCATATATTTGTGTACATGTCAAGTGGTGTAAGATATGTCAAGAATTAACATTTCTCATTACATGTGATTATATTTAGGTGTCTACATCCTTCCCCATTTATTATAGTAATGAAACTAATAGATTAAAGGATAAATAAGGATATGAGTATGTACACCACACTTTGTCATTTATAGAAAAATTCATTTGTGTAGGGCACTAAAATTTAACAAACCTTATAAAAACACATGAAGTGGTCATTGTTAATATTTTAATTTTGAAAAATATTAAACTTTAAAATTTTGAAAATTTATAAGAGGGCAATGAGTTCACCTATAATGATATGAAACCATATTTATCTTTAACTTGTAACATTGGAGAATCATGCCCCCTTGTTAGATGGATGGTTCCTCATTTTGAACCATTGGAAAATTAAGTGTGATAAAGTCCTTATTTTGAAAAACTAATTAAGCCTTTGAGTAAGAAATATGAATTCTCCAAGTCTCATGAATGGGAAAAGGTACCCAATGTACTAATCCAAAATAAGGTTGAGTAATGATGGGTTTGATATAAGTTATTCCATGGTTATTGATTGTCATTATAATTGAAAGTACATCACCCATAAAGAATGGTGGAACCACATAATGGGTTTGATAAAATTAATTCCAATGCTATTGAGTGTCACTAGATTCAAATACACATTACACATATCATAAGGAATCAAACTACTATAGAAATATCTAGATTCTACTTCTATGATCAAAACAGAGTGAATAATATTCATGCCCCCATAATGATCATAATTCCAATGTATATGAAGTGATATAACAACATTTGAATTTTAATTTATAAATTTTATTATAGTCTATATGTGCATTAACTAGTATCATTCCATTTTGTATTTATATGTGGATGAAAAAGAATCGTGCCTCCTTGAATATGTGTCAAATGATATAGAGTATCATGCATTTATATTCTTAATTATATCTATATGTGGAACCTATAATTTTTATTCTAGAAAATATTTTGCATATGCCCATGCATATGTAGTTAAGTGGATATGAATATGTAATAAATTATATGTAAAGTGAGTGTATATGCATGTAATATGCCACCAAAATATATATTAATGTGATAATATCTATAATGTATCTAATTTTTGAATTTACTTTGAATATTTGAAACCTGTAATCTATCATAAAATATATATTTTGGATTATTTTGAATATTTGAAACCTATAATATATTATAAAATTAAATTTTTGAACTAGTTTTAATGTTTGAAACTTATATTATATCATATAATCTGGTTTATATTCTCATAGAGGCTTGAATCACTAGGACAAGCCCACTATAATTCCCCGTATGAGCTGAAGGATGTAGTCTTCAAGTCACTAATATAAAAATAATTAATTATATCATTTGATAAAAATAAATCATGTATAAGCATGAAAACATGTGCAAGGTATGTTACCATACTATAGTGTATGTCATCAAGGCATGTGTGAAACATATGTAATGTGAGGCATACAAGTGTAATGTCTAGATAGATATAATAATGATACACATAGTAAAGTAACCATCTATGAATAACAATAATTAGTAAAAGTGCATAATATGGATCATAACACCAATATTCAAGCTCAACAAGCACAATGATCACAACATAATGTCACACAGTATTATACATAAGGCTAATGGCTGCATATAATGAACATGAACATGTCACAAGAAACAAGGCTAAGGGTTGGACAAGAAAGACATTAATAATGTTACAAACAAGTGGAATAAATATGTAACCCAAACAAAACCAATTGGTTGTACACAATAAACAATAAATGTCTAGCCTATTATGTAATAAATTCACAACATCAAAGGAATATATAACAAGAAAACTATTATAAAATATCCATATGTTTTAATGTCACATTAGATCAAAGTAGCATATCCATATAGAAATATTTTATATATGAGTAAATAAAAGGACACTTGTAATATATATCTCAACATATTAGAGAGGTCATTGATTGATATAGCTTATGCTAATTTGATATGTAGAATAATATACCCCCAACATAGGCATGGACACTAGATATAATGGATTCCAACATATAAGAATCCATGTATAATATGTATGGTTTGAATCACACATATACATTGTGAAATTTTTGAGTGTATGAAACAAAATATGATATCTACCAAACATGTGATAATTATCATATGTAAATAAGTAAATTAAAAAAATCATGTATGCTCAAGTTATGAGTTTTTATTTTGTAAATTTTTTTAAATGTTCTTGAATTTTTTAGATATTTTTTATTTTTTGAATTTTTGAATTCTTTTGAAGATAAATCTAGCCAATTATCCCATTAATAGGATGCCCATAATGTATGTGTATTTAATAGATTTGGAGGATGAATTTTGACAAATGAAAATTAATACATTTAGATGAATCTAAATCTAAAAGAGAATTAGGTTTTGTAACTTAATTGACTTGATCAATGCTCATCTAATCTTGTGTAAGATGCATAACTCTAAAATGTGTAGGTCTCAATGGAGTCAAATTTATATTAGGACAAGGTCTCACTTCCTTTTTTCACTATGGAACATGTTGAATTATTTGAGATATTGCCTTAGAATACACTACAGAAGATGAAGATTTATTTGAACTCTAAATAACTCTTTAATGTGAATCTTTATATATTGAGGGTGTACCAGTCTCTTTCAAATTGATTATATATAAATATATTATATACGTGAAATAAGTCTCTATATTATGATTTTTTTTAGGTGAAATAATTTTATATGGACTATGATCTTGAATAGGTTGAATAATTATCTTTGTACTATAATCTTATAGGTGTAATAATTATCTTTATACTATGTTATTAAAAAGGTGTAAGAACCAATTTTGTTGGTGTTGGGGTATGAGGAGGAGTTACCACTAATTGTATAGGGTATTCATAAAATGCCTACAAATTTGACCATTTTATTACAATGTATATACTTTAGATATTGATCTATTATGGATGGCACTCCATGGATATTTTGTATCTTAGAGCATATTAATACCATATTAAATGTGTTTATGCTTGGTAAGATTGAACATGGAGTAATAATTGTTGATAAATCAACCTAAATAGGTATTAATATATGCCAAAGAGTATTTTGTGTATGCCCATAAAATTATTTAAGTAATTTTGTTGTATATTTTAAATCTAAAACCATGTACCCACGAGTTCAAATAAGTGTCAATGTATATGTGTTTTCACTTGATCCTTTGTTTATCATGAAATTGTGTATGGGTTTTGTGTTAATATAAGATCAAATAAATAGTGCATTTATAATTAAATCATCATAAAAATTTAAACTTCATCAAATGTGATCATAAGAAGTCGTTTTTATGTGATTTTTAATATACTAATACTATTATAGACACATAAGTTTAATCAATAAGTGTTTGATAATGTTTAATACTAACATTTTTACCTTACTTTGAAAATTATCCATTCTATTAGATTATAATATATATAGGAGTATCTTCTATTCTACAAAATATATTATAAATACTTAAAACATCCTTTAGATAAAATAGTTGAATGAGACATGACACACATTTTCCATGATTAGTTTTATAAAACAAATTAAGATTATGTTTATGATTTACTATCCAAACCAAAACATTGAAAATATCATTCTATTCATAAGCAATAAATATTTGAAAGAATGATGTAATATAATGTACATTTAAATCTCAACAAATGTATTCTTGGAGTATCTTCAAGAAAATTATTGGGAATTATTTTTACCAAATAGGTATTGAAGTTGACCACAATAAATTCTAAGATATATTGGATATGCCACCACCAACTAATTCAAATCAAATTTAATGTGTATAATATCACACTAAAGATATCAAAAAAATTATGGCCATTTTATTAGATAAAACAAAATTTTTGAAAGTTTACTCAAGAAAGATACCAAATTTGAATGGGACAACTCTTATTACCAAAGTTTTGATGAAATTAAAGAAAATATATATCTAACCCATGTTTCATATTAAATTCAATGGTACCTTCAATACTATGATGAAGTCTAAATAAAATATTCAAAAGTGATATTACATGATTATATCTTTCACATATGATCTATTTTGAGATAAGTGACTTATAGGTTTCATCTCTAATCTCAAAATGGGGGAATTAAAATAAGATTGATTTGATAATTCAAGCATAGTAAGTGATATAATTTTAAATTTATGGAAAAAATAATTTTCATATTATAAAATGATTCATAATTTTTAGATTATATGGGCATGTGGAATGCATATGCACTCATTCATATAGTTACAAACTACAAATTTCAAACAACTACAGTTGTAAATTTTCAAAATTTACAAAATGGCATTAAATATTGATAAAATAAAGATATAGGGGGCATGATATTCATTCATATTCATGTTTCTATATGTAAATTTCTGATTTATAAATTTAAAAAGTTCAAATGAAATTAAATATCAATTCAACATAGTATACGGGACATGATACTAATTCATGTTCAATTTACTACACAAAAATTTCAAATTTCTCAAGTTCAAAAGTTTCAAAGTTTAGAATTTTCAAATAGAATGTGAAAAAACTCCAATTTTTTTTAGAATTATATATTAGAGTATGCTTTTGGATTCGCGTTAGACCCTAACCTCACTTGATAAATGAAGTAGTATTAACATAGTGTACCCATGTATGCACAACCAAAAATTTTAACCTTAACATTCTATGTCATTATTGGGTCAAAAAAAGTCCATGGCATGGGAATGAATAGAACATTGCCCTAATTGAAAATTAGGCATAATATCTAGCATGGTAAACACACATAAAAACTAGTTACTAGTTTGAGTACATATAGATTATGCTAAGTCTATTAAGCATATATCAAGAAAAACATTTTTCATAAAAGTGATTAAAATCAAGGATGAAATAAAAACAAGACACTATAGGCAACTACTAAAGTGTTACTAGTTGAGGTTATCCATTCTTCATGGTTTAGGGTCACGACACTGTTATCCACATACTAGTTCAAAATCACATGCCATATAATTAATCATCATGAATGCCACTACCTAATTGACTGATCAATGATATTATAGTAATTATCTTTATCATGTAATGGATAAGGTATGGCAACAACCATTCAATTGAATCAATATAATGATTCCATATTGGAAAATAGACAATGTGATACAATAGTTAAAGGGAGATAAATACACCCAAATTACATGGAAACCATAAATATATATTCCATAATATTGATTATTTCAACAACTAATGTTTAAGGTAAGGAAGGCATTTTAACCATTTCAACATTCACATTCACTTCAGTGTTTTCCAACCATATATGAAATCAGAAATTTATTATGAAAAATTAGTATTTGAGGCATAATATTTTATAAAATCAAGGAGTTTAGTAAATAATTAATCCCATCTTAATTCAACATCATGCTAATTAAATTCAACATAAAGGAGTAGCATGTTCTCGAATTCACAAGTGTGGTTTATTCATGCATACCACAGTTTCAAACTAAACTAGTTTATAAAATGCATGGACATTAAATTTCCTCATGAACTAAATATACATACCAATATTATACTAATATAAATACCTTACTCACTAACAAAATTACATCTAATAAGAGAATAAACAATATGCATACATAACTCACTAGAGTTATGTCTAACACATGTCATTCAACCATATCCATATATATATAATTTAAGAAAGAGAGTTGTATCACATGACATTAACATAGCCTATTACAATTAAATTAGGATTACTTCTTCATCCATGATCTAAAAACTTTTCTAACATTAAAATGCACATACTCTCATAATAGGCAACCTTAACAACTAGTCAACTCACAAACTTGTTCATTTCAGAAATGTAATTAACTAAGCTTAAGAATGAGAATCAACCATAAATGAATTGATTAATAACAACTTACATACCCATGTATGTATACTAAGAAGACCCAAGTATGTAATTAGGAGTTTTACTTATGCTTTTTATATATGTGTGGTAGCCAGCTTGTCTAAACTAGTTCATATATATGTATATGTAAGGTGAAACATACAAAGGTTACTATATTACAAACATAAGTTAAATCCTAACTAATTACTATTTAAATATACTCATGTTATCATAATAGTTAATTTTAACTTACAAAGGACTTTGTGTGTGTGTGTGTGTGTGTGTGTGTGTGTGTGTGTGTGTGTGTGTGTGTGTGTGTAAAAAGGACTTAGTTAAATAACTCCTCAATAACTATCATTTAAGTTAAGATTTTTATTTTATAAAAATTTAGGCCAAAAAACTCCAATATGCTTCACAACACCAATATAAGAGATTCATTGTCTACACAAGTCTCTACTCAAGGTACTAAGATTATACATATCAAGAGAATATATAGGAGTTAATTAAGATTTAATAATGAGTAATTAATACCTTAAGCATGCCAAAACCAAATAAATTGTATTACCATAACGATAATTAGCAATGTATTATACCACTATAACATTGGTAGTGATAAACATTAAAAATCAAGGATAAAACCCAAGTATGTGTGTGTGTGTGTGTGTTATAACAATATCAATGATAAACATTAACAATCAAGGATAAAACCCAAGTGTGTGTGTGTGTGTGTGTGTGTGTATCTAATGGACTTAGTTAAATAAATCCTCTATAACTATCATTCAAGTTAATTTTTTTGATTTTTTAACAATTTAGGCCAACATACTCCAATATGCTTCAAAACACCAAAATAAGAGATTCATTGTCTACACTAGTCTCTACTTAAGGCACCAAGATTATACATATCAAGAGAAAATATAGGAGTTCATTAAGATTGTAAAATGAGTAATTACTACCCTAATCATGCCAAAACCAACTACATGTTATTACCATAATGATGATTGGCAATGTAGTATACCACTATAACATTAGTAGTGATAAACATTAACAATCAAGGATAAAACCCAAGTGTGTGTGTGTCTATATATATATATATATATATATATATATATATGTATATAGTTGATTAAATTCAAAAATTAAAATAAACTTCCACATATTACCTCACATTCAATATTATAAGCCTACACTTCTTATTTTTTAAGGATACCTATCCAAATACAAGGTTAGCATGCCAAAAACCAAATGTAATAAAACTAAAATCTAATGAAAGTAAGTACAAATGCATCCACTAGTCATGTTATATAGAATTAGTATAACATATATGATAATAAAGAGATAAAAAACATGTAATAAAAATTTCCAAATACATCATACCTATTCTCAAAGTCATCCAAGAATGAAACAATAGAACCCAAAATAGACAAACCCTCCCAACTAGCCCTATGAACCCAACCATCGATGGCCCTTACCACCCTAACCATCATCAAGATGGTGGTTTCAACAAATAAGGTCAAAGAGGGAGTTATGAGTAGGTTGTATTCTGAACCAAGGGAAATCACAACATAGTAACATAACACCAAAAAAGACACACACACCATTCTAAGGTGAGACAAAAATAACCCACCCATCATCGTATAAATCAGAAGTGGGGATAACTAATTACAAGTTGTCAAAGGTTATAATAAGGGATTAAACAACCAATCTATTTATATAGCTTCTTGAATAACCAACTTGGATCCCCTCCAAGTATTTAGTTATCCCATTAGCCTCTTGATTGCAAATTTATAACCTAAGCATACAAGCATACCAACTAATGCTTTGTTATTCAAATCTAGTCTGGGAATGGTGATACCACAAGATTATACTTCAAGAAATTATACAATCAAAATAAAAATCATAACATACAAATAGAAATTATACAACCAAATCTAAAACCAATAATAAAATCAAACAAGCTAGGTAATAAGATAACTCAACCATACAATGTTTCTAAGGTAACAATCCAATAAAATAATCAATTAAAAGCCTAGAATCGATCCAACAATTTAAAATAGTCCAAAAATAGCAGCAATGATTCCATCAAGCATATAAATAATGAAATGATTTTTAGCCAATAATTGATATAGGGGTTTTAGGGGATCATTATGAGGTCTCATGACCTTATATGATCCCTAAATATTAAAATTGGGTTAACATGAGTTAATGGAACAATGGGCCATTTAGATGGTTTAATTAAAAATTAAAAAAACCCTCAAAATGAAATGATGAACCTAGAAAGTTTTCTCCCTTATCCCTATAGTTTTGTCATTAAAAAAGAACCCAAAAATATTTATTGAGGTCATAATAGACTCAAGATTTTCAAATAACACACAATGAATCTATATTCACAAGAACCTTTATATACTTGTAACAAATTGAACTTATTTAAGGAAACATAAATAATGAGTTTGTTAAAAGGGAAGGAACTGATTTAACATTACATTAATATACTAATTGAATTATCATTAATTAAAATATACATGTATTCTTCCTAAACATAACATAACTGGATGGCTAATTCATTCCATTTCATATACTTATACAACCAATTCAAATAAAATCCCAACCCAATTTGATTCACATAAATATCTTAACAATGAATAAAACCTAGACTTTTAAGTTTAAGAGGTCCAAATCAATTTTAATTTGACTTTAAAAATTATATTGACAATCTCAAAACCCATAAATTTCAAAACAACTCAACTCATTTAATCCTCAAGCACATAAGTAATTTTTTAATTCTAAGGGATATAAATTGACAATAGAATTCTACTGACAAGGTTGAACAAAAACTCCAAATCACTTCTCTAAAATATATATATATATATATATAATTACAATAAAATAGAAATTTTCTAAAGGATTAATATATCCCCAAGTTAATTTTCCATATTCTAGTTCATGAATCAACTCCTTAGCATATACAGCCAAAAGGAATAGGGTAAGGTGACCAAAGATTTTATATGTAGGTGGAGTAATTATAAAAAGAGAATGTTGTGACTTAAATCACTAAGACCCATGCATTGGGTTTAAATAAATTAAATCCATCATTAATAGCAATAGAAAATAATAAATATAGCTTATCTAAATTCCATGGCTTTCCTTGAAAGGAGAATTTTAGTGATTTACATATACACACAATCAGATATATGCAATAGTAGCGTTAAAAACATGAGGTTGATTTATATACTATGTTTTTCAATTTCATTATATATATATAATGAAATTGAAAAACATATCTCATTCAACTGCAATATATATTTTTTCTAGTCCAAGGATATGATGAATAAGATATTCAAAAAATAAAGCAATAGTTTTCATCTCATTTTCTAAATATATAGACCAAAATAATACGTAATGAAATCTTGTTGGGTGTTTTATATCCATCTAGGAGTCTTTCAACCTCCCAACTATGTATGCAACATCCCATATTACCTATTAGTTTCCCTCTATCAAAAAATAACCAATTTGACAGACAAATAACTCACTTGGTCCAATGCAGAGGAGAGAGAGAAAATCACATGATGTTATTAGGTTAAAAATTAGTTTAGTGAATGTCTCCATTGTCTTTTCCAACAATTAATTTTATCCATGGATAACTAATTCCACCCTAAGGTACAAAACTAAGTACCCAAAAACCCCCAACTCTCTCACATACGATGTTCTTCCCCTTCCCCTTCTTTCTTCTCCCTTCTTCCCTATGCATTCCCTCCACCTACCCCTTGACTCTTTCTTCCTTACTTCCCCACATTACATACTCCCATATCCTTTCACATTCAATATGGAGAGATAAAAATATCCTCCAAATATGGTGACCATCCCCCCAAGTAGCCCCCCACTACCAAAAAATGATGCAATGGTCATTAATGACCATTTTCAAAATTTGACCCAGAAGCCAATAAAATAATAAACATAAATAATAATATTTTACATAATAAAAATAGATATTATTTAAAGTACTTCTTAATGTTTAAAATTCATGACAACCCATTAACTAGGTCACCAACCATTATCATGTCACTAGGGTAATAAGTCACATGGGAAAGGGGTGTCATGAGGGGTAGGTTTGGGTAGATATTTAAGGAGTCTGAGTTAATCAAGGGTGAGTCCAATGAATATGGGGTGGTGATGTGTATGTTGGAGAGAGAGAAGATAAAGTTTGATCATCCTATTTTAATACCAAGTAACATGTAGAAATGACCAGAAAGATAATAGGATATCAAAATCAAAAGTGATAAAAAAATGAAAAAATGACTATCTAAATGTATGACACTAACCAATAATACCAGGTTACCTATTAGAACTGATCCAACTACTCATAATAACTCTCCTACCCCAAAATTCAATGCCAAAATCTAGCCTAGCTCATAATCAACACCTATAACCACCAAGTGTATACATCAGTAGTATTTGATCCAAAAATTGATAAAATGATAAGGCAATAATAAACTATAAATTACATCAATTAATCCATAAATAATCAATTATGGTATTATAACATGATAAATACATCATTGTAGCCAAGTATCACAACATCAAAATCAATAACACAGTCCAGCTAAGTAAGGAAGTGAAACAATCAACTTTAGAATTATTATATCAATGTTTAAATATTCATGTAAAGTTATAAAAGGGTGAGTTTGTAACGTCCTCCCCCTCTTATAAAAAATCCATCTTGATGACCATACCAACAACTAAGGACCTGATTGCCCATGGGGACATAATAACACCCTTTACAAAGGTTCCATTACTCAACCATCAGTGGATGAGATTTTAACAAGGGTGGATACCCTCAGTATTTACCAAAATTTTATTGATAATGTTAAGTCACACATGTGCTTTAATAGCTTAAACATAAGACTAATTTGAAAAACCATTAGTTTACATAACAATAAGAAAGAGGATATAATACACTATTTAGGTAAGATACATTTGTTATCTCCATCTTAAATCATAATTATAGCCATTTCTTCTTTTATATAATCCATAAGAAAAGTCTTATTGGCTAATATGTCATTATAACATTAGATGCTTCATACCCATACCTCAACTTAGTGTATAATTCCATGCTCTGTAATGCACAGGGCATTTATTTACAACTAAAAAAACATAATTACAGCCTTTGTAAAGGTCTAAAAGCTCTAAAAATATTCTTATTTGGCACATATACCAACTACATACCACCATTTTAAAATGGTTCTAAATAAACTATTAAAATTCATCTACCTCTATAGGTGTGACATTTTAATTTTTAAGGCAAAATAACATTATCAGTCTTGGAAATTAATTTCCACACCTCAATGAGTGCCAGCAAGAAAGCTTTTGTTGCTTTCCAGGCACACACAACTATAAGTTTGCATGGGTTAGGTATATTAACAACTTTTGACCATCTAGATCAAAAAAATTACTAGAGAACAAATCACTAGATAGACATACCTCTTATCAAGAGTAGAGAATACTGCTGAAATCTACAGCTTTTATGATAGTAGTTTCAAATTTTACAATCCCATCAGTATTTAACTATGTATTTACAACCTAAAATAGTTTTTTATCAACACAAATTATTCTTTATGCATAATTTAATCAACATTCATCATATAATACTACCATAGGATAGTAACTCATTTTGAATAGTTACTTCCAAACCAATAATTACCATTCAGGGGATAGTGCAACATCACACACTATCCACACTAAACAATAGGATAATCCAACCCAAGCCCTTACATTCTACCTAAAGGTTTAC
The DNA here is from genome assembly GCA_037957365.1 of Torreya grandis. Taxonomy (NCBI): domain Eukaryota; kingdom Viridiplantae; phylum Streptophyta; class Pinopsida; order Cupressales; family Taxaceae; genus Torreya; species Torreya grandis. The sequence goes on along the minus strand of JARHVA010006224.1, from coordinate 789,474 downwards.
CATATGCTTTCCAAGCACTTTTTTAGCTCATACACTGGTTATAAGAATAATAATTTCACCATCTTACTGCACTTACCTCATGGTAGTAAATAAAAAAGAAATAAAGGGTACTCAAGATTACAAAATCTACCTAATCAGGACTTATAATGTTCATTTATAAATAAAACAAGCATAAATTTTAGTCATTCATAAAATAATATAGAAATATATTCATACTATAATATATATATAAATCAAGTATATCAAGGCCATACCTCAATCATAGCATGTTTACATGCACATGCATGCATTCTAACAAGTACCTCCATATTGATTTGTATAATCATCCAAATGTAGGTTCAGTTGCTGATTCACAAGGCTTACATAATGAAATTCCACATAGGTTATTTAACAACAACCTCTAAGATGAGGCTAAAGGAAACACTTAATCATAAGTTGACTATTATGTAGGAGGATCCCACGACCAATATGTGGCTCTTGTGGTGCACACCCTAAATGAATCAAGTATCTATCTCATGCAAAGGGGTAGAGTGGGTTTTTATTTTATGAGAGACTCAACTCCCTAGCTCGTACTCAATCTAAACCATTATAAAAATAGTGTCTCTTTACCCTCAACCTCAACTTGCATCGATGTTAAAAAAATAGTGTCTCTAAAACAATGATGTGGGATTAAAAAATACTTCATGACACTATACCTTGGTAGCTTAAAACAAAGGATTCAACTTATAATAAGGGAGTTACAAAACACAAGTTATTAGATTCATAAAATAGTTTATCAACACAAAATCACAAGTATAACACAACTAAAATACCTGGATAGCCAACTGGAGAGTAAAACAAGTTCACACATTTTATGTGGTTAAGCACTTTCAAACCTTACAAGGTTCATACAATATGTAAACATAACAATGTATATGTATAAAAGAGTTTCATAAGCTAGGTATACATCTGAGTATAGGTAACTATGCCAAGGTATTTTAAACATTATAATAGTCAAACACATAGGTTGGTGAAGCATAAATGTCCATGAATTTCCATCTATCCACCCAATGTTATATGCCATCCAAAGAAATTAGATAGATGTCAAGGAATATCACATGATTAGTTTCAAATATCTTATATTAAAATCACCTTTTCTCAAGGAAGGTTGTGTTCTAAAAAGGCCTATCTATCTCCATGAGTTTCTAAAGTTTTACCAACAATATATGCACATCATGGATAGATGTCTTATGCTACCCAATATAGTAAGAGATACAAAAAACTCTTAACTTTCCCATGCAATTCTATTACACTCACCCACTAGGCCTTTTAGGCTTGATCTATACCCTTGGACCTCCCAATACATCATAACTTAGCCTCATCAGATGGCTTGCTTATGTAAGCAATCAATGGATATCTAGGCATTATCTTAAGATTCCAACAACAAACGTATATCATGATTCAATTAATTAACTTAATCCAATCATGTCAAAGGTCAAATGGTGATGCTTATTTTAACACAACATCAATTTGGGAAAGGGTGAGCTTATTCAAGGCTCAAGGTGAATATGAAATCACTACTGTGGAAATTACAATTTCCCACAATTGACAAGTTTAATCAAATCTTGTAAACAAAACATCCACTTGGATGTAAGATACATCTCATAACTAACATCCTCATGGGTTTCATGATGTAACCAAGTCTGAATAGGCATCCCCATAGAAGCATAACTCAACTAAGATTATTCAAACATCCCTATGTAATAAGGCATATCTATGATTAAAATATATCTCATAGACAAAATTGATCCATGATAATAAAAAAACATGCCAAAACTAGTTATCTTAAGCCCTTTTGGAAGTTATAAATGCACTTGCTTCACCAATTCAACTCAAAAGAGGCTAACAAGATCAAGCCTAACTTATATGAAATGCATAAATTTTTAGCACTATAAAAGCTTACCTATTTTCAAGATGCATAATGACCATAACTAAACCAAATAGGTAACGTAATTGATAGCAAAACCTCCTCAGTTTGCTTAAATCTACAATATATTGGATGAGACAATGCCTCCCAAGCATTATCATTATAATTAAATTAATGTATTTTTTCCCTTAGTCATGTATGATGACACCTAGGCTAAGCCATAAACTATGTCTATTTACCACATATATTCCATAATGTCATTGCATGATACTTTTTGCATAATAATATTGTTAAAATATAAAAGGAGGTAGGGTAACCTTGCTATCCATAAACAACTCACCTTGTGGAGACATTTTCACTCCACTAAAGCCATATTCCTTACAATGACATACTAAATTTGGGAAATGCAGATCTTGAGATCTTTTAACCAAAAGAACATAGGATGTTTAGATATTTATGTAGGAAATTCTAGCCACTTTTAACCCAAAAAAACATAGGTTAGCACACCCATGCAAGCTCATAAGTTACCAATATCTCAAGGCAATCCTTTTTCATGAGTTGAGTGCTTAAGCTTTGTTGACTTTCCCAAGTAATTAGCTCTTTTCACACCCTATTATGCCTTATAGGTTTAGGTTGAACCCTCAGTCTTCCCTACATCATAATTTTCCAAGTATCTAAGGAAGGTTCTCCCATACAAGCTGACCATAGATACTAAACATCACTCCCTTAATTTTAAGAGAAAATATTGCATCACCTAACTCCCATTAACCTTCCCATACAATTCAATGGTTGATAGGTGAGACTTGCCCTGATGCAACTAGATTCAGGAAGGGTTGATCCCAACCAAGGATAGGGGTAATATCAACTGACATAGAAGGAATTTTGATGCCTTGAAACTAATTTTTTTGAAATATGCATAGAAAATTCCAACAATAATCATACAAAACACAACACTTTAACCTTCAAATTGAAAGGATAAGTGTCTTGTGAATTACTTCACAACTCTGCCTAATGGGGATAACTCATTGGTCACCATGTAGCAAATTATACAAATCCCAAAGTTACTTAGAGTAGAAACACTACTCTAATACCAAATGAAACAACCATAGTTTTTTTTTGAATTGCATATTAGAGTACAATTTTGGATGTGTGTTATATCCTAACCTCACTTGATAAAGTAAGTGCTACTCACTTAGCGTACCCATATATGCACAACTAGAAAGGTTAACCTTGACCTTCTATGTCATCATTGGGTCAAAACAAGTCCACAACATGGGAACTGATAGAAAATTGTCCTAGGATATTATGTTAAACACACGTAGCAACTAGCTATTAGTTTGAGTACATATGTATTATGTTAATTTCTTAAGCATATAGTAAGAAAAACATTTTTCATAAAAGTGATTATAATCAAGGACAGAATAAAAACAAGACACTATAGGAAATTAATAGAGTGCTACTAACTCAGGTTATCCATTCTTAATGGCTTAGGGTCATAATGTCATTTCCCATAGGCTATTTTAAACTCATACACCATCATATTAATTGGCATGAATACCATTACCTAATCAACTAATCAATGATTTTATAGTAATCATCTTTGTCATGTAATGGATAAGGTATGGTGGTAGTCATTCAATTGATTCTATATAATGATTCCACATTGGCAAATGGCCAATGTGATATAATAATTAAAGGGAGATCAATACACTAAAGTACATGGCATCCAAACATATATATTTCATAATATTGATTATTTTAACAATTTATTTTCTAGGTAAGGAATGCATATTAGCCATTTCAACATTCACATTCACTTTAATGTTTTCCAACCATATATGAAATCAAAAATTTATTATTAACACTTAAAAATTGAGGAGTAATCTTTTATACAATCAAGGAGGTTAGTAAATAAGCAATCCCATATTCATTAATCATCAAGGAGTAGCATTTTATCCTATGCACAAGTGTGTCTTATTCATGCATACCATAGTTTAAACATGAACTAGTTTACTAAATGCACGGGCATCAAATTTCCTCATAAACTAAATATACATACCAATAACAATACCTTTCTCACTAAGAAAATTCTAGCCAACAAGAGAATAAACAATATACATGCATAGCTCACTAGAGTTGTGTACAACATGTGACATTTAGCCATATCTATGTACATAAACATTTAATAAAGAGAGTTGTATCACATGGAATTAACATCTCTTATTTCAAGTAAATTGAGATTACTTCTTCATCTTTAATCTAACAATTTTTCCTAACATCAACATGTACATACTCTCATAATAGGTAGCCTTAACAACTAATCAACTCATAAACTTATTCATTTCAGTAATGCAATTAATTGAGCTTAATAATTACAATCAACCATCAATGAATTGATTAATAATAATTTACATACCTATGTATGTAAGATTATAAGACTAAAGTATGAAAGCAATATTTTTACTTAGTTTTTCCATAGATGCGTAGAAACTAGCTTGTCTAAACTAGTTCATATATATGTATATGAAAGCCAAAACATCCAAAGGTTACTATATTATACACATAAGTTGAATCCCAACTAAGGATTAGTTCAATATAGTCATATTATCATAAGATTTAATTCTAACTTACATAAAAGAACCATAAGCACGCATGCACACACACACACACACACACACACCCACACACACACACACACCCACACACACATTTATATGTGTGTGTGTGTGTGTGTTTGTGTGTATGTATGTATGATCAATAATGTATTATACCACTATAACATTAGTAGTGATAAACATTAACAATCAAGGATAAAACCCAAGTATATATATAGATAATTAAATTTAGAAATTGAAAGTAACTTCCACATATTACCTCACATTCATCATTATAATCTTGTACTTATCATTCTCAAAGGATCCCTATCCAAATATAAGGTTTGCATGCCAAGAACTAAATGTAGCTAGACCAAAATCCAATGAAAGTAAGTACAACTACATCCACTAGTCATGCTATATGAAAGTAATATAAAATATATGATAATAAAGAGTTAAATAACATGTAATAAAAATTTATAAATACATCATACCTATTCATGAATTCATCTAGGAATGGATCAATAGAACTTAGAATAGACAAACCCTGCCAACCAACCCTATGAGCCCAACTATCAGTGGCCCTTACCCCCCTAACCATCAACTAGATGCTGGTTTTGGCAAATAGGTTCAAGGAGGGAGTTTTGAGTAAGTTGGATTTTGAACCAATGGACATCACAAAACAATAACATAACACCAACAAAAGACATGATCATCATTTCAAGGTGAGGTAGAAATAACCCACCTGTCATCATATATATCAAAAGTGGGGATAACTAATTGTAGGCTATTAAAGGGTATAATAAGGGATTAAACAACCAATCTATTTATATATATTTTATAATAACCAAATTATATTCCCTCCAAGTATGTGGTCAGCCAATTAGCCTTCTAAATACAAATTTATAACCCAAACATATAGGTATACCAACTAATGCTTTGTTATTCAAGTCTAGTCTGGGAATGGTGACCCCACAAGACTATACCTTAAGAATTCATATATTCAAAATAGAAAGCATAGCATATAACTTAACAATTATATACAACAAATTCCAAAACCAATAATAAAATCAAACAATTATGTTAATTAGGCAACTCGGCCATAACACATTCCCAAGGCAACAATCCAATACAATATTCAACTAAAATCTCAAAATCGGTCCAACAATTTAAGATAGTCCAAAAATGGAAGTAGTGATTCCATCAAGTATATAAATAATGAATAAATTTTGAACCAATAACTTATATAGGGGATTTAGGGTATCATCATGAGGTCTCACAAATTCATATGATCCCCAAATATTAAAATTGGGTCAATATGAGTTAATGAAATGACGAGTCATTTAGATGGTTTAATGAAAAATCAAAAACCCTCAAAATGAAATGACAAACCAAACAAGGTTTTAACCTTGTCCCTATAATTTTTCCATTCACAAATCACCCATAAATATTTATTGAGGCCATAACAGACTCAATATTTCCAAATAACACATAATAGATCTCTATTCACAAGCACCTTTATATACATATAATAAAATCAAACTTATTTAAGGAAACATAAATAACAAGTTTGTTAAAATGGAAACAACCATTTTAACATTTCATTCATATACTAATTGATTCAACATTAATTAAAATCTATAGGTATTCTTCTTAAACACAATATAACTAGACATCTAATTCTTGCCATTTCATATACTTATACAACCAATTCAAATAAAATCCCAGCCCAATTCGATTCACAAAAATATGTCAATAATGAATAAAACTTAGCTTTTTAAGTTTAAGAGGTCCAAATCAATTTTAATCTAATTTTAAAAATTATGGTGACAATCCCAAAACCCATAAATTTCATAAAAACTTAGCTCATTTAATCCTTGAGCACATAAATCATTTTTTCATTTCCAAGGGATAAATCGATAATAAAATTTTGCTCACAAGGTTGAACAAAAACCCCAAATCAATTCTCTAAAACAAAAAATATATAATTATAACAATAGATCAATCTACCAAAGGATTAATATGCCCCAAGTCTATTTTCCATATTATAGTTCATGAATCGACTCCTTAGCATATAAAACCAAAAGGAATAGGGTACAATGACCCAAGAGTTTATATGCAGGTGAAGTAATTATAAAAAGGGAATGTTGTGACCTAAATCACTGGGACCCAAGTGTTGGGTTTATAGAAATTAAATTCATCATTAATAGTAATAGAGAATAAGTAATACAACCTATTTTAATGACACAAATTCCCTCAAAAGGAGAAGTTAAGTGATTTACATATACACATAATCAGATATATGTAGCAATAAGGTTAACAATAGGAGGTTCACACACACACACACACACACACACACACACATAATGAAATTGAAAAACATAGTCCATTCAACCATAATATATATTTTCTATTCCAAGGATATAACAAATAATATATACACAAAACCAAGTAGTAATTTTCATCTCATTTTACAAATATATAGGCTAAAAAAATACATAATAAAATCTAGTAGGGTGTTATGTATCCATTAGGGAGTATTTCAACCTCTTGGATACATATGCAAAATCCTATATTACATATGAATTTCCCTCTATTAGAAAATAACCAATTTGATAGTCAAATAACTCCCCTGGTCTAATACAGAGGAGAGAGAGAACTCACATGATGGCAGTAGGTTAATAATAAATTCAATGAATGTCTCCCTTTTATTTTTAAGTAGTGAAATTTGGACATGGATAACCAATACCTCCCCAAGGTATAAAGCTGAGTAGCCCAAAACCCCCAACTCTCTCTCTTTCTCTCTCATGCCATGTTCTTCCCTTCTCCCTTCTTTCCTCTCCCTTCTTCCCTATGTGTTCCCTTCACCTACCCCATGACTCTTTATTCCTTCCTTCCCCACACACCATGCTCCCATATCCTTTCACATTGAATATGGATAGATAAAAATCTCCTCCAAATATGTTGAGCCCCCCCAAGTAACCCCCCACCACCAAAATAAGAAGCAACAATCATTATGACCATTTTCAAAATTTGATCCAGAAGCCAATAAAATAATAAACATAAATAATAATAGTTTAAATAATAAAAATATATATTATTTAAAGTGATTATTAATTTTTAAAAGTCATGATGACTCATTAACCAAGTCATCAACCATTATCATGTCACTAGGGTAATAAGTCATATGAGAAGGGGGTGTCATGGGGGTAGGTCTTGGTAGATCCTTAAAGAGTTTGATTTAAGTTAGGGCGAGTCTAATGAATATGGGGTGGTGAGGTGTACATGGGAGAGAGAGAGAGAGAGAGAGAGAGAGAGAGAGAGAGAGAGAGAGAGAGAGAGAGAGAGAGAGAGAGAGAGAGAGAGAGAGAGAGAGAGAGAGAGAGAGAGAGAGAGAGTTTGATTAGATGGTTTTAACACCAAACATGTTAAAATGACTAGAAAGATGATATCAAAATAAAAAGTGACAAGGCATAAATAAATATGACTGCACAAATGAAGAACACATCTATCCAAAGGCATGACACTAATCAAGGATATTAGGTTACCTATCAGAACTCATCTAACTACTCAGAATCACTCTACTACCCCAAAGTTGATGCCAATATCCAACCTATCTCATAATTAATACCTACAACCATTGAGGGTATACATCAATATTATCTAATCCAAAAATTGATAATAAAAAAATAAGGTAGTAATAAATTGTATTCAACTATCAATTACATCAAGTAACCCATAAATCATCAAGTGTAATATTATAACATGATAAATAGATCACTACAACAAGTATCACAACATCAAAATCAATAACGCAATCCATCTAAGCAAGGAAGTGTAGCAATAAACTATACGCATGTTATATTAATGTTTAAATAGTCATGTAAAGGTATACAAGGGTAAGGTCGTAAAAAAATGCAGATCCATATACAATGGTGTGATTCATAGTCATTTTTCTAATGGGCCACATTAAAGTTTAGTGACACTAAATATCTATGGTTTCACTTTTTATATGTATAAATCCACATTCGGTGGCTCAATCCACCTTTAATTATTTTACAAAATACTCTACGTAGTCAAATGAGAGTTGGAGCATAAAATCTTTCCAACTCAATGTATTTGAATAGTTTCAAAATTGAGACTTGACCACTCTCAATTCTCCATAGGTTAAAAATTTATTTAAATGCCTCAACAAGGGGGTACATGTAATTCTATAATTTTAAGTTACAAGGCAATCAGATTGCATACACTTTCAGGTGTATACTATCCTTACTCTCTTTTCAAATTTCAAATTTCAAATATTATATTTTAAAATTTAAAATATGGATAATAACTAATTTTAGTATCATTGTTTCAGATTTAACATTAAGACATATTGCATGATCAAGATTCACATCAAAAGACAAAGTGTGCATACACACTTAGGTTTAAATCTAATTCACTCTAGTAATTTCAATTTGTTTGTATAACTATAATAAAGTGAGGACAAATGTATACACATTAAATTAATCAATAATTTATTAACAATGTTTAATATTGGCATCCTTACCCTACTTGGTCTATTCAACTTTCTATTAGATTACAATGTCTATGGAAACATTCAATATTCGACAAACTACCTCGTAACCACTCAAAATATCATTTAAACATATCTATTTTTCTTAAAGGTTTTTTTAAAACCAATTCCAATAGTTTCTATCCTTCTAGAATGGGACCATGCTAGGTCAGACAAATTTGAAATGTAGGCCTTGTCCACTAGTGTAGCCTAGTCTCTCATGCCCCAATGAAAAAAATTTAAATTTGAGACCTTTTGTTTAACCCTTCTCATGCCTTTATCAAGGTTAAGTTAGGTTAGAATAAATATTCAAAATATTCCTTTATATAAGCACATTAAGGCCACTAAAAATAAAACTTGATCAATCTAGCAGTCACTTGGAAAATACTATTGCACATTAAGGAAAAGAGAACTTCTATTCGAATTTCAATTCTTATACATTCTAACAGTCATATGCCAATTCTAAATATATATATATATATATATATATATATATATATATATATATATATATATATATATATATATATATATATATATATATTTGTAAATCAAGGGAAAAAATTATCAATAAATAAAATCAATATATCTAGTTACATTTATATAAAAAATTCAAAAGCTACACACTCACTCCAGGAGGGATAAATACATCGGTCTGAGGCCCATTTGGGACATGTAGGTAAAACTTATATTACATGAGGTTGTTTTAGGATAGGTTAGTTATTACCCTTATTAGGTTCCCTATTTTTCATTTGATATCTTTTATGTTTATTTTTCATGATCAAGGCTTTGTATTTTTTTGTCTTCCATGCATCAAATCTCTACACATAAATTTAAAAAACCCTCATAGATAGGTGCACAAACCTAGATAAAAAAACTAGTCACACAATGAACTAGGATACATATGTATTCAATAGATAAGACCGAATTTCACCTTTTCCCCTAGAGTGACCCTATCCCAACAAAGTTTTGATTCTTATTTTAAGCCATGATAATGTTTTTAGGTATTGATATGAAGTTTCTAATCCCAACCAATATAAATTCTATTTGAGGGAGGTATGCAGGTCTATTGATAAATTTACTATTTTTAGTTGATTCCCAATTCTATAAATTCTATATTTTACTCTAGATCTATATATTTTATGTATTTCAATTTTAATATTTTAGATCTATTTATTTGATTCATTTCATTTAAAATAGATTAAATATAAAATAATAAATCACTACATATGAGTTTCATGGATCAAAATATAAAAAATGGTGCTGGTTGAACCCCCAACTAATAATTTGGTGATACACATGACTACAATGGGAAGCCCACCCTCAAAATTCACAATTTGGGGATAAATATGCTGAATAAAATTAGTAGTCTATTTGGGGATAAATAGTCTATTCAAACACCAACAAAAATCCATAATAAAATTTATATTCAATTTTATTTTAAACACAATAAGAAATCAATGGAATTTGCATTTTAGTAAGCCTACTCATAATAATCCACATTGTTATCAAGTACCAAACATATTTAAAAATAACTTTTCTACCTAAGACTATATTATTACAATTTTATAAATGTATCAAAAGGTATATAAAAACCATTATAACATAATATTATGATGTATTAACATGGTTTTAAAACTTCACTCATTAGAGGGAAAAAAACTTGAACTAACCAAAAAAGGGTCACCATATTGAATATCTAAATTCTAATATAGCCTATACAAATATAATAATAATATCTCCAAGAGTAGCTTCATGTTTATTCCAGAATTAGAAGTGAAGGTGTTTTCCTCCCATCTTATTCGAATTATCGATAATACCTAACAAAATGAGGTCAATGCATTCCACAAAGGCTAATGTAAAGAGGCATTCCAAAATTCATATGCATTACACTAAGGTTAATTATATGTAATGTGAAAGTAAGTGAACACCATAATCGGATACAATAATTTCCAAGATAAATTCCACCACATAAATTTCTAAATAAAATCCACACAAAACCCAATAAAAAGATACTAAAATCTGTATACACACAAAAAAATTAAATTTTACTAGTTACTAATGCTTTCTCTCTTGCAAGATCCTATTAAATCTCAATCTCTTTGAGTGCATGACTTAAAGGGTTCACTAGGAAATGGGTTGATAGAAAATTGGTGTTTTTTAGGATTATTTACCCCTATACCACCACCTAAAACCAATACAAGTCACTCCAATAAATTTCCCTAAGCATTGAAACCCTGTTTATATACTTCCTTAAGTAATTCACTACCCAAAATAGCCCCTACCAAAGCAAAAATCCATTTTTACCACTTTTCATACTACATAAATTGGTTTGACCTATTTTGGTTTTAACACACATTATGGAAGTTTATCCACCTAAGATGACATAGTTTGAGACCTAATGATTCTATTTATTACCTAACAAGGTTGATTGGGCCAACACGATCAACTAAATTCCTAAGAGGGTTTAGGGTCAATCCATGGCTATATATACCCCTTTCATTTAATTTATAATGAAGTATAATTCAATTTCATATCATTACTACTCTCAAATATGCTTATATAATCAATAGGAGGTTTCATTTCTTAGGTTTTTGCCTTGGAGAAGTATCACTTGTCTTGTGGAGGTCTTGGATGTAGAAGAGAAGTCTTGTATATTAGATATGATTTGTAATTGTGATCCTTACAATCCCATAAAAACCTCTTGAAAATAATAATTAAATGGAGAGATTGAGGAATGATGGGTTCACTCCAAAAAAGGTAAGTAAATTCCTAACCCTTCATATTTTGATAATTATATATTCTAGAGATAATTTATATTGAATTGTATCTCTCCTTAATTAGATCATTTATATGTTATATTAGATAGATTTATCTTTTCATGTTTATTATCTTCCCCATTTGTGCCACAAGATTTGGTGTGCACTAGATTAGCCTATATAGTTGTTTACAAGATTAACTTGCTTAATATTATTTATAATTATAATACCTAGCTAGGGTTATCAAAAAATAGAATTTGACTAGAGGCCTTGGAAACCTATCCTTTACCATAGTGTGATAAGATATCCCTTAGTTTAGGTTTAGAAGATCCATTATTGATCATGACCTTGATTTAAACGTATTACTAAGAAGGATTATTTTTTGATTACCTTCTCTGAGCTTGAATAGTATTGAGTAGGATAAGTTATAGATCTATATAATTTTGCTTACATAAATTTTGTTGAACCTGAAATGAATGTAACCCATGTGTATTTTAATTTTTTCTTTATAGATAATTGGATTGACCCAGTCGACCTAGTTTAACACTATGTGCACATGTTTTCATACTCATTTGACCCTCTTTACTTATTTTGACTCCATGTGTAGGTTTTTATAGCTTCATTAACCTAGTTGACTTACTTAGGGTAATTTTTAGGTTTTCTAATTTAGGTGATCATGTCTATTTTGTTCATCTTTTTTTCCACAAAATTTCTAGTATCAAAAAACTAGATCAATCTAATTTATATACTTTCTCTTCCCACTTTTAAAAATTTAACTAGATTGGTCTACTTAACTCATTTTTTCCCTACTCTATCTAGATATTTCATCTTTTATCTCTATAGGTTAAAATTTCCATCTAGACAACATAATTCAAAATAGTAACTCAGCATATTAAGGAAAACTACTACATTAACTTGGTTAACTCTATATAATTTATTAGGTTCACTATGTAAGTGAAAGTCAATCTGATTTATAGATCAATCGTAACTTAGAGAAGTTAAATTAGCTAACTATACTACTATAAATACTTAGATAATTAGGGTCATGACCAATATGGATATTCTAAACCTACCTAAGGGATATATTATCATATAGTATCACTATATAGGGTTTCAAAGATTTTAGTTAAGTAACACCACATAATAACCCTAGCTAGATTTAATAATAATGCAATAAATTAATTATAATATTTTTCCTACTAAATCTTGTGACATAAATGAGGGATAAACATAAAAAATAAATATGCAAATTAGAATGCTAATCAATTCAATGTAGATGTAATCCTAATTAATGAGAGATAATACATTCATTAGACATTAATCATATATATCTATCTACTAAAGTATAAGAGTAAGAGTTAGGTATACTTACCTTAAAGATGAACCCATCGAGCCTCAACCTCTCCCTTAGAAAATGGTGTTTTTCAAGAGGTTGTTATTTATTGTTAAAGAAGTTAAGGATGGAAAATGGAGTATAGTCTAACAAAGGTCTTACTAGTGAATCTCAAGCTTTCACAAGACAAAGGTTCTCCTATAATAAGATTTAAATCCTAAGTAATGACTCCTCAAGTAGAATGACATAATGCTGATAAATAAGTGCAAATGAATTATTCTTTCTATAATAAATGAGATAAAAGAGGAGTATATATAGCTTGATTTCAACCTAAGCCCTTCCATAATTTTAACTGATGTAGTCGATCTAGTAGACATTTTTAGTTAGAAAATATATTTGTTAGGTCTTGAACTAAGTCATCTTAGGTTGAATCAGTCATGTAATATATGTTATTCCCAAAACTAGGTTGACTCATTTGACTGCATTTGATAAATGGTAAAAAATGGTTTTTCTTAGGTAGGGGATACTTGAGGCATAGAATTGATTAGAGAATCATGTGATGGAGGTGTAAAATATCAATTAAATTTATATGATGGGTTTTTACTTGTTTTATGTATATTTATTGGGAATAATAATCTTGTAAAGCACCAAACGTATGCCCACCCCATTACCAGTGTACTGACTAAGGCATGTACTTAGAGAGGTGGAGACATTATGAGTTACTATAAGAGAGAAAGCATCAGTAATTGATAAAATTTTAAAAATATTATGTGTATAAATATTCCCCATGTGAATCTTATCACATGTCACATAGTTGTAACATGGGATGGTGCTTCAAGAAAAGACATAACAAGAAAAAATACTGAGATAAATAAATTATAGCATAACAATAAATTGAAATAAAAAATAAAAAAATAAAAAAATAACTTGAGTAAACATGTAATATATAGTACCTTGACTTACCTTTATCATTGAATGGTTATTTATTTTAATTTCAATTTTTATCATGGAGGTCTCATAGACTTCATTAGACAAACCCTAAGGATATAAAACTAAAGAGCAAATATTAATAAACATAAAAAAGCCAAATTAACTAAAATGTGTAGGCATGACATAATTGGGCATTTTCTAATCTAGGTGATAATTTCTAAGTTATAATAAAAATGACCAAGATAAAATTAGAGTAAATTTGGTAACCAAAAATCCAAGGCTATTAAATGACCAAAAAACTCAAAAAAAAGTGTTCTTTGGGTAAGAAAAGTGACATATTAGATCAAACCAAGGGCACGTAAAATTAATATGATATGTCTAAAATTAATGTATAAATGAGAAACAAACCAAAATTTAGACAAATATGGAAAATAAACATAGAGTAAAGCAACATTGATGAGTGAGAAGTAACAATCCAAACTCACTCATCAATAAAAAGTACATGAAGTAAAAACAACATTGGTGAGTGACAAGTAACAATACAAACTCACTCAATAATGGAAAAAGTATGTAAAGTAAAAATAAACATTGGTGAGTGAGAAGTAACTATCCAAATTCACTCAAAAATGGAAAAGTATGTAAAGTAAAAACAACATTGGTGAGTGATAAGTAACAATCCAAACTCACTCAACAATAGAAAAAGTACAAAAATAGAAAAAAAAACTCTATTGTTCACAAAAAGAATGATAAGTGATTTTTAAAGTTTTTAAATGAAAAAAAAAAATTATAGAAATTTAAGGCAATAGTATAAAGAAAACAATCCATAGTCACTCAAGGATACTATTTTGTTCTAGAAATAGATAAAACCAAAACAAGGAAATGTTAGCATTTTTTAAGGGGTGAAGAATAAATAATATAAAAGTGGGGAAATAGATTTAGAATTAATCTTACCTATCAAGAGTGGAATGAAATGGGTGGTGGGGAAAATTTAGGAAACATAAAGGTAGATAAACTCTGTATTAAATTCAAGACACTAAAATTAAGTTTATCAAAACAAGAGGACTTTCAACATTAAAGACTATGAAGAACATTTTATAACCACAAAAATATTGGGTTATCTAATGATGTATGAATATCATCCCATGAAGGCTATATTGATGAAAAGTTAATTGGACCTACCTTCCCATAGAGTGTTACCCATTCCTTAGGACCTCTTACAAATCCATCGATATACTAAAAAGAATGGGTACTTGTGTGAGAAAGTGGGTAGCACTATATATAATTCTAAATTCTCCTATCCAATCTATTGTCCTACCACACCCCAATGGACCTTGGCTCTATTATGAGGCCAAATGTGGAGTTGGTATTTGATTATGAATAAGATATGTGCTATGAATCACATATTTTCTTGTGATTTTAACTTTTTTGAATTTTATATTGCATTTTATAAATGATTTGGATTTTAAATTTTTTTATGGATTTTTCTAATCCTCTTCCATATGGATTCAAAGAACCAAACATGGGTGATAAAAATGACTATCATTAGAAAAATTTAAACTTGTTAGTTAATAAAGAGGACTTAGAGAGCATGGTATCTAAGAGTCTTGTTTATTAATGTTAAATAAAAGTGTTATCTTGAATTTGACATTGTTTTGTCCAAAGTGGAATGAGAGTAAGGAGACAAATGGAAATGAACATGAAATGATTTGAATTACCTCAAATTGAAAAAAAATGTGTCAATGTGAAAGGGATATAATGATAGGTAAGCATGATTCCATATCATAAGATTATATGTTAGTGTAGGGAAACATGTTAATGTAATTTTGTGTACAAATTTTATCCACAAAATAAACAAAAACTGAGGTTGAGAATATGGAATCACAAAATTTTATCCATTTATTTGTATTCTAAAAAGAACACTCAATTTTTAAGAGGTTTGAAGGAATATATATATTATGAGGAAAGCCTGGTCCCATCCATGGTCTTACATTATAACTCATAAAACATAAACCTAAGTAGGTGAAGAATATAAAAATGGTATTCATGAGGAATGTCTGGTCCTATCCATGGTCTTATACTTCAACTCACAAAATAAAGATAAGAATGAGAATAAAAGGGTTTAAAATAATAGACTTATGTTAAAAAAAAAGTTAAAAATGGATGTATGAAATAAAATATATTCATGACAAATATCGGGTTTTATCCATAGTATTACAATGAAACTCATGAATTAAATGAAACTGGTAAATATAAACCAAAGGACCAAAGAAGAGGACTAAGGTTTGTGTTTTAGAATAGATTGATAAAAATGAGAGATTGTTGTATAAATCCTACAATAAGTTTTAGTATTTAAAGTATATAAATTTAAAGTATATATAATTATGAAAATAAAATATGTATTTAATAAAAATATTAATTTAAAAAAATTTCATTGGTGGGTTCTTTGAAAACATGTCCCTTATTAGTTTGTAGATTATAAATACTAAGACCAAGAATATCTTTTACTAAGTAACAACGTTACCATTTTTGGGCATGTTTTCCTTCTTTGTCATGTGTATAATCTTATTTCAGGACTAATTCATAACATTATATGCTCAAATTTTGATTTTTTTAATGTTGTTTAATAATGCAATCCTTGTAGTGGTGGTTATGTTGTAAAGTGGTCATGTGATGTTCATCAAGGAAATATAAATCATGAAGATGAGCTTCACATAATTAGTAATCAAGAATTATATCATGAAGAGATATACATAAGGATGGGATTTCAAATTCTAAAGGTAATGTTGATTCAAAACCATATACAAGTAATAATTATGTTTCCCCAATGATAATAGGTATGATAGTATGGTAAGTCCAAAGTGTATGATATAGATGAAGGTGACAATCAGTACAAGTTTATCAAATAATTTTCTATAATATTTTATTTAGAATTTTGTTAGTATCCCCTACTTGACCATTATATTGAGGATGGTAAGGTGTGGAAAATTAATGGGAAATTTTACATTTGGAACATAATTGTTTCATTTTTTTTTTGAAATTAGCACCATTCTCAAATATGATGGTATGGGGAACTCCAAAATGGTAAACGATTTGGTTAAGAATAAAATTTGAAATGGTGGTTCCCATGACATTAACAAGGGGAATGGTTTATATCTATTTGGTAAAATATTTAGTAGCAGTAATAATAAATACATGTCAATCTTGTGATCAAGGTCATTTGCCAATTATGTCTAATCCCCACATAGAGAATGGATAAGGAGACTCCACTATTTGGAGCTCAACCCATGATGAGTGTATTATATAATCATGGAATTGATAAGGATTACATTTTTTTATCAAAATTAATAGCATATTTTTATAAATTAGGCAAAAATTATCCCATACACATGCATTTGTAACCTGTATCATGCCCACTATAGTGGCCATCGTAAATGGCCTCATGTTCTTGTTATAGGAGATTAGGAAAAAATTCTTAAATTATATAATTGAAAAAAGTTCCTTCTATATTAGGGTAGTAGAGGGTGCTGGAAATAAAAACATATGTGATATTTTGTTTATGTATTTAAGTATTTTTATGAGACTTTATGTCTAGAGGTTAAGTTTGATGTTTAAGAAATTGAATTATCCTTTTATACCATGGAATTTATCGAATAGTGATAGACTCAATAGGATAAATTACCGAAATATTATTTTTATATAAGAATGTTATTTTATGATTTGGATTAGAAATTGGGAATCATGAAATAATTGATGAGGGTGAAATAAAGATGTTGATAAAGCAAGAGAATAAACTATATAATTTTGATCTCTTGAAATGGGTTCAATGGTAAAAGAAGCATAATATTTGGCAAGTTTATTATCTATTTGATGATATCTGATTAAATTTTTACTTTTGAATTTATAAGCACCATTAACCTAGTGATAAATAAGTTATGAGTCACCTAAAGTGTGTAAAATGGGATATATAAATTAATTTTGTCTTTCATGCCTAATACTAGAGCTTCATATTCAACCATATTATTAGTGACATCATAAATTAATCAAAAGTATAAAGGTATGATCTTACCATGTGAATTTTTTAGGATACATCTTGCTCCAGATCCTTGGAAGAATTTTACACCATCAAAGTGAAGTTTCTAGGTGTCTTCATGCAAATCAATGGTAGCTTCAGGTAGTCCTTAAATAACTAATTTAAGTTTAATAGTAGTAGGAGTGTTATCAATATCTTCTTGATTAGTTGCTTCTATATCATTAGTAAATTTTGAAAATAATATTTGAGGGAGATGGCTTAGTTAAGAATTTTGATATAAAGAACTTCTTCATTAAGGAAATTATCATGAAGGTGATTTCTGGTTTGTAAATATGCCTCTACAAGTTGGTCTACATTGATTATACTTTGACATATTTTTGTGTAATTAATCAAAGGTTTAATTCCATTTATAGGAACATCCATTTGACAATTATATCTCTAGGTAAGAATGCTTTGGAGAATTAATTATGAAGCAGATTGAAATGAATAATGACATAAATGGTCTGATATAGCATATAATGATAGATATTTTTGGCTACAAAATATATAGTAACAGAATCACATTATGTACTCTCTACTCGTATCATCTTATTGGGAAAAAATTACTCTAAATGATATGGGGTTAGAAGAACTATATAAAATTAAAGGATAATTATTTAAAGGTATTTGAAGAGTAGGTGGATGGATCAAATATTATTTCATACTATCAAATGATTTTTGGCATGAATCTACATATTTTAAAGCATTACCTTTTTTGAGAAGTGAATTGGATAAGCCATTTATGGGATAAATTGTCAAATTACCCCAAGTTTTCCAAGGTAAGTTCATATGTTAGGAATGTATAAAATAGTATGTATGTTAATGATGGCCTTTATTTTGGTTGTAGAAAAATTAATGTGTTGAAGAGAAACTAATATACCTAAAATTTTACCATGTGTAACTCTAAATACACATTTGTATTGGTTATGTCTAACTTCATATGTAATTAGTCTATTGGAAATGAGAGCTAGATTTGGAAATGAGATCATCTACATAGGTTTCAATTATATTATGTATAGGATCATGGAAGTTTTGGGTTATTGCATGTTTATAGGTTTCTCCAACATTTTTAAGACCAGAAGTCATTTTGACATAAAAATAGGTGATCCACTTTATATTAAATGTTGTTTTATGTTTTTACTTAAGAGATATGTGAATTTGGTTATAGCTTGATAAATTTTCCATAAGTGATAACATTTCATATCCATCAAAGGAATCAACTATAACATCTATTGAAGGTAAGGGAAAGTTTTATTTTAGACATAATAAGTTAATATTATGAAAATAAATGCATATAAAAATAATGATGGTGAATTTTTTACAAAAAAGAATGATTTTTGATACCAATTTCAAGTAGTCAATAGGTTTGATAAATTTGGTATCTAAAATTTTAATGATTTTTTTGTGACATAAGGCAAAAATTTCATGCAGAAAATTTCATTATTTTTTCTAATAGGTTTAACATCTAGGTAAGTGATGATATTATGTACAATGATGCTAGGATAAATACCCAATATATCTTCATATGACCAAGAAAATGCTTCATGATATTTGTAAAAGAATAAGATAAAGTTATCATGTTCTTTTGGAGTGAGTTCTCTAGAGATAATAACAGGTTGAGGAAATGTTGGTGTACCATAATTTATTTTTATGGTTTCTTCAATGAGTAAGAATTTTTATCTTGTAAATGATATGGATTAGGAGGGAGATAAGAAATAGGATATATTGTAGGATCTACACTATCAATGAAATTATCAAAACAAAGATCTTTTTGCACAAATTTTCCAAGTTTATGATGTTATCGTGGAAGTTGAGGTTCTTGAGCATGGAGTAGTTCAATTATAGATTCATCACTAGTAAGTATGGGTAATGGTCCATAGTACTCGACATCTACTTTGAGATCAATGATTTGATTACCATTATAATAATATGTATAATTTATTTACCATACATATGTGGTTTTAGCATCTAATGTAAATTTGGGTGTAGGTTCAATTTGAAGGGTAATAGGTTAAGTGGAGTAAACTAGATTGGTGATAGGTATGTTAGTTCGTATTGTAGATGAAAATTTAGTTGCATTGAAGTGGATATCCTCAATAGTATCAATGTAATAAAGAGGTTTTAAGTTGTTTGGTTGTGTAAAAAGTGTATCAGGTTTGAGAGGTGACATTTCTTTGAGTAACCAAGAGGTATCTAATAATGGAGGATGAAAGGAACATATATAACCTTTAGGTTTTGATTCAACCTTAGTTGATATGTGAATGACATGGACATCATGGTTGAAGTCATTTATTTTGGATAATGTCTTTTTATAGTGTTTAACATCTAAGTCTCATGATTGGGTTTGGGCCATAACATAATTATCATCATATGTGTGGGAAATAGTGCATGCATCTATTTATGTGGAAAAATTAGAAGTTGCCTAAGTTTATAAATTTTTAAGGAGACATTGTTAAATGTTATTGAAATAATTTGGGCACTCCATACTAGTCACATTTGGAGTCATCTTCTATGTAATAATATGTAACGTAATTTTAGTGATATCATTAATTAGAAGAATGGTATGATCATATAGAAGTAAATAAGGAGGAATCCATTCCAAAATGTGAGGAGGTAATTTAGTGGTATTAAAAGTATTTTGTAATTCATTAGGTTCATAATCATCAGAATCAATGAGAGTGACCTATAAATTTGGATTCATGTTAACAAATTTAGGTAGAGGTGCATAGTTAATGCATGGAATGGTTGAAATCCAATATTGACATTTTGATTTTGGTAGTTGTATACTTCATGGATTAGGATTAGCCTCATGTTTGTAGTGTTTTCCATTATAGATGAATTTAATACATTAACTATCTAAGGAGGCAATAGCCCACATACGATGCATCCATAGGTGACCTAAGAGTATATTGTAAGTTAGTGGTAAATCAAGAACCATGAGCTTAGTGAGTATTGGCTTGGGTCTAATAGTGAGTGGGAGCCAAATACAACCAAGTGATTTTTTATTTTTTTTATCAAATCCTCTACATGTGAGGAATGTTTGTTTAATATTTCATTTGGTATATCCAATCTATTATATTAACCAAAGAGAGGTAACATTAGTTCATGATCTTTCATCTACTAAGACTTTTTAAATGATGGTATTATTTATTGAAATTTTAATAAAGATTGGTGGATCAATGGATTGAAAAATAATTTCATCATTAATCATGTCTTACTCAATAAATTATATGGATGGTTTAGAAGATGTAAAAAAAGTCTCAATAGTAAGTAATTTTGTAGGCAAAGGGTTTTAGGAGGATTTTCCAAATAAAGGGATGGTGGTTCTTCAATGTCTTGTAATTGTTTCATTATAAATTTATGAGGATATGGAGAAGTATGAACTAAATCCATGAGGGGAATTTTACAAGGCACTGAATTGAGTTCTTTTAATAAATTCCAATGGGATTTAGAATGTGAAGAATTAACATGAGGTTTATGAGGTACAATATGTTTTGTAAGAATATGAGAAGTAGAGTGGGGTTTTGGTTGTCAGAGTGTTTCCTAATTTGATTATGAAGGTATGGGTGTTTTAGTTATGGTATTTTAAAGTATTTGTTCCTTAGTTGATGGTTTTTTAGGTTTAGTGATTGCATATTTGTGGGTAGGTTTGAAATTATAACTAACTTTGGGTGTGTTTACCTATTGTGAATTGGTATAATATTGGTCATAATCAACATAGATTTCATAGATATCCTCATTTAAATGTTGTGGGTTATAAATAGAGAAAGATTTTTGAGGTTTAGATGATGGAGGTTTGGTAAATTATTTATTTTGAAAGGCTTTCACAGAATAATGATGACGTAATTTAATCATAGAATCATTGTCATATGTATCTCCTAGCATAAAATAAGTAATGAGTTTAAAAATCACATGAAATGTTTCATGAGAATGACCTATATTAACATGGAACAAACAAAATTTATTAGGGTCATACCATGAAGGGGGGAATTATCATAGATGAAAGGTTGAGAGGGAGATAATAGTTACTTCATTTGTTGGACTATTAATAGTGTATGGGAAGAAAGGGGGCTGTCCACTTTGAATATTCTTGTTTTTGTTTGAGGAGTGATAGTAATTAATTAGTTGAATTTTGGAAAGATCCCTTGATGGATTTATGATTTGGCTCAAATTATTTCATAAGAAAATCTTGTCTTTTAGCTCGATCACATGCATCATTTAGATTTTGTGGAGAAAAAGTTAAAACCTTACATTAAAGTGATGATGTTAGCATGGTTATAAAGATTTTAAATATATTATTATCATTCATGTTATGATCTACTTTATAATCTAATGATTTCCATTGTTTAGTGAAATCATGAGTTGATTCAGAGGGTGATTGCTTAACATTGATAAAATAACTAAAACATTTTTTGGGAAGGTCATTTTGTTGAAATTCCTTGACTAAGGCATTAAAAAAATATTCTAATGTATAGATAAAATGTTGAGGTAAGTGATTATATAATTTTAGGACATCTCCTGTAAAAGTTTTGACTATAAGTTTGGTGGTAGTGAAGGTGTTTTTTTAATACATTATTTTAGAGAATACCAAATGCCTTAAGAAAGGATAGAGGGTCTTTAGTCCCATCATTTTTAATATTTAGATAAATATTTCCAATATAAATAGAATAATCAAATGAGCAAGGTTTATTTTGGATATTTTAAAGCATTTTTCCATGCATAAGGGGTTGAATAAAGATATTTCCATTGGCATCTCTAAGATAAGAATGGATAAATTTTTGAGTATTTTGATGTTAAATAAGAGGAGGATAATTATTCATGTGTAATAAGTGTTGTTGCATTTTCATCATTTGAGATGTATTTATTGTTTGCATAAAATTCATTTGATGGACTATTTATGCAAGGATTAAGTAGTATCAATTTATACATTTTGATGATTAGGATTTGGAGGTGGAAGGTTATTGTTGGTATTAGGATGAATATTGGTTTTTTTAGGAGTAGGAATATTCCCATTATTATGAATAGTGATGTTTCCTATTAAAATATTTCCTATAGTATTATTCGTCAGGCTTGTATCAATTGCTCCTACAATGTAATAAGGTAGTTTGGATAGGATGGTGTCTTTATAAGTGTGAAATGGATTAGATCCATTAATGTAATAATTTTGGGTAATTTGAAACATATTTAAATCTATATATTAAGGGTGAAATAAGGTTCACCAAGAGTGAGTATCCCCTTGGGTAACTAGTTTAGGAAGGAAAGAACAACTTATGTATCATATAAATGGATTAAAATTATCCAATAATATTTTACTAGGATATTTCATCATGTTTAGAATATTAATATAATAATAAGGAGATAAATTATGAAGTTTTGACAAATTTAACCAGTTACTATACAAGATTGACAAATTTGTAGTTCAAAATAACTTAGTCAGCTAGAGGGTACACAGTCGACCAGATGGTAGAAGATCAAACTAGTTGATTGAGTTATGTAATAAGGTAAACATAACATTGGGTAGGAAATATAGTCTAATGGGTTGATAGTGTTAAATGGGAGGATTAAAATAAAATCTTTATTGGAAATTAAGTCAAATAGGTTGACTGTGTTCTATGAGAAAATAAATAGAATAACTTGTAAGAGATTGAGTTGAATGAGTTGCTATGTTCCGTAGGTAGGAAAATTTTGAAATGTTATGAATATATATTATTTATTAGTAATGTTTAGAGAAATAAGTGAAACACATATGAAACTAGGTCAATTGGGTTTATCTAGTTGAAACACACAACATAAACCTTATACCAATGTTGGATAATATAAGTTTTACAATACAAAATATAATTTACAAACAATAATAATAAAATGTAAATGATAATATATTAAGAATAAATTCATAATGTATTTTAAATTATGATTTAAAATGTGTTAGGGCATTTGGATTTGCCAAATAACTAGGAAGAGGTAAGCTAAAATTGGTTTCATGTATGTTAAGGATAAAAGTGATCTATATTAGTGATGGTACAAGTTTGGTATTAGGGCCTACCACCTCAATTAATAATCCCATAATGATAAGGATGTTAGGTGATTTTCCAATATAAAATAAACCATGTATTTATACTCAACCAATAAACTAGGTCGGTTTCCCCCTTGGCGATGAAATCCAAGTAGGTAGACCTGGGTAGAATTATTTAAATGCCTATTTGATATTTTTATGATTTGATAGTGTGTGAAGAAATAATGTGACTAATATAGTAAATTAACCTTCCTATATATACTATGTGAATTAATTTAATCCATAAAGTAGATAAATGAAATAGTAATTAATTACTACCAATGTGGATTAAATTCCTTTGCTTGAAAAATACACTGTACTAGGTCGATTGGGTTGACTTAGTATGTAAACAATACAAAACATAGTTGATGTAGTGGACTCTGTCAATTGAAAAATAGTCTAAATAAATGTAGTAAATAAATTTAATTGATTTTATTGGGAAAAAATTAGTTCCAAAACTAAGTCGAGCCAGTCAACTTAGTTTATTGTAAAAATACATTTTTATAAAAATAAAAATTTGGGAAAAACAAGACTGAAATTTAAATTTTGAGAAATAGTGGGAAAATAGATTTGAGAAAAGAAAATAAATAGGATGGTTAGAATTAATTTAATAATTAATATGAAGTCAATTAAATTGATTTAGTAGCATACTAAAGATGTTGAATTATTGTTTTTAAATTGTGTTATCTAGATGAGGGTTTGAACCTACATGATAGAATGCTAAAATAGAGTTGAATCGGTTGACTGAGTTTACATAAATCCAAATAAATTAAATATCCAAAAGAATAATGTCAATAAAAATAATATAGTAGTCTAAATATATTTTTTTAGAAAATTTAAGAGATGTGATGAAAATCTAAATTGATAGGATTGATCTAGTGTGATAAGATGTGAATTTTGGTAATAGGGAGCCAAATAAGATCAACATGCTTGCCTTAGTTGAAAAACCTATAAGATGATGATCTAACTATGTCAAATAGATCAAAAAATTAGAGGATGACCTATAAAGAGTTTATAACTGGGTCAATTATATTGATCCAATCATTTGTAGATGAAAATAACTTACACACAAAGTCATACTAAGTTAATTAAATTGACTGAGTATTAAAACTTGCACATGAACTATTATATTAAGACAACATAATCAATATAATAGTTTGAAAATGAAAATAAAAAATATGAAAGGGTTAGTTCACATTGGGTTCACTAGAATGTTTACAAGCCAAAGTGAATCAGATCTACAAATAAATCTTAACTCAAAGAAGATAAATCAGCTAACTAAACCACTATAAATACTTAGATAATTGGGGTCATGACCAATATGGATATGATAATCCTACCTAAGGGATATATTATCATGTAATATGGATAGATAAGGTTATAAATCATATATTCAAGAAACACCACATAATAACCCTAGATAGGTCTAATAATGATGTTGGACCCCAAATTTTGACTAAGTATTTTGACTTTTTGCAATGGAACCAACATGGTATGAGAGGACCATGACACAAGGATACAATGGCACAGAATCAACATGATGTGAGACAAACATGGAATAGGAATACCATGATGTAGAACAAACATATCATTATAGGAGCATGGTGCAAGAAGACCATGGTACAAAACTAGATTGGTGTGAGAGGACAATGGTGTGGAAGATCATGATATGAAAAGACCCAATCAAATAAGAATCATAAAACACGGAGGACCCAAGATAAAAAGACTAAATATATAAGTGAAAGACATGGGGAGTGAGAGAGGAGTGGTAAATTATTGAGGAGAGATTTTTAAGGAAAAATTAGACTTTAATCATCACATGAGTTTCACACTAACCTATACAAATAAGGATATCTAGTAGCAAAGATATAATAATGTAAAAGAATATAGGGGATGCAAAGGCTAGGATCCTTAGGAGAAAATGAGTACATGATTACCATGAATCTCAGTCTCCTATAGATCATTGGCTAGTCACCTAAGTGTCATAATTAATGTAACAACTTGGTTAAGGAAAAAAAAGTATAAATACCCCTATGTAGAGATGTGTAAGATTGGTTAAACATTGGTATTATGTAATAAGTCCTTATGATAATAACAAAATAATAGAAGTTACTATTAGTTCTAGTGTTATTGAGAAATTTAAACAATAATTTATTTAGCTAAAATTAATCAAATTACAAGGGCTATTATTTAACCAACAATATATCACAACTATATCCTAAAATATGGGATGGTGCAGTAACAATATACCCAAAATGGATGTCACAAGTAAAACCATATAAGAAATTTAAAAATATTATTCCTATGGTGAATTAATCATTTAATATAATAATCTAACATTATCCCCCTTAATTTAGCATAGCTTGAATTTAACAAGAGAAAAAATATCTAAATGCCTCAAATTTGTCATGTGCAAGTGACTTGGTGAAGACATCTGCACATTTTTCTTCTATTGAGAAATACTAGAGATGGATGTTGTATTGTTGTATATGTTCACAAATGAAATAAAATTTCACCTCAATGTGTTTTGTGCATCTATGAAATATTGGATTGCAAACAAGTTTTAAAACACCCTCATTATCACAATATAAGATGGTATGTGTCTTTTGTGGTACTTCCAGTCCTTCCAGTATGAGACGTAACCATATCACTTCATAGACAACTCTTCCTACAACACAATATTCTAATACAGTGGAAGATTGAGAAACAAAGTTCTATTTCTTTCTCCCCTAGGATATAGGACCATATCCTAAAAATAACACATATTTAGAAGTGGATTTTTTGTCATCAATATTTCCTACATGATCTGAGTTAGAATATCCTATCAAGAAAAAATTGTCATTCTTCTTATTTTCTAGGATGAAGTCCATTGTACCCTTGATATATCTTAGTATTCACTTTTATTCTTTCTAGTGAGACATCTTTGGCTCCTGCATGAACCTTGAAAGATATCTAACTACATATTTGATGTCTTGCCTAGTATATGTTAAGTAAATAAGACTCCCAAGTAACTACCTATAGAGAGTTGTATTTACTTTTGGTGATGGATCTATATGAGATAATTGAATCCTTGTCTCCATAGGTGTATAAATTATATTACTATCCATCATCCTAAATTTCTCAAGTGTTGTCTTGACATATGTCATCTGGGACACAAAGATGTGGTGTTCTTTTTGACATGCTTCTATTCCAAGACAATAGTGTAGAAGCTTGAGATTTGCCATATAAAATGATTGGTTAAGATATTTCTTGGTTACATTTATCATCTTCACTAGAATATAAGTGATGAATAGATCATCAACATATACTAAAATAATTACAATCTCTCCCCCTTTCTATTTTAGGTAGAGATTTGGATTATAGGGACACCTATGGAGTCCATGTTGGATGAGATGCTCATCGATATTTATGTACTAGGCTCAGGGAGTCTATTTGAGACCATATAAAGATTTTAAGAGTTTACATACTTTTATTTCATTACCAAGTGAGACAAAACGTTCTGGTTGTGTCATGTAAACTTTGTCTTGTATATCTCTATTGATAAAGGCACTTTTTACATCCATTTAGTAAATCCTCCATGCAAATTGTGTAGCTAGAGAAATTATCATTCATATTATTTTAATCTTGGCTATAGGAGAAAATGTCTCCTAATAGTCTATGCCTTCCTTCTATGCATATCCTTTAGCCATGACTCAATCCTTGTGCTTATCTTTATTACCATCTACTTTGTATTTCATTTTAAAGACCCATTTACAACTGATTGGCTTCTTCCCTAGTGGAAGATCTTCAAGCTGCCATGTTTTATGTTTCATCAGTGATTGATATTCTACATCATATCATTATTCCAAGGCTTAGGCTCTAGGGATTCCTAAAATATCAAGGGCTCTACTAACTCTACAACTATGCTTATTAGGGCCAAATTGACTTCATCTTGAGTCATGCTTCAATTTTTTGGTCCAGTAGTCAATATGTCAAAAAAAATATCTGGTTTAGCATCTCTTAATGTACTTTTATATGATTTAGGTATACATTGTACTATTCTTATGGGTTTATTTGTATTAACTGAATGATCATCCTCATCATCATTTTCACCTTAAATGTGGTTATGACCTTTTAAATTATCTAGAGGTCTAAATATTAAATCATGTGAGTTTGTGGAAGGTAAACTAGTTTTACTTTTCTCATCAAACTCTACATCCTTGATAATGGATATATTCTTTATTTTAGGGTCCATCAATTTGTAGGCTAATGACTCTTCATTGTACCCTAATAATATATAAGGCATAGATCTTTTGTCTAGTTTCTTTCTCTTATTTTTAAGAACATACATATAAGCCTTACATCCAAAAACTCAAAGATGAGCAATGGAAGGTTTATGCCCTATTCAGGCTTCATGTGGAGTCATATTATGAAAAACTATAGTGGGTGACCTATTAAAAAAATAAACTATTATTTTCACTGCTTCTGCCTAATATGTGTATGCCAAACTTGAATCTTCAATTATGTTATGAACCATTTCCATGATAGTGCAATTTTGTCATTCTACAATACCATTCTATTATGGAGTATATGGTGGAGTCATTTATTGATCAATACCATGAACTTTGAAATAAATAAAAAACTTTACTAGTGAATTCTCCCCCTTGATCTGAGTAGAGAGCCTTGATTTTATGACCATTTTTAGTTTTAATAGCTGATTTGAACTCTTTAAAAGTATTATAGGCTTGGTTTTTGGTCTTTAGATAGTATACCCATATCTTGCATGAATAATCATAAAAAAAGAGCATGAAATACTAAAACCCATAATGACTAGATCTCATGGGGTTGCATAGATCAGTATGCACCAAATCAATCTTACCAGATGCTCTTGAGGAACTTTGACCAAAATATATCCAATGTTGTTTCCTTACTAGACAAAAAGTGTAGAGATCTATATTTATATTCATTTGAGTAAGTCCACAGACCATGGTCTAATTGCTAAGATATTTGAGGTATCCAAAATTGACATGACCATATCTATGATGCCATAAATTGTTTGAGTCTAAATCTTGAGCGACAAGTGCTTGATTGTTTGACTAAACAAAGCTAAGTTGGACCATTTTTCCAAATCTTGAGGCTCGTGCAATAATTCTCAATAATTTTGACTTATCTTTGATCAAACACATATTTTTACCTTTTTTCAATCAAACTCAACCTTGAGGTTGTGGTCAAGTAGCTGACTAACTGATAGAAGATTTTTATGAATTCTAGAATATATAAGACATCTAAGATTTTACAATCATGTCATCTAAGTGGTAAGGAGATATTACCAATTCCTTGAACTTGGTAGGATAAATCATCACCTAAAGAGAAATGATTTTTTGAGAAAGTCTCATTCATGTTATAGAACCAATCTTGTCTTCTAGTCATATGTTGAGTTACACCTGAGTTGACATACTAGATAGAACTTTGTGATGTTAATTCATCATGAGACTATGTAAAATATAGGAAGTCTTCATCAAAGTGGGTGTCTTCATGTTAAAAAATATTACCTTGTTAATTGAATTTATTCTTCCAATGTCCTTTCTTTTATCCTTGTCCTTTATGTGGATGAGATGACTGTTGATGACTGGGCTTCTTATTGCTCAAAGAGCCCTGTGAAAAGGAGTTATACTAATAATTCTTTAGCTCATGGCCTATTTTTCCACGTATAATGAAAAAAATTGTTGTTTATCCCTTTATGAATTATTTTGTTGACCTTTTTTTATTAGAATAATTTATCTGCTTCTTACTTTTTTGTTGATTAGATGTAAGATCTTGTTCTTCTAATTCTTCTTCTTCTATATGCATAGACTCTTCCTATTGTAATATGTTTACCAACTTGTCAAAAGATGGTTTTTGTTTTATAACTATCAGAGTAGTCATGAATATATTGTATGAGGGTGGTAGTATTCTTAGGAAAATAGGTACAAGAGATGCATCTAACACTATTTCACCTAATGCTTAGAGTGAAGCCCTCAAGGTTACAACACAGTGTAGAAAAGCTTCCCCTTTTCACTATACTTTATTTTGAGGTAATAAAGTTGAATTTGAAAATGAAGAATGGTTCCTTCATTTTTCACCTCATAGACTATCTAGAGCTTATCCCAAGCATGTTTTATTGTTGCGACCTCATGGACATAAGGTTGTACCTCATTTGATACTCTAAACATGATTATCAACTTTACCTTTTGATTGGTTTTGTCAAACTTAATTTGATGATCAACATCATTATCATGTCAAGTAAGAGTGTTATTTACAATAAGCCAAATGTCTTCAAATTCCAATTATGTTTTAATTTTAGTTATTTAAGTGACATAGTTATTGCCATGGGGAATTTGTGAGTCTGGTAGAAAGAATTTTGGCTCATTTTTGGCCATTATGAAGAATCTCACCAAAGATGATGGATTGGTTCCTTCTCACTCTAGGTATTAATGTATCCCTTTTGTTATAACATTATTTTGAGATACCAATCCTTTCTTTATGCATGCCCTTCTGGTATACCCATCAGTACGTGGAAGAAACTCACCCTATCTGAGTAGTACATGAAATAAGTGTAAACATACATGAAAGATATTGATATGTGGTACTTATACAATATTGAAAGAGGTTCATCTAGTCATAGCACCTAATTAGATGGAAATCCTCATATGCACAAGTAAATTTTCTATATACTTGGAATTTATAACTTTATTATTTATACCTTTCAACTAAATCAAATGACAAAAATGGAGGGATAGCTCTGTGAATGTTTAACCTTATATCTCCCTAGAAGTTTATAGGGTCTATGCAAAAAAATAATTATTGTATCTATGTTAGGATATGTATGTAATAACTCAATCATGATAACATTACCCATAAATATGATTCAGAGGCATAGCTATGACTGAACACTATGAATGTGTAGAAATGCACTATTTTATGTTTTTTTTCTTGAATTAACTTGAAAAAATGAAATATTACAATGATGTTTTCAAATAAAAGATTAAAAATTATGGAAAATAAAATTCCATTTAGAGAAAAAAAGAACCCCCCTTTGATTTTTAAAGCAATTTAAATATATATATATATGCTTTTCCAAGATTATATGATGGAAAGTAATATTTGGCCCCCTCTTCTTTTTCTTCAAAATGAGGATGCTTTAAGTCTTTACCTATACCTTGGTTCAAGGTTTTACAAAATTTTATATAGCCAAGTTTTCTACATAAAAATTTAAAATTATTGATGAATAAAATTTTATTTAGCTTTTTTTTAATGTTAAACATTTGAGGTAAAAAAGAAAAGTAAAAGAAAGATCACCAACCTATGGATGTTTCACCTTAAATCGATGTATCATTCTTAATGATCAAAGAATAATATATCCATCATCCTTATCATGTCAATGTATCAGGTTTGGCAGATATAAAGAACTAGGTACTTGAAATTCCAATTTCCAACACCGATCTGAGGTATGAAAATGATCTAGTCCTAAATGCTTCACATCCTTCAAAAGATCTTATGGATAGCTCAATAAACTATAGTTTCAACACTTAGGTATAAGTTTTACATAATAGGTTTGATCTTTGAAGCTCTAAATTTATACTAAGATTTAATTAAGATTTAATAGAGGTTTTTTGAAATAAATTAAAATTAGCTCAATGTTAATATACACAGGTTCCTGTATGCAACCCAAACTCAAAAATGACTTATCGAGTAGTCTTTAGACTACCACCACCCTTTTTAAAATGATACATCTAAGTTTACTCCTAATGATCAACATTAGGTCACTCAAATTTGCTTGTTCCATTTAGTGCAATGAGCCTCAAAGTGTCAGTATTAGCTATAGAGGAGAATTCCAATGGGTTTATTATGAGGAATTAATATATTGAATGACTAGTTTGGTCAAGGACATGAGAACATGGGATTATCATTGAATCATTAAAGGTTCTAATATTTTATATTATCTAAAACCAAATGAGATCTTGAATAATAATTTATTTAGCTAATATTAATCAAATTATAAGGGCTATTATATATCCAAGAATATAACACAACTATA
The DNA here is from genome assembly GCA_037957365.1 of Torreya grandis. Lineage (NCBI taxonomy): Eukaryota > Viridiplantae > Streptophyta > Pinopsida > Cupressales > Taxaceae > Torreya > Torreya grandis. The sequence continues at coordinate 757,220 of JARHVA010006224.1, read as the reverse complement.
TCCTAAAATATAGGATGGTGCAATAACAATATACCTGAAATGGATGTCACGAGTAAAACCATATAAAAAATTAAAACCTATGGTGAATTAATCACCAAATATAATAATCTAATAGTTATGCTACAGTTACTTGATAGTTGAACATTGAGTTATCAATACATTTGGTTATTTAATATGGGGCTTGTATTTGACTATAATGAATAGAATATGCATTGTATGAGCTTGCATAATAAAAAAATTTGAATGTCATGGTAGTTATCATAATATTCATGTTTTTTTACATATTTGAAACAAGGTTTACCATCATGTATTTTTTTTATGTGTAATCAGTAATGAATAAACACAATTATATGGCAAGTGTGTTATTATACAACATAACCCATAAGAACTAGTTTCTTGTTGCATGCTTTGAGTGAGCACACAAGAGTTTAGTCTTGCATGAAATTATAGTACGTAAGCTTATTGGGAACTATACACTTTATAACCCTAAGTAAAACTTGATAGAAAATCCCAACATTTTTGTTTCTTTACTAGGGCCCATAGCACTTATTGTACATTAATGGAAAATGATTGAATGTTTATCCCTTAAAAATATTAATGGCTTGTTGAGGTCGAGGATGAATTTGAAATTCCCTATCTTGAACTAGGAGTTTTTGCATGTGAATGGGTTGAATGACATCTATACATCTCATTATATGAAACATTCTTTATCTAAGTCACTATTCATTTTCATGCTTGGATCTCTACCTATGCTCAATATTGATCACAAAATTTTGGAAGAAGGAAAGATTGGATGATAGAGCATCAAATAGATTTAGCATGTTTAGGAACACTGTGGACACAACATGTTAATATCTGGTGGAAATGGGAGTTTAATAGTTACATCTTTGAATATGTTATAATCACTTACTCTTGTCATGAATATACCAATTTCTAGTGTCTCCAAGAGCCATGTGATTGGTATATTAGACACTTTCCAATAGATGCAAAGAAGTTATTTATTGATTTTGGACACAAAAATATGAATATGGAGGGATAAACCCATCCTTGCATGAGCCTCATAGTTGAGAGGGGAATATAAAGGTATTAGTGAAGAATTATTAGTTTAGAATGGTATCCAGTTAGTGGGCATTGCAAAAGCATAAATATGATGAAGCTCAACAAAGGATTATAGGTGGAAGTAGGGTAGGAAGAGGATGGGAGGAATTAATAAGTGTTGTTAAGATTCTTAGGGAAGTGGAAGGGTACAAGGAGGACTCACCAACTTTTTAAGCAATACCAATGACAACTTTATCATATGTGGAAGAAAATAGCTAGATAGTAGAAATTGAAGAACCACATTTAAACTAACCTAGTCAACCAACCATAATACATGCTTATTATTTTAAGCTTGATAATTTAATTATACATAATTGGGATACATATAATGTAGAGTTTGAAACTAATCCTATAAGAGAACCTACTGCTGAGCAAATTTTAACTCATAGTGAATTGAAACTTTCTCTTCCTTTTCAAGGAAATTTCATGGGCCAACTTGGTATGCTTGGTAGACCCAACATTAGTAGTGGATAGAGTACTAGTCCAAGTAATATAAATCAAATTGCTACTCCACCCAAAATTTTAGGTGCTACTATTGGAGGCACAGGACTTGGACTAGGAGGTGGCACAAGAGGTAGTGGTAGACTTCCACCTCTAGGAATAGGACTTGGGGGTTCTCAGTAGCCACCATCACAAGTTCCTCAACTACCAATGGTGTATTATGAAATGACACTTCATTTACCTAAATATCAAGGTGTATAAAATGCCTCAAATCATATACATAAGTGTGAACTCATTTGGAGGGCACATGCTATAAATTATTTTGAGTGAAAGGTAATATAATTTATAACCACACTTATGGAAAGAGCACATAAGTGGTATAGAAATTATGACCCTCAAAAAGTGGTATTTGAATATGATCAACTCAAGACAACATTTATTTAGGATTTTGATATTCCATTGTTTGAGCAACAAAGTATTGCTTCACTAAATGATATAAAACAAGAGCTCACTAAAAGTGTACATGACTATGATGCATAATTCAAAACACTCTTGTCTAAACTCTCCTTCCATATTAATTCTACTTATCATGCCCAATTATTCATGGGAGTCTTATTTTTTCCCATTATAGGAAATTTATCTTAAAGGACCTTTACCAACATGTGTGAGGCCCTAAAAACTACACTTTGCACTAAATTTGGTTGTATCATTGACACTAGAATTAGTCCTTTTATGTAAGCTAAAATAGCTTCAATAGCATCATAATTAGAAAATATGACTACAAATAATGCTTATGACACTTGTAATAGTCTTTGGTGTATTGATTATGAGTATGAAGGTCATAATAGAATCAAATACCCTCACAAAAACATTTGTGCTCTACTAAAGTAGTCTTGTGAAAATTTCCATGAAGAACACAATTTACACTCTTGTCCTCTCATACAAAGGGCTACACATTCTAAAGTATATGAATACTGCAAGATATGTAATGATTATCCCATAACACAAATGATTTTTGACCAATCAATGATAAACATGAGGCACACATGCATGATACTCATAAAACCTATATACTGAACAAACAAGATAATGGTGGATAATGTGGATGATGCTAAGGATAAGGATGAGGAGGTTTCAATTTTCCACCATGAACATGTTATAAGTGTAGATATCTAAATCACCATTAGTGAGATTGTCAATTTCATCCAACATGTGCTTTTTGTAAAAAGTATAATTAGTTGTATGAATTCCATGATTTTTACATATCCATCAAGAAGGAAATAAATGAAAAAGGTGCTAGTATGATTCGTATTGATAAACCTAACTGGTAACCACATTCTATCACTCCAATGGGATAATAGGTTAATATCACTACACACACTAGAGGATAATCTCAGTCTACATAAACTCCACCTATTGAGAAGATACAATGTGAAGATCCTAGTGCAATGAAGTATCCTAATATTCAACACTAGAAGACATGCTTTAGGATGCTATAACTTTGATACAAGAACTACAAGGGTAAATTTAATTTCTTAAGGACTGAGAAGCCTCCTAATGTGATAATGTGAAAAAGGCCATAGAACCTCAAAACATGGTGTGGGATGATTTCCAATAACTTTTCAAGTGTTTATTAGATAAATATATTCTCCTATATTTGATAAATTATCTTAAAAATTAGGCACCAAGGCCAATTGATGATTGACCTCAATTATCAAGGCCAATTGAAGTTGTCGATTAAATCATGCTCAACAAAAATATACTCTTGTTCCTCCTAACCCTCAAAAATATAAAGAAATACTGGTGAATACTTCCATCGATGGTTGGTTAATCTAAGATATTTTAATCAACACTAATACTGAGGTTAATGTCCTCACAAAGAATGCATGGAGAAAAATGGCTTGGCCATCATTAAAACCATCACCTCACATATTTTTTATGGCCAATAAAACCCAAGATTTAACATTTAGAATTCTTAAAAATTCCACTATCGATATCCTTGGGGTACCTTTCAAAGTTGACTTTGAAGCTCTCAAATTAGCTGAAGCGAATGATTTCCTAGCTCTCTTAGGTTAACCTAGGTGCTATGTAAAGAATGCTAACTTAAGCTTCAAAATATGATATATCAATTTGAAAATACTTATTAGTGAGTCTCATATTTTTTGAAAAATCACATGGGCTCCCATATGTAGAATTGATTATCACAGGTGAAGATATTAACGACATTTATAACACCATAGTGAGATATAGTGATCATCATGATCTTACTCCTGATGATGTCCTTTGATGGATAGACACATAGCCCCTTTATGATACTACAAGTAATTCTTGTAATGGTTTATCCCATGGTGACAATGACCTTACTAAAAGAGTGTGTAGTGTCATTGGAAATTATGAAGGCATTCCACACTAGTACCAAAAATTCCATAGATTTATTTGTCTTATTACCAAACAAGTCATGCATGGACCAAGTTATGGATACACCACTAGATGGGGTTGATGAATCTCTAAGGTTTCATGAGAAAATGAAAATCCACAACTTTATCTATCAAATCAAAGAATTTTATGACTTTGATACTGATCATATACATTCATTGGTTCACCTTTTTTATGGCATAGTCATAAGGTAGTGGTGAAAACATAATGAGTAACTTATTTATTGGGATCAAGTATGCTCTATTTTACATCACTCATTTCAACATGACAAGTGCATCTGGGGTACAATCAGCTACAGTGGGGTCTAAGCACCAGAACCACACATATAAACTTATAAAACCATATGGAAGGATGAATAATCCTTCTTATCAGAGTACCAATGGGTACATGAATTTTATGACACTTTATTTAGTTGGGATAGAGTATGGTATGTTCATGAAAAATGAAATTTAGGTACCCATTTATAGTAGTTATTGAAAAATTACATGGTCTTAGTGTTTCCTTACTCATTCCCAAGGATGGACTTGCACCTCACACTTTAAGCCATGCATGAAGTAGTTGTTGGTAACCCTAGTATTTTCATAGATTGAATACAACATATACATGGTGTACCAAAATAATGATTATTTATATTTAATTATCCATCTATGAAATCCTTCCTCATAATAGAACCTATCCTTAAATAGGCACATCATGAAGATATTTACAAAGGAAAGCAAAAAATATTGTTTCATGTTGATGAAGGTGAAGGGTATGAACCCCCTAACCCATTGACAAATAATTTGGAATTCCCCATAGATTATGGTTCTTGAAATGTTCATGATAATAATCTTAATACTGACCACCTACACTTAGAACCTCTTCAAACCATCTAGCACAACATCAACATAGAGGAAGAACAAAAGATAGATAATGTGGGTAACTACTAGTTTGATATTGAGATTTCAAAAATATTTGAGTTTATAAAAAAGTACCAATATGTTTTTATAAGGAATTATAGAAAAATGAAAGGTGTTCATCTATCCTTGGGGAAAACTCATATTAAACTAGTTTAAGGTGATCCATGAGTTAGGAAATAGCCATATAGGATAAATCAAAATTTATGTACATAGGTGAAAGAGTAAATTGATAGTATGTTGTGCATTAGATTTATAACCCTAAGTGATGAGTTTGAGTGGGTCAACCTCATAGTCATAAGTATAAATAAATATGGGCACATTATAATTTGTGTTGACTACTTCATACTTAATGCATCTTGTATTACTTATCTTTTTTCAATTCTATTCACTAAATAAATCCACAAAGGTGTCACAGGGTGTGAAATTTACACTTTCATAGATGGATTTTATGGGTACCATTAGGTCCAAATTACTTAAGAGGATTGAACTAAGACTACATTTGATACTAAATGGGGATATTTTACATATACCATCATGCCATTTGGGTTAAAAAGTGTACATGTTATGTTCTCTCATATATCCTTTGATGCCTTTAAAGACTTCATCCATAAATTCCTTCAAGTTTATTTGGATGACTGGATAGTCTATGGCCTAGTGAAGGACCACTATTCTAATCTAAGGCTTATGCTTGAGCATTGATAGGTGATTAAAATTTCACTTAAACTAAAGAAATGTCTTTTTGATACACCATTTGATGTTCTTCTTGGTCACATTATTTTTAAATATGGACTTTCGGTAGACCATGCTAAGGTAGTTGTCATTCTATGTCTACTAGAACCAACATCCCATCACGCAATTTGTGCCTTTCTAGGTCATATAGGGTACTATAAAAAATTCATCCAAGGTTATGATATGATTTTTTCACTATTAGAGTAACTCTTGAAAATAACAAACACTGATCTTTGTTTTCTTTTTGTTATCTTTTGACTGATGTTTTACCAGATCTCTATTTTTTTGGGTTTTGATCGGATGTATCTCTGGTGGTTCCAGGTCCATTTAAAACCTATTTTTGATACTTCCTTGTAGTGTTTTTTAGGCTTTGCCTGTGGTCTTAGATGTTCTTTCTTTCGCTCTTTGTTATAGGTTTTCGGGGCCCCTTCAAAACCTATTTTTACCTCAATCTAAAACAAACACTTTATTTGGACCCACTCTTACCAATAATCCTTTAAGGTCTTAAAGGACAAGCTCATCACTACACTGATTATCTAGTTCTTAGATTAGACTAAACCATTCCATGTCCATGTTGATGCTTCTAAAATGTAAATTAGTGTTATCCTTGCACATCCTAGTGAAGGTCACCTTGATCACCCCTTCTATTTTATGATTATAAATCTTACTTTGGTTGAGATAAATTACACCACAATAGAGTGTGAATCACTTTCTATAGTTTAAGCTTTATAAAAAATTGATAGTACCTATTAGAAAATCCTTTTGTGTTATATACAAACTATGAAGATTTGAAATATGTGGTTAATAGACCTATGTTATATGGTCGTATCTACCACTAGATTGTATTGTTCTAAGAATTTGAATTCTCTATTATAGTCAAACCAAGCAAGACCAATTATGGTCCTGAAAATCTCTCCAAAATTGATTCTAGTGAACCAATACATGTAATTGAGGATGACCTACCTAATTTATATTTATTCTATGTTTTGCATGTTCTTGAGGAGCTATAAGATATAATAATTTTATCAACTACTAGCATAGTACCAGGTTCATTGAGTCCATAGTCTAAGAAGAAACTATCTATCCATGTTGCACCATTCAAACTCATTGGAGGGGACATATAAAAGCTTGGAAAATATGAAATACTTCAATGATGTATCATGAAACATGATTGTCTTGAATTACTCCATGAAGTTCATAAAGGAATTATTGGTAGACATTATGTTAGTGAGGCTACTGCATGCAAAGTACTATTATATAGACTATAGTGGCCTACCCTTTTTCAAGATGCTAAGCTACATGTTAAGTAGTGTGATATTTGAGAGTTTATGGGAAAACCAAATCATAAAGATGTAATGCCATTACATTATATTTTATCACAAGATCCATTTGAAAAATGGGCCATTGATGTTATTGGGCCCATCAACCCAGTTAGATGTTGTACAGGTTCTTGCTATATCATAATAGTAACTAATTGTCTCATGTGCTAGATAAGGCTACATAAATAATGGATTGTATTGTAGTAACTTCCACACACTTCATATGGGAGCATATCATAATCCATTTTGGTTATCCATTAATTTTTACTAGTGATGATGGTGCACATTTCCTCAATTAGTCTATCTACATATTACTCATTGAGTTCATGATTTCCCATCATAAGACAACTCCATATTATCCCCAGGTTAATGGAACTACTGAAACATTAAAAAAAAAACATAGGATCAATACTTAAAAATATTTGTAATATTGGATGCACTGATTAGGACAATTGGTTATCTACAGTACTTTGGGCTTACTAGACAACTTATAAGCACCTCAACAAAAGTACACCCTTCAATATAGTATTCATAACTAAAGAAATTCTATTAGTTAAATTCTTGGTACCATCTCTTTGCATTTCACATGTTGGAAATTAGATGATGACTCATCTTTAAAATAACATTTTGATGCCTTTTTATGGTTGGATGAATCCCATTTCATTTTTAATTGGAGTAAAAATGTGGAGAAATGTAAACAAAAGTCTTGGCATGATCTCCCCTTAAGAACAAGACATTTACCTCTAGAATGATAATTTTTCTCTATGACTCTAAGTTCATGCACCACTATGAGAAGATCCATGTTCACTAGGATGGTAATTTTATTCTTCATAGTATTCATCATATCAGTTATTATCATTTACAAATATTAGATGGCCAATTCCTACTTGGGACCTACAATGGTAGTTGGCTAAGGCTGTAATTATCTACTTCACATTGTTAGTTTCATTTGTATCAATAAGGCATATTCCATTAGTATAATATTTCCTATTTTTAATAAATCACTACCTTATATTCATTCCTCTTTCTTTTATTTTATGTTCTTTTTTTAACTTAGTGCTTATCATTTTAGGGAGTACCGTGACACACATTTAGTGTGGGGTAAGGTGTGTTACATGTGTTGGGTGTTATAAGGATATGTCCACAAGTAAAGATGTCTAAGGATAAATATTCTCACCAATGATATGAATATTAAAAGGGTTTTTACAACTATCATGCACTCTTAAAAAAAGTGTAAGACAAGATGTGCCATTAATATAAAGAGATAGTGGTTGTGATAAGTGTGCCAACATCGTGTCATGATGATATTGTTAAATACATTTATGATGATGAATGATAGTCAAAGAAAAGAGACCATTAAAACCCATTGATTTTGATAAGTGATGGTTGAACAAAGGGGTATTAAATGCATGTTACCTCCTCAAATCTATACAAAGAAATTTAGGGGCTCATTTTAAACTTTACCTTTGCTTTGAATGTGATTTTATAGAGCCAAAGAGTGAAATGAGTTTAGGAAATTCTAGGAAAAGTGCAAAGTATAATTGTTTTGTTCATTAGCTATTAAGAAGGATCTTGTCTGAGTGATCAAGTGGAAGTTAGCTAACCTAGAAGCACATAGAGGAAAATTGGTAATGACATGTTGTAGAGGTTAGTGTTTTCCATTAATGGGCATCAAAGTAGGAAAGTTGAGTCACTTCCACATCAAACATGTATTAATTTAGGAACATTAGATGACCACACCTCAACATTTGGGATTGATGAAGGGTTATGGATCCTATTAAAAATTCCCAAAGAAGTGATCCACTACTATCCATTCTAGAAGAAAAGGATGTATGTGTTAGGAGGAAGTGGTATTGATTAGAGAGGAAACACCTAAGGAGCAAGGGGAGTGTGCAAAAGGTAAAGGATCAAGAATGGTGTGATATACTAATAAGAAATCCCAAATAGATCAACCTCTACCTTTTATGATAAAGGAGATACAATACCCATAAATGGTGCTATGTGTTAAAAATTGGGTATTAAATATACTGGCCTATACCATTTTTGCTTATAACCACTGCTAACCAGGAAATGAGGTTAAGCTACAAAATGACTACTGGGTTGAGAGCCAAAACACTAGGAGTGAATTGGTGTATGGGTTAAAAATATTTAATGCCTTATACTCCATAAGGGTTTTCCAACCATTTAACCTTTCATATTTTGTAAAACTAGTGGAAATAATTTTTTTATTTCATGCATCTATGAGGACTATATCTATTTTATTGGGCACCACATCAAATCACACCTAAAATAATAAGAAATTTTTTAAGGTTTCAATTCTCTAGCATATATGTTGAATTTTATTTGGAGGAATTGGAGGAGATAGAGAGACTGCCATAATGCTTGATTACCTGAAGTAGGGCCATGTCATGCACATTGAAAAATTACAAGACCCCACCATCTAAGTAGTAGTGTGCATCATTATGACCAAGATTGGTGGTATGGATCTATGGAAATATGTGGACATGGATCACTTATTTATTTCCCACTAGGTAATCAAGGGGCTAAAGTAAAACTAGAAAATGTACTTTTCTTATAAAATTATACTAGATGTAGAGAGGACCCACCAAATACCTAGCCATAGGTTCCTATGGGGGTATTTATTTTATTGATGGCGTTTGATGAAATTGGTGTACTTGATTACACCTATAGCAAACTAAAATTATTGTACCCACCAAAGAACAAGTCCCCAATAGAGTGTTATAAGGCATTCACATGCCCTGATTATATCACTCTAACTTTCAAAATAAAGATGAAGTCATGGTATGATAGCATGAAGGAATAATTTGGAAACAAATGATGCATTATAAATGACATACCCATCCAAGTTTCCAAATAATCTAAATTTACCATTAAACAACATTTTTCTCTAGCACATATTAAGATGGGCCATTCTAGAGAGCTTTTAGCCTAGTTGAGGCTTCTCCGTGACTTGATAACATGATACTTTGTCAAATTTTTGAACCACATATATGACATATATCCCATCACCCTAGAAGTAGAATGGATTGATTCAAAGATTCACACTCTTTGAAATATGTATGGATATCCTAGCAAGAATCCATATAGATAAAAGCAGGAGACTAAGAAAACTAACATCAAAGTTAAGTAGACCATGATTAAGGAAAATATTAATAATATTTTATATATGTTATGACCTAAGAAGAGAGCTTCAAGAGGTGTAGAGCATGCAAGAGAGAAGCTTCCTCTAGTACCACCACTAGATAAGAAGAAGCGAGCAGGGCATTCTTCCAACAAAAGTTCATGGATAGAACCACCAAAAAGGTAAAGGAATACCTAAGCACCACCACCAAGGGCCTCCCCACCAAGTCCATCACCACTAAATACTTCACCCAAAAAATATACACCAGAACCATAACTAGAGGATTTAACACCATCACCACCAACCAATAAATTAGAATAGGATGACCTTATGGGTCACAGAGAAGAACTAGATGAGTTCAACTCAAAAAAAATACCCTCCCAAGTGCATGAGGAGTAGACCACCCTTGAATAGGCATAGTTGGATGTGAAAAATACACTTGTAAAAGAAAGGGATGGCACTAACATAGAATGAATGAGTGGCATGGACATCAACATCACTTCATTATCCCCAAATACAGATGTTGAGATCCTTTAGTAGGATCTACTCAAAAGGAAGCAACTAGATGACTCCAAAGTTTAACCACCTTTAGTTGATCCAAACACCAGCTTATGTGCATAATACTAGATAGGCATTGTAGATAGGTTGCTTTACTTATATTCCCATTTTCATCCAGAGGATACAAATATTGACACTAGGCATCAAATGTCATTTTTATTAGACATGTACAATGAATAATACCATTTTGAAATAACTCTAGATAGACTAATTTTATATTCTAATGCAATGATTCTACCCACTCCAATTTGGGTTGATCCCCAATATCTCTCTTCTCTAAAAACTAGCACCACATTTTTGAAAATAGCCTTTGAAGTTGCATGACAAAATATACTTTTAGATTATGATGTGTGCATTATAGAATAAAAACATGTGTAGGTGGTGAAGATGTATGATAAAGAATTTTACACTTAGAAGGAACCTAAATAACAAATGGCTATGTTGAATTAATAAATATAAGAAGCCACAATATCCAAAGTAAAAAATTTAAATTTATGTAAAACCATTTTGGTCCAAGAACTGGCATTGGCACATGGGTTCCCTTTGGAGGTAGAATTTATTGATAAATTGTAGAGTCTTGTAAATATCATATTAAAATAGTGCAAGGAACAACCCATGCCTAGAAATTAAACATTATGGGTAGATGAGTAATTTACAGAAGTAATAAAATTTTATAGATGAACCCTCAAAAAGGTTTGGGAAGTGATCCCCATCCTAGATAGGATTTTTGAGAAACTGGCATGACACATTAAAATTTTATAGGCCTAATTCTAGGTAGAGGAGTCTTAATAGTAGAAGTTGGATGATGTCACCCTATTAATAAGATAATTAAATAATAATTCTAAGGTATTTAAGGATGTTAATACCATGGAAGAGACAATAAATGTGCATCAACAACAAATAAATTCCAACTTTGTATCTCTCTAAAGACAAGTTGTAAATGAGGTCATTGTGCTTGAATAGGTCTAGAAGGATGCTTCCACATCCATCAACCTATTGGTCAATAAGGTGAGTGTCTTAATAAATGTGAAGAGATGAAAAATTTGAAGGAAATAATCAATGAGATACCATAAAAGTTGTTTGACACCTTGTCACATTGGGAAGGTGTTAGAAAGTAGATTGAACAAGTTGGCCCTAAATTTTTGGTTGAGGTAGAGACTGGAGCTTACTATAGGATGAAATAAGAGCATAATATGGGGTGATGTTGGACCTCAAATTTTTATTAAGTATTTTGGATTTTTAGCATGAAACCAACATGACATGAGAGGAGCATGGTGAAAAACTAGCATAGCATGAGATGAGCATGTCATAGGAAGACCATGGCATGAAATCAACACAACATAAGAGGAACATGGTGTAGGAAGACTATGGTACAAAACCAACTTGGAATGAGAGGATAATGACACAAAATATCAAGGCACAAATAGACCGAGTCAAAGAAGAAGCATATAAAATAAATGAACTAAGAGAAAAGGACTTGGTATATCAAGAAAAGACTTGGGGAGTGTGAGGTAAGAAAAATAAATTAGGATCAATTCTCAAGGATAAACTAGACTTTAATCATCACACAAGTTTCACATTTGCTTGCACAAAGAAGGACATTTGGTAGAAAGGATATAAAATTGAATAAGAATATAGAGGGTGTGAAAGCTTGGGTCCTTAGGAGAAAATGAGTAAACAATTTCCATGACTCATAGTCTCTTATATATCATTATCTAGTCACCTAAGTTTCATAATTAGTGTAAAAACTTGGTCAGGAAAAAACAAGTATAGATACCCATATGTAGAGATGTGTAAGACTAGTTGAACATTGGTATTATGTGATGACCTAATGGTACTAACAAAATTATGGAAGGTAATATTAGTTCTATTTTTATGATATAGTTTATTGATAGTTGAAAATTGAGTCATCAATGCATATGGCTATGTAATATGTGACTTATATTTAAATATAGTGAATAAAATATGCATTGTATGAACTTGCATAATCAATACTTTGAACCCCATGGAAATTATCTTAATATTCACATTTGTTTAAATAATTAAAACAAGACTCAAATTCATGTATTTTATTGTCTATGTAATCAATAATGAATAAACACCATTATATGACAAGTGTGTTGTTATGCAACATAACCCATGGGAACGGATTTCTTGTTGTGTGCTTTTGGTGAGTGTACAAGAGTTTAGTCTTGTGTGAAATTCTAGCACATAATATTATTGGTAACTAGACACTTCATCACCCTAAGGAAAACTTGATAAAAAAATCCCAAAAATAATTAAATAAATTAAATATAATCTAGTACTCACTAAATCTTGTGTCACAAATAGGGGATAAACATAAACAATAAACATGCAAAGTAAAACTCTACTTAAGTCAACATAGAGGTAATCTTAAGCAAGGAGAGACAATACATTAATTATCCATTATTCATGAAAATTATTTTAACCTTTTAGGGTTTTAATATGTAAATCCTATTTTTTATGAAAGGGTGGAGTAGTCTAAATCAGTGAAATAATATGCATAAAATAACCACTAATTTGTTACAAATTTTGACTACCTTTGAGTTTATATAAATAATAATTAATATGTGAAAATAAATACTTATTTGGAAAACATCTAATATATAATATCTAAGTGTTAAAAAATAATATATGAATAGGTCTAAGTATCATCAACAAGATTCCTATATCAGAACCCCTCTTGGACAGTAGTGTCACGTGACTCTAGTGTCCTAAAAATGGCACTTGTGTCCTCTATGCAGGACTACTCTGAAATTTTAGGTACACCTACACCTATGTTTTTTGATTCTATTCCTACATTAATGAAATCTAAAATTATGTATTGTAACTATAATATCTTATTTATGATGCAAATTATAATCCTCCTTGCAAGTAAAATATGAGATAAAAGTGTGTTCATTAGTAGAGAAGGCTAGACATCCTTAACACCCACTATGAAGATAGTTGTCTACATAATAATACTTTGAGGTATCAATCCAAATGTAATTATACCCACCTAAGTTATATTTAAAGTATAGGTGGTGCTAAAATGATAGTGGTCTTGAATGCCTTGAGTGTGATTGAGATTATAAATTTGGAAAATCTGAGCTTATGACAACTGTAGATAGTAGTATGAATAAGTAGGGTAGAATAGGGATTAATAAATTTGATTTTTCTCAACCCTTTTTTGCATTTTATTAGGTATTTTTCATCTAATTTTCATCTAGTGGGTAAAGATCTTGTTAGCCAATTTTCACACCCAAGTTTTTCATCTTTCATTTTAGCTAAGTGCAACATCCTTATTTGTTTATCCCCATAGAAAGTGTCAAGTGTTATTTCATTTAGAATCATTTTTTTAACATTTTTTAAAGTGTTATTTTGGTCTTTTTTCTCAAGTGTTATTTCTTTCATCTTGGTTTTGCTTCAAGTTTTTTGTCCAAGTCTCAAAGGAATTGTTTCAAACATTTTGCCTGAAACAAAACGTCTAAAGGAATTGGTCCATTTCAAGATTTATAAAGGGTCACTTAAAAAAGTATGAAGGGTATTTTCTCATGGAAGTGTCCTTAAAAAAAATTATGAAGGGACACTTTTCAATAAAATGGATGCTTCTTTATCTTGTGAAGGGACATTTTCAATCTTTTTGAAGGGTCTTTTTTTCATGAAAGTGTCCTTTGCAATATTTCCAAAGGGACATTTTCAATTTTGTTGAAGGGTATTTTATCTTTCAAAGGGAGACTTTCAAAAAGTCCAAAGGGACACTTTTAAAGCAAAGGGACACTCTTTATCTTGTGAAAGGACATTTTAAATCTTTCCAAAGGGTCTTTTCTCAGGAATTGGTCATTTGCATTTTTCCAAAGGAATTGTTTCAGACATTTTGTCTAAAATAATCTTTGTGAAAGAATTGGATATTAAATTTTTATGAATGAATTGGTGATCTCTCAAAAAGTTTGAAAGGTCCTTTACAAAATTGCAAAGGGACACTTGAAAAATGTTCAAAGGGTCTTTTCTCAAGAAAGTGTCCAGTTTAAGCTTTCTGAAGGGACATTTCAAGATTTCCAAAGGGTATGTTTGAGCCTTCTGAAGGGCACTTTTCAATGTCTTGAAGGGTAGGTCTATCAAAGGAACAATCCATTTGAAATTTGAAGAAGGGGCCCAAATTGTTGTATATTTTATAGGAAAGGGTACATGGGAAAATTACTTGAGGAAAATGCCGAAGCAAAAGTCTAAGAAAAAACCTCAAGGGAATGGTCATAATAGAATGACAGTTATATGGAAATCAACTTCAAGGTAATGAGCTAGCTGTTAGAATTTAAATAAGTGGGTCCCAAGTAGATCGATGGTCCTCATTAAAATGCTCAAATATCTAAGGGCTTATGTTCTTCATCTACCAAATTAGATTAGAGGGTTCTTCTCACCATTAATCAGGTCATGAGTGGAGTCATTTTTGATGGCCAATCAAAGGACTAATTAGTTGTACATGTAAAATCCAAGTAATACCTCTCTAAGGCCAATAGAATGAAAGTGAGTCTTCCCTACACCATTACACACCTCAGCAATCTAATGAGAAGCTGTTAGCATCAAGACAAATCTACAACAAGTGGACTCTCATTTGCATAATTGATTGATGCCATTATTTAACTCAAAAACATCTTATTTTTGCTAGCACAACCATTGGGGAAGTATCTTTAAGCGAGAAAGATAGTTGTGTAAGCACTTGATGTGACATGGATTAATATAATGGCCCAAATGAGCATAATTTGTAAAGATGGTTATAGCTAAAGATGGAGACTCCTAACATATTGATTCTTCCTTCTAACACTAAAGGCCTCCTCCTCTCACTTCCTTTTTGCTATAAATACAGCCCTTGGGCTAGTGTAAAAACAACCACATAGTGTATGGCAAAGCCCTAATAGGTTGATGTCACATTTTTCCTTTAATCATTAGATACCAATCTATTTCTTTCAAGTTTTCTAAATAATTATTTGGATGTGTAAGATATGTATAGTGATAGTCAATGATTATTTTCCATCCTTCTATCCCTTATCCTTATGCCTAAAAAAAATTTATTATTCTAATAGGTCATATAGAGTGTGTTCAAGTGTATTAAATTATTGCAAGTGTATAACTATTAGAATGTGAAATTTGCCTTTCAGTTCATTTGCCTTGTGTCATTTCATGCATCTTGTCTCTATACTGAAATACTTGTGTTAGAAATCCTTAGAGCTTGGGAATGGTTTGTGTGTTTTTTTGTATTGTGCACTAACATATGATATTCATATGGAAGATAATCTTGGTGTATCACCACTTTTAGAGTATGTTTTCATTTTATGTAATATCTAACTCTTTTCCTTTCAAGAAAACTAGTTTAGATAGAATTTGTTTTCTAGAGATACATTTAGGGAGCTAACCCTTTAAATGTAGAGGTTCATTTCCTCTATAAGTATACCCACATGCTTGGAAATGTTCCAAAGTTTTCTAAATTTGGAAGAGGATTGAACAATATCTTATAGGGTGAAATATTTGGTGACAACAATTTTGGCACACATAGTGGGACTAACTATTTACATGTCATGGTGAATGATAGTCTTGACAAGCCTAAGGTTGTAGAAATATTCTTAATCCAGCATTTGGTGAATCTAAAAGGTGAGAATCTCTAGTTGTAGATCAAGTTTCCCACATTATATTTCATGGTCTTAACTAGGTCATCTATGATTTTTGACCAAGCCCATTGAGCTAAAGCTCTTCTTAAAGAATAACACCTTGAACCATTCTTAATGCTTAGAGACCCTAGACAAGGAGGTTTTGAAGAAGAATAAGTTGAAGATATAAGATATCAAGAGGAAATAAGAGAAACAGATAGGTAACAACCTTTTCTAGTCTTTAACACCCAAAATCTAATTGGCCTTCTTGTATATAATCTTATTCCTCCTAATGCTACCAATATTCTCCTTGGTTTCAATGGAGAGGTTCCTATTACCCCATCTAATCATATTATAGACATCTCAAATTTTTGTAACTTCTATAATGTCACATGAGCCAACATAGCCATTAGATTTCTTTCCATGTCTCTAAGAGGTAAGGGACTTGACTGGTATAGGACTTTGGAAGGTGGTTGCATTACAAGTTAGGATGGTTTTAGGGAATTTTTGGTAACTAGATTTGAGAATAAGAGTGACCATACTTCATTGATCCATCAACTGAACATGATAAAGAGAGGTCTTAATGAATCCATGGGAGATTTTAATGAAATATTTCAAAGAACATGGCATAGGCTGCCACCTATCATGAGACCTCCTCTAAGCTTTGTGTTCCCCACTTATCTGAAGGGTATTAGTAATGATGTGGTAGTGATGTTATATTTTAATGGGGGATTCACTTTTCTAGATGCATATGAGATATTTATTGAAGATAATAATATCTTAATATAAGATATAAATCTACCTATAAGAGTTTCCATGCCTTTACTATCTCATAGTTCAGTTGAAGCTCTAAGTATAGAAAAATTTCTTAACACCAATGTCAAGTTGAGAGCCTTTCCCAAGAAGGTTGATAATTATATAGATAAATATGAGGAGATCATGTCATTACGAGCTCAAATCAATTAATCTCAATTTCAGGCAAGTGTTCCACCTAACCCTTAATACTATCCTCAATAATGCTATATAACTCCAACCCAATACAACTATAAAATAAGAGGACAAGGTCAACAAGGTTTCAATAGGCAACCCAATGGCTATAATCCTAATTCCACTCCTTTCACAAAGGTTGTTGTTCTAGTGCATGCTAACCTAGTCCAAGGAGAAGATCATTTAGACCAATGGGGATAAATTCATGGTTAGTTTATGAATGGTGATGGAGAGGATAGCCAATATTTTTTGGTACAATATTAATCTACTCCTTACATGAAATTAGAAGAAGTTAATCTCATGTAAAAAGATACTAATGGATAAGGTAGCAGCCAGAGTGTAAGTACGATGAACTTTCAAGTGAAGGATGATTATGTGTTGAATAAAAGCACATCAATTACAACCAACACAAGAGCTAAGAAAAGAATTGTAAGAAATGTTTTGGGAGTACATGTGACTCCAAGTGATGCCTCTCTAAGGCCACAAAGTGTGAATCCTAATGCAATACCTACTACCAGTCATGTTCCTCAACAAAGTCAGAATGTAAGTAGGGTTGGCAAACCTATAATGCATCAAGTTTAGACTCCCTCACTACCTTAAAAAATACAATAGAAGGTGAATAATTCCCTTATAATTTTTTTTTTATTATTTGAATAATACCAAGACAAATATATCTCTTTGGGAAGTCTTGCATATGCTTGGTGAAAAGGAGCTCTTACAAGAATAGCTTACAAACATTCATGTAGCCCCTTAAACTTAAAAACACAATATTTTAGCCATTAAAAATTCTCAAATTCATGTCTTAGATCCCTCCACAAAATATAAAAATCCTCCACCCTTCTACCTCACACTCATTATGGGAGACAAGTTAGTTCACAATTGTATTGTAGATAGTAGAGCTAGTACCACTGTCATCCCTAAGTGGTGGCTGATAAGTTGGTATTGAAGTATGAACCAAATAGTAAATGTGTGTTAAATATTGATAAGACTCCAACCAAGATAGTGGGATTGGTCAGAGGTTTGAAAGTATTTCTACATAATTTCCCAAGTTTCCACATTTTACAAGATGTTGTAGTGGTAGACCTTCTAGCTCATTTTGCTATTTTTTTGTCAAGGGACTTCATGGCTAAGATAGGAGGATACGTTTCTATTGACTAGTATTTTATAGATTTTAAAACAAAATATGGAACCAAGGTGACTATAAGGATTCATCCCTTAGTAAATTTTCATATTGAGCCATATATGTAGACAAGTTCAAATTAGAATTGTCTAATTAGTAAAGAGGAAGAAGGTGTTATGGATGGTGAAGCATACTCCCCCCTTTAAGGTATTTTTGATCTTTTCCTTGATAATTAACTCATTTAAATGCGTGGAATTGATCCATATAAATTAATAGAAGAGATGGATTTGGGATATTATTGTATGCATGATAAATATGTTTTAATCCCTTCACTCACTAATGAAGACCATGAACTTGAAGGAATATGGGAAATGCTTTTTGATGGCTCAAGAAGAAAAGTAGGTATAAGAACTAGAATTATTTTATTTTCTCCATAAAATAATCAATACTACTCATCATATAGATTCCACTTTAGTTTCACCTAAAATGTGGCATAATATGAAGGCCTAGTTCACAGCCTCTAGTGGGCAAAGAAGAGAGGGATCAATAATGTGAAGGTTTATGGGGATAGTGATTTGGTCATCCACCAAGTGATAAATAAAGATATATCCAATAATCCCTTGATTAAATACTATTATCATAGATTATGGGACCTACTTTAAGACTTTTATGCCTTCAACATACAACCCATACCAAGGGATTCAAATAAACATGTTGATAGATTGGCTACCATAGGAACATAGTTTAATGCAGTTGATGATGTAAGAAAGGAGAAAGGTTAGTGACATATCAAGTGCATTGTGAGGCCTTCTATTATAGATAATTAATTGTCATGGTAGGTGTTTGAAATTGATGAACACATTGCACACTTCTTTAAAAATGAGGCAATATTCTCCTCAAGGAACCAAAAGAGACTGCATGATCAATATGAAGAACAAGTTATTCAGCTAAAGATAAACAAGATACCTATGGGGATGATTAATTTGGAAAGTGTTTTCAATGAAGATGATCAAAATAATAAAGGAGTGATCATTTCAAAAAAATAAGAGAACTATGAGAGATTCATGATTTACAAGGACACGCTCCTAAAAATTGGTAAGGTATGTTCTTTATCCGAGAGGTATGCCTTTATTGAATTATGAAAAGATTTTCATGACATATTTGCTTGGGAATATAATTATTTTAAAGGGTTTGATCCAACTCTATCTCATCACACCATTGAGTTAGAACTTGGAGCTAAACCAATCAGGCAAAATTAAAGGCCTATCAATCCCAAGATAGAGGAACTCATGAAGAAAGAGTTAACCAAGTTGATTTATTCTAGGATTATCTTTCCTATCAAATACTCAACTTGGGTGGATAATATTGTACCTATCTAAAATAAGAATGAAGAGATCAGACTTTGTGTGGATTTTTTAAAAAATTAATAGAGTGTCTCTCAAGGATCATTATTTGCTACCTTCCATGAAACAAATTTTGTAAGTTGTTTTATGTTCTCAATGCTTCTCACTTCTTGATGGTTATTCAGGTTACAATCAAATATTGGTGAATGAAGAAGATCATTTCAAGATGACCTTCACTACAAAATGGGGGACCTTTTCTTATATGTCATGAAACTCTTTTCATAATTCAATAAAGGACAAGCTCCTAAAAATTGGTAAGGTATGTTCTTTATCCGAGAGGTATGCCTTTATTGAATTATGAAAAGAGTTTCATGACATATTTGCTTGGGAATATAATTATTTTAAAGGGTTTGATCCAACTCTATCTCATCACACCATTGAGTTAGAACTTGGAGCTAAACCAATCAGGCAAAATTAAAGGCCTATCAATCCCAAGATAGAGGAACTCATGAAGAAAGAGTTAACCAAGTTGATTTATTCTAGGATTATCTTTCCTATCAAATACTCAACTTGGGTGGATAATATTGTACCTATCTAAAATAAGAATGAAGAGATCAGACTTTGTGTGGATTTTTTAAAAAATTAATAGAGTGTCTCTCAAGGATCATTATTTGCTACCTTCCATGAAACAAATTTTGTAAGTTGTTTTATGTTCTCAATGCTTCTCACTTCTTGATGGTTATTCAGGTTACAATCAAATATTGGTGAATGAAGAAGATCATTTCAAGATGACCTTCACTACAAAATGGGGGACCTTTTCTTATAAGAAGATTCATTTTGGTTTATCCATTACTGGGGTTACATTTTAAAGGGTAATGTACATGGCTTTTAAAGGTTTGATCAATAAGTTTTTGCTTGTGTACCTTGATGATATAACTATTTTTTTAAAGGATGATACTGGTCATATAGAACATCTAAGGTAGGTGTTTGAGAAATATAGTGAGTATGGAATATTCCTTAATCCAAAAAAGTGCATCTTTGATGTCCATAAAGGTAAGTTATTGGGTCATATTTTTTCAAAAGATGGCTTTTTTATTGACCTCGAGAGAATTGAGGCTATTCTAGGCTTGTCTTTTCCTCAACACGAAAGGATTGAAAATATTATTGGGGAAAATAAACTTTGTAAGAAGGTTCATTTTGTGTTTTTCAACTATGGTAGAGCCTATCACATCCATGTTAAATAAGAACCAATATTTTTCTTAAACAAAGGAAGGTAAGATTAGTGTTGAGGAAATTAAGCAAGCAATTAAAAAATATCCTACTCTCTTGAACCCAAAATTCACCAAATATTTCATACTTTATACCTTTGCTAACCTTGATATAATCTCAGATATGCTTATGCAAAAGAATGATTAAAAGGTAGAGTACCCAATTGCATTTTTTAGCCAAGGATTGGAAGATTATGAAGTCAAGTATACATTTGTTGAGAATCAATATCTAACAGTGATAAGAGGACTAAAAAAATTTAGACACATGGTTTTAAACAATAAGATATATATCATGGTTTCTTATCCTATTACTAAGGATTTTTTCCTAAAAAAAGACCTCAATGAAAAGAGAGCTAGGTCAATTACAAAGGAGATGGAGTATGATGTGGACATTAAGGTGGAAAACTTGGTAAGAGGAAAAGGGTTATATGACCATTTAGATTCATATTTTCAAGAGCCAAAGGAGGAAGTCTTGATCAACCAAGTTCAACCCCAACTACCTGATCACATACAAGTTCAAAGTTGGATATAAGACATCATTAGTTTTCTTCAAAATGGTGAGTGCCCCAATGGGCTAAACATGTCTCAAATGAGGTATTTTAGATTGTAGACCATTTATTACTATCTTATAGATGGTGTTCTCTTTAGGAAATATGTGAATGGTGTGTTGTTGAGGTGTCTTAATAGTGATCAATTTGATATGCTACTAGGAAAGTTTCACAATGGTACAGATGGAGGTCATTTATCTCGCAAGACAATATCTACAAAGATAATGAGGGATGGTTACTATTGGCTTAGTATTTTTAAATACTATTACCACTAAGATAAAAAGTGTCCTCAATTTGCCTTCTTTATAGTCAAATAAAAACTTACAGCCCTTTCATTGAATCCTATCCAAGTAGACCAGCCTTTTATGCAATGGGGCCTTGATTTCATTGGTGTAATTAACCCTATATCAAGTATTGGATACAAATGGATATTGTTTGCTACTGACTACTTCAAAAGGTGGGTAGAGGATATTGGATTGAAGGAGGCAAGTGAAAATGCTATCTTGGAGTTATATGAGAGAATTATAGCAAGGTTTGGATTTCCCCATGTTATCATTTATGATAATGCACTTACTTTCATAAGTGCTAAAACTTTTGATTGGGAAAATAGGAATGGAGTTTACTTGAGTACATCATCCAAATATTACCCTCAAGGTAATGGGTTAGCTAAATCTACTAATAAAAATCTCATCAAGATCATCAACAGGACATTGGAGAATAATCAAAGTGCATGGCACAACAAGTTGAAGACAACCTTATGGGCTGATAGGATTACTCCTAAAAGATCAATTAGTAATTCTCCTTGTGTGCTTGTTTATGGGAGAGAGGTTAGGTTGTCCATATCTCAAGAAAACCCTACTCTAGAGCTTGTACATCAGCTACAACTACTTGAAAATACTCCAATGGAAGTCAGATTGATAGAACTAATGCAGTTGCAAGAAGCAAGAAATAATGTACAAAAGGCCATAGAACACCACCAAGTACTCATGAAGAAGTCCTTTAACAAGAGAGCAAGTGATAGAGTGTTTAAGGAACATGACTTGGTCCTAAAATCAGATGAGGATAGAGAAAAAATAGGTAGGAATAAAAAGTTTGACACTTTATAGAGTGGCCCTTACATCATTACAAGTGCAAGCAAAGCAACTCCTTTCAGATGACCAAGATAAATGGAGAAGAATTGCCTATCCCTATTGATGGGATACATATTAAGTTATGTTATTAGTCCTTACAAGTCCATTTTGTAAATAGTATATTAGGTGTGTGTCTCCTTTGGTTTTTTGTTGTGTTCGCTAAGTACTTTGTATCACAAGTGTGTTTCCTTCCTTTTGTTTGGTGTGCATCTCTACCTTTGTGTGTGTGAATCAACTAGCTTGTCTTTTTTGAGCCAAGGGCCTATTTAAGTAATTTTAAAGTGCCTATTTACATTAATCCATGAATAATGGAAGGATTTAGGAAAGTGGTCTTATGTATAACAGGCATGCCTCCCCTTGGAATCACCATGAATGTTAGCCAATTTTCACACCCAAGTTCTACATCTTTCATTTTGGCTAAGTGCAACATCCTTATTTATTTATTCCCACAACAAGTGTCAAGTGTTATTTATTTTGGAAGCCTTTGTTAATTATTTTTTCAAGTTTTATTTTGGTATTTTTTCTCAAGTGTTATTTCCTTCATCAAGGTTTTGTTTCAAGTTTTTTGTCCAAGTCTCAAAGGAATTATTTTAGACTTTTTGTCTGAAATAAAAAGTCTGATGGAATTGGTCCATTTCAAGATTTATGAAGGATCACTTACAAAATTTTGAAGGGTATTTTATCATGGAAGTGTCCTTTGTAAAAAGTTTGAAGGGACACTTTTCAAGCAAAGTGATGATTCTTTATCTTGTGAAGGGACATTTTCAATCTTTCTAAAGGGTCTTTTTCTCATGAAAGTGTCCTTTGCAATTTTTCTGAAGGGACATTTTCAATTTTGTTGAAGGGTCTTTTCTCTTCCAAAGGGACACTTTAAAAAAGTCCAAATGGACACTTTTAAAGTAAAGGGATGCTTCTTTATCTTGTGAAGGGACATTTTCAATCTTTTCAAAGGGTCTTTTCTCAAGAATTGGTGCTTTGCATTTTTTTGAAGGAATTGTTTCAGACATTTTGTCTGAAATAATATTTCTAAAAGAATCATCTCTTACATTTTTCCAAAGGAATCGGTGCTCTTTCAAGAAGTCTGAAAGGTCCTTTGTAAAATCCTGAAGGGAGACTCACAAAAATTCTGAAGGTTCTTTTCTCAAGAAAGTGTTCAATTCATGATTTCCAAAGGGGCATTCCAAGATTGTGAAAGGGCATGTTTAAACCTTCTGAACGGAACTTTTCAAACTCCTAAAGGGTAGGTATATCAAAGTAACAATATAGTTGCAAGTTTAAGAAGGGGCCTAAAAGGTTATTTCTTTTCAAAGGAAAGGGTTCATGGGAAAAATGTTTGAGGAAAATGCTAAAGCAAAGGTCTGAGAAAAAACCCTAAGGGAATGGTCCTAATAGAATGATGGTTATATGGATGTAAACTTTAAGGTGATGAGGTAGTTGTTAATGTTTAAACAAGTGGGTCCTAGGAAAATTGATAGTCCTCATTCAAACACTCAAAGATCTAAGGGCTTGCATTCTTCATCTACCAAAGTAGATTAGAGGGTTCATCTCACCATTGATCAAGTCATAATTTGAGTTGTTTTTTATGACCAATTAAAATATCAATTGGTTGTACTCATAGACTCTTGGTGATGCCCCTCCAAGGCCAATAGAATGAAAGTGACTCTTCCTTACATCATTGCACACCTCAGCAAGTCAGTGAAAAGTTATTAGCATCAAGATAAATCTACAATAAGTGGACTCTCATTTGAATAACCAATTGATTCCATTGTTCAGCTTGAAAACATCTTGTTTCTACTAGTGCAACCATTAAGGAATCATATTTAAGAGAGTAATCTAATTTTGTAACCACTTGAGGTGACATGGATTAATCAAATGGCCCAAATGAGCATCATTTACAAATATGGTTTTAGCTAAAGATGGATACTCCTCACAGATTTATTCCTCCTTTTGGAACCAAAGGCCTCCTCCTCTCACTTCCTTTTTGTTATAAATATAGCCCTTGGGCTAGTGTAAAAACAACCACATAATTTATGGTGAAGCCTTGATGGATTGATGCCATATTTTTCCTTTAAGAAGTAAGTACCAAACTATTTATTTTAAGTTTTTTGAATAATTATCTAGGTGTGTAAGAGACGTATAGTGATAGTAAGTGATGATTTTCCATCCTTATATCCTTTATCCTACATGCTTGAGCAAAATTTCTTAGTATAACAGGTCATATAGAATGTGTTCAAGTGTGTTGAATTGTTGTAAGTGTATAACTATTCTTGGAATGTACAATTTGCCTTTTAGTTCATTTGTCATGTTTCATTTCATGCATCTCACCTCTATACTAAAATACTTGTGTTAGTAATCCTTAGAGCTTGGGAATGGTCCATGTATTTTGTTGTATTGTGCACTAAAATATGATATTCATGTGGAATATAATCTTGGTGTATCACCACTCATAGAGTAGGTTTTCCTTTTCTATAATCTCTAACTCTTTTCCTTTCAAGAAAACTAGTTTAGACAAAAGTTGTTTTGTAGAGATATATTCATGGAGATAGCCCTTTAAATATAGAGGTTTATTTCCTCTATAAGCATACCCACATGCCTAGAAATGTTCCAACATTGCCCAAATTTGGAAGAGGATTGAACACTCTCTTCTAGATTGTAAGATTTTAAGACAAGGGTTTTAAAACTCATGTATTTATAGTGTTATATAGTTTGTGTAGATAATAAAATATGTTTATGCTGACCTTAGGAGGCTTTTAATTTTTAAAATACATCTATTCAATAAAGATAAGGTAAATGACATTGGCACCATTTTGGGAATACTAACACCACATGATTCTAGTGTCCTTAATGTGGTGCTAATGTCTAGCTAGGAGAATGCTAGGCACAAAGGGCTAGAATCATGAAATGAGGGTCTAAGACTATGTTTTAGCTGACTAGTGATACCTATGGTCTACACAAAGGTTGGGAAAGTGTGATAATAGGCTCTAGGATAGGTCTAGGACTAATCTAGGAATAGGTTGTCTCAAGTAGCACTCTTAGTAGACAAATACCACTTTTAGGTGATTAAATTTACACCCCATTATGTTATAAATGGAACAAAGTGAAATGACTAATATATAAGAAAAAGAAGCATACTTGAACTTACCTAGGAAGTGAAGCCCATAAATCTGAGTCTAAGTATGTGATGTTGGGTTTGCATATGTGAAGTATGATCTAAATTATGACTTGTAGATGAAGTGCACATAAATTAGTCCTTACCTAAGAGAAATCCAAAACAAAAGACTATGATAAATAAATAAATAACTAGGTAAATTTAAGTAAAGAGATGGGAAAGAGGAAAAGGATGAATACACCTCATTAGTTATGTGAATGAATGCATGAATCGGGTGATAACCTATGTGTGTGTATGTTTATAGTGACCAAATTATTGAATATTTGAAACCAAGCTAATATCTTGCTCAATCCTAATGTGTGGGTGGATTAAAAACTCAATTTTGTTTTGACTCCATCATTTCCCACCCCTTCTTAGTGGATCATGACTTATGAATAGCTTGGATTGGACTGATAGTATGTCCAACCCTCTCATGTGGGTGGATCAAATACTAAATTAAGATATGAATCCATCATTTCCCACTCACGTGTAGAAAATTAATCTAAAACTAAACTATTTAGGGTGTTATAAATATCTAATTGAGTATATCTAACTATGTATGTTGGTTCCAATGCCACTCAAGTATATTAGGTAGCTTTGGGACACTCAAGAATGCAAACCACTATAAATAGAGTAAGGCATGAAATTGGTGATAACATGGAATATGATTTCAAGTGTATATAACATATATAATAATATGGAATTCACCATTCCATTTGATCAACCTGTGTATAAATGAACATATGCAAACAATGTGTCACACACATGCCCCCATTCTAATATCTGAGTATGTTGATTTTACACTGAGTTCTAATAACTATATATGAGTATTTTAATTGAATATGGGGATGATAATTCCATTCATGATGCCCTTAATATGATAAATTTATATTAATCTAAGCTATGTTAATGTGAATTTGAGCATAACTATCAAACATGTATTTGAATTTATGCAAACTTGTAATTCACCTAGTGTATTATTTTGGCTAATCTAAACTTTCCTAAAATTTGGGACACTAAATAATAGTGTCACATACTAGACAATAACACCATGTGGCACTAGTGTCCATATTTGGGCACTAATGTCTATTTGGTCTAAATTTGATGTCACTATATTATTTTCGGAGTCACTATCTTTTTCTATGTTTTACCTATGTCTAGTTTTCTAAAACTCAGCCTATGTGTTAAAGAATGGTCTATGAATGTAATATAGTAGCCTAATATCTATGAAAAAACACTATGAATTCCCCCTTATTTTGAGGTTAGTTATTAAACCTATGAAATAATTGTCCTCAAAGTAAATATCTATGTAAAATCTGTGTCAACTAGAGTATATATCCTAATTGTGTAATAATCTGGTATAATGTGTAAACATAACATAAAAATTTAAGTTAATATAAGCATGAATATATAATGTAAGATTATATTTATAACATTGCACGAGGGTGTCAAGATATATGTAATCAATGTATATAATAACAAATTTAAATAGAATTGAGTAGCTACTTAGTGGGACGGGGCATGATGTTATCATGACACACACATAGGAAGGGAAGATACATGAGGTATCTCATGGCATATATTGTCACTTGGATTTTCACCCTTTTAGTATATGTCTCATCTCTCTTCATATAAGTTTTATAATTGAAACACCTCTAGGTTGTGGGTGAGTCTAATAATGAGGTGAATCTCTAGATAGGGTTAGTTGCCTTGACGTACCACTTATATACCACTACTACACCTAAAATTGGGGGAGAGGGAGAGAAAAAATATGAAATAAAACTATCCTAAAGTATGTGATACACTAAATTTATTTATTAATTCCAACCAACTACATGTTACACATGAAACCAAGAGACTAACCAAACATACACTTCTCCAATCTACATATTCTCACATAAATATTACATTATGAGGTTATGGATGAATGTTTAGGATAATAGGACTAGAAAAGAGGCCTTGAATGGCACTAGTGAATATATTAACTCACTCAACCTTAAAAATTCCTACAACACTTCACATGCCCTATAAGAAGAAGCTTTCTGACTAAAAATAGTGAGAAAGAATGAGATAACATGTTAAGGAGATCATAGTTATCACTAAGAAAGATAAATCATTAAATAAAAAAATAATATGAATAATCATTAAGAGGTGAAAATAAGTATTATTATTGATCAAATGGTATGTAAATGAGTAGGACTTCACCATACTCAAGTGGAACATAGATTACAAAGGCCAAAATGGCTAGTTCTTATATAACTTGAGAGAGAGAGGAGAAGAGAGAAGTGAAAATGTTACAAGGACACTTTTAAAGCTGATAAAATTATTTAATTGTTAATTCTAAATAAATTTGGAATGGACCATGCAAGTTCATAAGGAACAGGTGGCTCTTCAAGTCATGAAACTCTTGCAAAGTGGCATGAAAGTTCTCATTATAGCTTTAAAAATTGCCTTCATGATTCACCTTTATTTAAACGTCCCAAAAATTATTAGGGATAGTTATGATTATTTTAATTAAGGGTAAGGATTTCATACATTCCTCTCCATGCATTGGTTGTAGTCCTAGTCATCTAGAACCTTCCCAAAATGAGCTATCACCATTTGTTATCTAAATAAATCTTCTTTCATGAACCCTACACACTTGGCCTCCAAAAGGGCATAAATTTTACATTGAAATACATGAGAGGTATTTAATGACATGTTTTAAGACTTTCCATGGTGTTATAGGCATCAAACACACCTTGAAATTATCTCACTTGAAGTTTTCCACCCTTCTCACTAGATTAGTCACTATGCCTCTTTTGAATGGATGATATGAGAGATATTGTTTTAATTCTTGGTATTTTTTATGAGTCAATAAATGAACATATTAAGCTATTAAAACTCATAATATTCCCACCAAACTTTATTTCATCTCTTAAATGTTCCTGGAACCTATATAAAGCAAAAAATAGTTAATAAAACCCTATTTTTACCTTGTCCATATAGATTCCATATAGTCCAAAAATATGGGAATGATATTGAGTGAGTTATATTAAAATTAAAATAACTTTCATGTTCAAACTATCTCATTTAAATATCCCTACAACCTCATTTCTCTAATCAGTTCACTAGAAAGGGTTTCACAAGGGTTTTGACATGTTTCTACTCTTAAGCTTTGTTCATAGAGATTTTAGGTTCAACTTCCAATCCAATGGCAAAAAAAAAATTTATAACCCTATCTAACATCTCCAAATGTCTTTTATTCACATGAAAATCATTAGAGAATATATGAGCACTCAAAGTTTCTCACTTGAACCCTTTCTTCTATTTCCTGCAAACCTAAGTTGGTTTTGAGATAAAAATGGAATATTTTTGATTTATCTACATAAAAAATTATTTTTATCATCTAAAATTACCCTTAAAAAATTTTCAATCCATTGGAAAGCTCTGACAAGGCTGGAAATGAATTTGACCATCTATTTGACTTCTAGGCCTAAACCTACCTAATAAGCCTATCTGCATCTTAAAGCCTAAAATAAATTTATGATGGATTTCATTTCAATATATAATTTTTAAAAAATATATCATTACCCCATACACATTTAAAAATTATTTATAATGCATACCTAAGGCTGGAAGTAACACTGACCTCCCATTTGGACACTAGTCAAAACCCTACCTTTTGGGCCTACTTATAGACTTAGCCACCTAGGCCATATTATTGACTTCCATCCTTATAGGAGGTGTTAATAATGTTTTTTTTATATATCCCTTAGATTTATAAACCTTATTTTAAATCTTAACCAGCTCCTTGGATCAACCTTTCACCTCTTTTGTTAAGACTATAGGGTTTCACTTATAAGGGAAGTGTCATCTATTTGAGATAAAATAGAGGTCACTTACCCTATTTGATCAGATAAAATGAATGGTTTAATATATTTACCAAGTAATTAATACACTCTACACAAAAAATAAGCCCTTTATTAGGTCATTTTACCCCTCAAATGCACTGGAAACCCAAGACAGACTACTAGGCAAAGGACTATGTGTAGGGTTTTCATATGGAATGTGTTTTTCATAATTTGAGACCTTCCTTTGATTTATTTTCATTTTTAATAGAATATAAAGACACTAATTTTCATGATTTATATTCTTAAATCATATTCATCACTTTAAATCTCTATATACCCCTTTCCATCATTGAATTCTCAAGACTATATGTACAAAACTTGACTATGTTGGCCTCAAGACACCACTCCTATAGGTGGAATTATGTGGTTTGGCCTCAAAAAAAATATATACAACATATTTTTCTTCCATCAGGGTCATTTTAATTATTTTATTTCTATTTTATTCATCTTTATGCTTTACCAACACCTAGACATATTCCTTTACGCTCACTGCCTATAACACTCAACACTTGGTTATAGGTTCATATAAGGCTTTAGGAGTTCTATGTAGTACTATTTCACATTACCAAGGGATATTTGAGGTCATAATAGATTTAATTAATGTTTTCATAGGATATTTAATCATGTTAACTCTACTTTTACACTTCATATGCACTTTGAATTCATCAAATTGACTTCTCCCTGCCCTAACTATGAAACTTTGCCTTTTTGGTTCATGCAGGTGTGTGTGAGATGAAATTGAGTGTGTTCATGGTATACAGAGACTATTTTTGCATAATTAGGGTCATAAATCATCTAATAATACCTATTATCACCTTGGATGGGCTAAAATACCATCAAAACACTATTTTCTAGCCTATAATCTACTACTTAGTTGTAGGTGAGTATGTCCTTATGAAAAGACACCTATAGGTGTGAGTTAGAATCAACACCCTATTACTCAAATATTATTATCCGATCTTTGAGACAAAAATTTCTCTTAATTTTTTTTAAACCATTCACACAATCTGGCATAGTTTATGTTTTTAATTTGGGTGGAGAAGGTTTCTTTTAGGATCAAGCCTGTAGAGGATAGTGATTGTTTTTAGAGCATAAATGGGTAATTTGAGGTCTCCAAAAAACCAAATTACATTGCTCATATACCCATAAAATCTTATGTATTCATTTTCCTTACTAAAGGATACAATATTAATTCATTAGTATGGATCAAACTTTTGATGACTGTGTTATATGATCTTGACAAAAAAGGTTTAGACCTTTGTTTTCATAGTTTAGGAAAAGTGTCTCTGAATACACAGTCACATCATGATCGTGGTTTCTCATTCTAAATTTTCCACTTTAGTATTAAATTATATTAATTATGATCTATTAAACACTCTATGACTCCAAGGGAGGTTTTATCTTGTTTGACTCTTCCATTGAGAGTTCTCAGCCCTCTGTAATACCACTTGTAGGTGTATATTCTCACATACAGGCAGTGAGGATGAGAAATGTAGGAAATATGCATATGCACATGCTTATTATAAATTTTATGTCTTCAAAAAGTTATTAAATGGATTCATTTCAAATTCAATGACCTTAACTCAGTATTAAAATCTCCTTTTCATGTGTTTTCTCATGAAAGATACCTATAAGTGCAGTTCCTTGATGTAGTCTAAGTAATGGTGATGAAGTAATTAATGTTATAGTATTAATTATGGCAATGAAAATTATTTAATTTATTGGTGTTTATATGACGTTTTTTTAAACATTTAAATCCATCCATCACAACTCCATGTATGTGTTTTAGAGCCTTGCATAGCTCACCTGGTTGACTATGTATGACAGTCCTATGGTAATTGATTGTATGGCACTCAAAGAATACACTTTCATCAAGATTGATTTATTTAATGAAATTTAGATTAAATGAGATTTAAAAAAAAATTGGAAACATGAGAATGAACTTATCACAACTCCTTATATCCATTTTTGAAGCATGAAAATCATGAACATGGTGAAAAACTACCTATTGCATAGAAAAGTGCTTCCTCTTGTAACCTAAGCTAATTTTCTCATCAAAACATAATGAAACATGAAACCAAGAATTGATATCAGATTATGAGGGATTAAAAATCATATGTAACCAATATGACCAATTGGATTATATGAAAATTCCCAAACCAAAGAAAAACCTATAAGGTGCATAGACTGGCAAGTAAAAAAATATAGTCAAATTCATGAGGATGGTTCATAAATCATAGGCCAAAATTATTATAATTTTTTTTATGGAAATTAATATATTTTATTTCAATTTCACCTCCTAAATGTATTTGACCTAGAACCTCCCCTACTGGTTGTACCAAGTGTAAACTTGAAGACTGATTTTGTGTGTCCAGAAAGATGGAAAATGAGTAGAATGGTTTTATATTATAATTTGAAATTTTAGATAATTTAAAATGTGTAATTAATCTTGAGTAATCTTAAAATACAACCCTTGACCTTATCTCATGTGTCAACTCTCTTGTGGGATGTACAAGTGCCAGACTCTTCTCTTTTCCTATGAAAACTTCCCTTTCTTCTTAAAAACCTACCACTTATAATTAAAAATAGTTTATTAAGAGATATGAGGACACATGGTGCATTACATCACATTATTTAACCCTCACATTTTACCAATGAGCCTATATAATTCATTAAATACCCCTTTTTTGACTTCAAAATGACTCAAAATATTAGGACTAAAAGAAATTAATAACCAAGGTTAATAAAACATTAAAATGCATTAAATGACATATAATACAACTTAATACATAATATTATACTCCTAAAACATCTAAAAATCAAATTTTTACCTATAAGGGTCCCTATTTGACTAGGAGGGTCAAATTTGGTCAACAAATTGGTGACTCATAGGGGTAGTATGCCTGTTATACTAACTAGACCATTAGCCTTATAAGTACATTGGGATTAGGGAGTCATATGAAGTCTAAAATAAAATAATTATACCTTTGACCATTGACAACAAGATAGATCAAGACAAGATAACTAATTACCTCAACCACATAAAATAAAGGACATACACAAATAAAGCAAACACACTAACAAGACACATATGTACTCAAGGAACTTAGGCGAATTAGAAAACAAAATATTATGCACAAATATAAACTAATCATACCTCCTTTTTATGATCAAAATGAAAATTCCTTGAATCTTCTTTTTCATGAGATGAATCATATTGCCAATCATGTTTCTCCTTGGATTGGATGCTTTATAGATCAGACCTATTCCTTGGCACTTCACTTGATCTTCTCACAAGTAAATCATCCTTAAATAGGTATCTAATGTATATATATATATATATATATATATATATATATATATATATATATATATATTCCTCTTAAACTTGTATACATACCTCATACTATTTCCCACTCTTCATCTCATGATCAACTAGTATCTTCTTGGTAGGTATGGTTTCAAGAGGATTGGTTTTTTATTCCTTAGAAGATTGAGGCCAATAGGAACCTATTCCATCCTTCAAGAGATAATGTGTTTCTCCCAACTCATTAATAATATGATATCCCATTTTTATGACTTCAAATATATCATCATGAAATGCATATTCCTCTTGAAAGGATAGATTTGAAAGGTTGCTTTTTTCTTTGCATACTTACTTTTATGTTAAGGTTACCTTCTCCATCTTTGACTAGATCATAGCCTCCTTGAATAGGAGTATATTTTGATCTAATGAATACAAAAAATTCATCCAAATTCTGATTAAAAACTTGTTCTTGACTATCCATGATATTTTGTAAAGTGATGGAAGAACCAATGACTATTTCTTCCTCTTTGGCAAAAGGAAAACATTCTTCCATATCAACCCAATCATAATTTTAAACTGAAGAGACCACCTCTTATTTAGAATTTAGGACCTCTTGAGGGATCTCAAGTTGCATATCAACTACCATAATCTGATTTTCCTCCTCAAGGTTTGCAAGATCCTCTATTTCTTTCTCCTTCTTGGTGATGCCAATGCTAGGCATTTTGTAGTCAAGTGAACTAGCCCAATGAGGCTGCCAAGGAATTACATTTTATTCAAGCAAGAATTATAATATTTTATCAAAAAATCACTCTTCTATAGGGTCCAATACCATAGGTCCATCAATGAAAAGGGTGATGGAGTGAGGACAATATGAACTAGTTAGTGTAGGTGACACGTAGAACTCAAAATCAGATTGAGAGTGAAATGTAGGGGATTCTTTTGGAAGCTCTTGAGGAAGGGGAGGCAGACCTTGGGCTAAAGTGGCTTACTTTTATTCCTTCAATTTTGAAATAACTTCATTAACATATGATTTATCTTGATCACTCTCTTTAGGGAGGCTAGATTGGGTGTGTTTAAGAATATGATCTTCTTTTGGGTCTAAACCTTCCATCACACTTTGACTCAAAAATTTCATCCTTAACTCTAACTCTTTAGTTTGCTTGGCTAGGTTTTCTTGGAAAAATATTTCTTGAAGTTCATAGGAATATTCATGAGGATGAGGAGAACAAGATGGATAACATGGAAGACAAGTAATCTCTTGAGGAATTGTGGGAAGGGCTTGCATAGGATCAAGCTCTTTCTTAACTTCTCACTCCTTATCAAGGATTATATCTTCTTTCTTTCCCCGTGACTCTACTAACTTATTCCAGATTAGGATGTTAGGATTATGAGTCTCTTCTTGATATGGTGATTCAATTTGAGGAGTGGATGAAGTTTTCAAGAAAATTGGGATCTTCTTAGGCTTGAATTCTCTACCTAGTTTCTATTTTTGACTCTCTCTTCCAATTGATTTGGAAAAGGATGGCTTTGATAAGATCAATTGGGCTCATGAATAGGGGTCAAGTAGGACTGATAGAAATCTTGGGGAAGTGGATATGAAGGGTGATAGGTTTTTTGAGGCTTATTCTCATGAATTTTTAGCTTATCTTCCAAGGATGAAACTAGGCCTTTCACATATAACATCTCACTTGTAAGCCTTTGCCAATTGACTCTCTCAATAGGTGTCCACTCTCTTTTTACCAGCTCTAATTCATATCTTACCTTATGAATTAAATTACTAGGAATATTTATACCATATCCCCTTTGTGTATCAAGATATAACATGTACTTCTCATAACCCAAAGTGTTTATTTGGAAAGTAGAAATGGATTTATTAGAGAAGTGACTAGGTTCACTATGAGGATCAAGATATTGAGAAGGATGGCTATATGACTGATACAACTCATGAAAAGGTTGATAGGGGTCATATTATAGCTGGTAAGAATATTATTTAAGCTATTGAGAATAATACAAAGGTTTATTTGGAATTCCATAAGCTTGAAATGTCTCACTAACTTGTGTAAAATAGCACTCAACACCAAAACTAGACATGAAACCTCATTGAGAGAAAGAACACAAAGAAATATATTACCAAAAATCTTTAAAAGGAAACCTAGGTTGATTGACTAGCTTATGTATCTTTGGAGTCATCATTTATGCTTAGATAGATGCCTCCAAAGGTTGATTGTTGAAAGACAACACCAAAATTATTTCAACCTCTTAGACAATGAATCCCATCAAGCACGCTAAAAACTATTGTCACTTGAATTTGAACTCTTTGAGGAGATGCCTTAGATCTCCTCATCCAAGTGGTACAATTGAAACACCTCTAGACTATGGGTGAGTCTAATAATGAGGTGAATCTATAGATAGGGCTATCTCCCTTGATGTACCACTTGTATACCATTACTACACCTAAACTTAAGGGGGGAAAGGAATAAATAAAACACGAAATAAAACTATCCTAAATGAGGTGATACACCAAATTTGTTTATGACTTCCAACCAGAAACATGTTACACATGAAACCAAGAGATTAACCAAACATACACTTCTCCAATCTACATCTTCTCATATCAATATTACATTATGAGGCTATGGATGAATGTTTAGAATAAGAGAACTAGACAAGAGGAATGGAATGTAAATAGTGAATAAAATAACTCACTTTACCTTGACACTTCTTAGAACACTTCACATGCCCTAAAAGAAAAAGCTTTCTAACTATAAATAGGGTGAAATAATGAGACAACATGCTAAAGAAATAATAGTTATCACTAAGCAAGATCAATCATTCAAGTAAAGCACAATATGAATAGTCATAAAGAGGTAAAAATCAATAGTCTTACTAATCAAATGGTATGAAAATGAGTAGGGATTTTCCATACTTAGGTGGAGCATAGATTACAAAGGCCAACATGGCTAGTTCCTATAAAATTTGAGAGAAAGAGAGAGAGAGGAGAAGAGAGAATACCAAAGGTCACAAGGACACTTGTAAAGATGAGAAACAGAGTTAATTTTGAATGAGAAAGAAATTTGGATTAGAACATGCAAGGTCAAAAGGAACAAGTGTCTCTCCAAGTCATGAAACTCTTGCAAAGTGGCATGAAAGTTCTCATTTTGGCTCAAAAAATTACCTTCATGATTCACCTATATTTGAATATCCCAAAATTTATTAGGGATAGGTATGATGATTAGAATTAATGGGAAGGATTTTAGGCATTCCTCTCCATGTATTGGTTGTAGTCTTAGTCTTATGAAACCTTCCCAAAATGAACTATCACCATCTACAATCTAAGAAACTCTTATTTCATGCACCATATGCACTTAGCCTCCAAAAAGGCATAAATTTTACATAAAAATATATGGTAGTGATTAAATTAAATGTTTAAATACCCTTCCATGGCCTTAGAGTCATCAAACACACCTTAAAATTAGCTCACATAAAGTTTTCCACCCTTCTCACTAGCTTGATCACTATGCGAATTTTGATTGGCTAAGATGACATCTATTATTTAAATAATTAGTAGTTTTTATGAATTAATAAATGACCATAGTTATTTATTATAAGTCCTTATTCACCCAAAACTTTATTACATCTCTTGAATGTTTCTATAACCTGCACAATACATAAAATAGTCAAGAAAACCCTATTTATACCCTATATGTGTAGATTCTATAAAGTCAAACAAGATAATAAGGATAATAAGTTAGTTATATACAAATTAAAATCACTTTAATCATCAAAATATCTCATTTTAATATCCATACAACCTCATTTATCCAATCAGGTCACTAGCAAGGGTTTTACAAGGGTTTTGGCCTATTTCTACTCTTAAGATTTGTTCATAGAGATTTAAATTTCAAATTACAATATAATGGAACAAAAATGTTGT
This sequence comes from Torreya grandis, assembly GCA_037957365.1. Taxonomy (NCBI): domain Eukaryota; kingdom Viridiplantae; phylum Streptophyta; class Pinopsida; order Cupressales; family Taxaceae; genus Torreya; species Torreya grandis. Next base: position 720,278 of record JARHVA010006224.1, on the reverse strand, counting down.
TTATAACCCTATATAACATATCCAAATTTCTTTTATTCCCATGAAAATAATTAGAGAATATATGAGCACTCAAAGTTGCTCACTCAAACCCTTTCTTCTATTTCCTGCAAGCCTAAGTTGGTTTTGACCTTAAAAATGGACTATTTGTGATTTATCTACATAAAAATATATTCATCACATCTAAAATGACCATAAATTTTTTTCAATCCATTAGAAATCTCTGACAAGGTTGGAAATGAATTTGACCCTTCATTTGACTTTTAGGCATAAACCAACCTAACAAGCCTGCCTGCATCTTAAATCCCAAAATAACATTATGATGGATTTATTTAAAATATATAAGTTTTTAAACATATATAATTACCCCATCCACATGTAAAAATTAGTTATAAGGCATACCTAAGGCTGTAAGTAACATTGACCTCCTATTTGGACACTGGACAAAAACCTACCTTTTAGGCCTACTTGTAAACTTAGCCACCTAGGCTATCTCATTGGGTTCCCTCATTTTTTGAGGTGTTAATAATGTTTTTTTATATGTCCCTAATATTTATACACATTATTTTAAATTTAAACTAGCTCCTTGGATCACCTTTTCACCTCTTTTATTAAGACTACAGGGTTTTGCTTATAAGGGAAGTGTTATTTGTCTGAGACAAAATAAAGGGAATTTCACCTATTTTATTAGATAAATTTAATGTTTTAATATATTAACCAAGTAATTAATACAATATATACAAAAAACATCCCTCTATGAGTTCATTTCACCCTTCAAATGCACTTGAAACCCAAGACAAATTGTTAGGCAAAGGACTGTGTGAAGGATTCTCACATGGACTATGTTGTGCATCATTTGAGCCTTCCTTTTGATTTATTTTAATTATAAAGATACTATATATACACTGATGGTAATGATTAATATTATCACTTTAACTCTCTATATACCCATTTCCATCCTTGAATTCTCAAAACTGTATGTACAAAACATGACTATGTTGGCCTCAAAACACCACTCTTATAAGTGAAATTATGTGGTTTGGCCTCATTGAAACTATATGAAAAATACTCTAATTACCTTAATGTCATTTTAATTTTTTTAGGTATATTTTCTTCATCTTCATGCTTTACCAACACCTAGACATATTCCTTCATGTTCACTGCTTATAATAGTCAACACTTGGTTGTAAGTACATACAAGGCCTTAAGAGATCTATGTAGGCTTATTTCACATTACCAAGGGATCATTTAGGTAATAATGAATATAATTAAGGTTTTAATATTCTATTTAATCATGTTAACTCTACTTTTACCCTTCATATGTAGTTTGAATTCATCAACCTAAGTTTTCCCTACCTTGACTGTGAAACTCTACCTTTTTGGTTCTTGTAGGTGTGTGTGAGATGCAATTGATCTTGGTAATGGTATGGAGAGAATATCCTTTCATAATTTTGATAATAAATCATATAATCATACCTATTATCACCTTTTATGGTCTAAAACACCATCAAAACACTATTTGATAACCTATTATCTGCTACTTAGTTGTAGGTGGGTATTTCCTTATGAAAAGACACCTATAATTTTGAGTTGGACTCAACACCCTATTCCTCAACCCTTGTTAGCCAATATTTTAGACAAAATGTTCTCTTTAACCATTTTAAACCATTCACACAAGTTGGCATAGTCTAATTTTGAAATTTGTGTGGAGAAGGTCTCTTTTAGGATCAAGCCTATAGAGGATATTGACTATTTTTAGAGCATAAATGGGCAATTTGGGGTCTCCAAAAAACCAACTTCCATTTCTCATCTACCCATAAAAGCTTGTGAAGTCATTTTCATTTCTAAAGGATAAAATGTTAGGTCATTATTATGCATCAAAATTTTGATGACTGTGTTATAGGATCTTGATAAAAAAAGGCTTAAGCCTCTATTTTCATAGTTTAGGGAAAGTGTCTCTAAATACACAATCACCTCATGATCATGGTTTCTCATTATAAATTATCCACTTCAGGATTCAATCATATGTATTATTATCTCTTCAACACTCTAAAACTCCAAGGGAGTTTTTATCTTTTCCAACTCTTCCATTGAGAGTTCTCAGCCCCCTATAGTACCACCTGTAGGTGTATATCCTCACATACATGCAGTGAGGATGAGAAATGTAGAAAATATGTAGATTTAAATGATTAATATTAGTTTTAGGTCTTAAATAAGTTCTAAAATATATTCCTTTTAAATTCAATGACCTCAACTTAGTACTAAACCTCCTTCTCATGTGTTTTCTCATGAATGATACTTGTAAGTGTAGTTCCATGGTGCAGACTGAGTAATGGTGATGAAGTGATTACTATTATAGTCTTAATTATGAACATTAAAAGTATAAAATTTATTTATTTTTATACTAAGGTTTTTTAAACATTTCAATCCCTCCATAACAACTCTATGGATGTGGTTTATATCCTTGCATAGCTCACCTGGTTAACTGTGTATGGTAATCTTATGACAATTGATTGTATGGCACTCAATGACTATAATTTCATGGATATTGATTTGGAAAATGAAATTACATCAAAATCACATTGTAAACATGAGAATTAACTTATCACAACTCCCTAGATCCATTTTCAAAGCATGAAAATCTTGAACATGGTGAAAAACTACTTGTTACATAGAAAAGTGCTTCCTCTTGTAACCTAAGATAATTTTCTCATAAAAACATCATGAAACATGAAACCAAACATGTATAGTAGATGAGGTTTTATTAAAAATCATCTAGAACCAATATGACTAACTAGATTATGTGGAAATGCCCAAACTAAATCAAAACGTATAGGGTATATAGATTGGTAAGTAGAAAAACACAATTAACTTTATGAGGATGGTTCATAAAGCATAGGCTACCAGTATTTAAACTATTATTATGTAAATGGATTTATTTTAGTGCAATTTCACCTCCCAAAGGTGTTTATCCTTTAACCTCCCTTGTTGATTGTACCAAGTACAAACTTGAAGACTAGTTTTGTGTGTCTAGAAGGATGGAAAAGGAGTAGAATGGTTTGAGATCAAAATTGGTACTTTAAAAGAATTTAAAACATGTAATCAAAATTGAGGAATTTGAATAGACATCCCCTAACCTTATCCCATGTTTCACACTTCTTTGTGGGTTGTAAAAGTGCCAAACTCTTTTCTTTTCACAAGAAAACTACCCTTTATTTTGAATAACCTACAAATTTTAGTTACCAATAGTTTATTAAGACATATAAGGACACATGGGGCATTAAATCACCTTTTTAAACCCTTAGATTTACCAAGGAGGTAATAAAAGTCATTAAGTGCCCCTTTTTACTTTAAAATTACTCAAAATGTTATAAAGACTAAAAGAAACTAATTACCAAGGCTAATATAACATGAAATCACACTAAATGACCTATAATACACCTTAATAAATAATATTATACCCCTAAAACATATAAAAATAACAATTTTACCTATAGGGGTCTTAATTTGACCTACAAGGTCAAATTTGGTCAACAACATAAAAAATAGGTGCATTTAATAAGCAAAGACAAGTGTCATGGCCATGATGCATATAAGAAAGCGTATATAAAAAATACAAAAGGTATGAAAAGTAGGGAAAGGGGACACAATATAAGGGGCGTGAGAACATGTCACTAAATTTGAGAAAGGAAGACATATAAGGACATGTTCAAATGTCCACATACACAAACAATAAGCAGATTGGATTAGAGACACATAAAAGGACATGTTAAAATGTCCACATACACAATCAAGAAACCACATGAAATTGACATGGGCATATGTCCAAGGAATACATATTTTGAATATAAGTGGCATAGAGCTAAAGCATAATGGCATATTAAAATGCACTCAAATAGAAGAATCATAGGAAATACAATCAATTCTAAACTATGAAATATAGAAATGAAATCATGCATAAATGTAGTACAAATATATTTAAGATATAATATTTTGATATGCGAAGTATAAAGTAGTGATAGTCAACAAAAAATCTTAGTATGAGTAGTAATGATCAATATCAAGATATTAAAATGCTAAAACTATAATGTATAAAATGTAAGGTTAGAACCTAGTAATAGAAACTATATATAAGATGTGTCAAATGAATACCATGAATACATGTATATTCCCCTAGTGGGTAGATGATAGTAAGTTTGGATCAGTGTAATGTACCTAAGTCCTATATGTAATATGTAAGCACTCAATAAGAATAAATGAATCTTTTAGTATGATAAAACTGATTATACTAAGATAGCTAGCATATGTAGTATCTAGAAAATATAATAAATGTAACAAAGAAATGCATATAATTTAAATTTTTGTGTTTTTTGAATAATTATTTGAATGTTTTTATTTTTTTTACATATTGTATTATTTTTGTATTTTTAGGATATAAGCTATGTACAAGCAATGTGAAAATAAACTGTGTACAAGGAACAAGAGAGGAGGAAAGTATGTACAAGAGGGTAGGAACCATACTATCCGATGAGTCTCGTGAGAGACTCACTATCGCTATGACCTATTCCAAATAAGGGATTTGTGATTGTGTGTGCTATGTGAAAAGGCAACTATGATCCCATAATCTACTATACTGAGTAATTTATATCTATATTTGACTTCTTAGTGGTGCTAAGAATTTGTGGTACTGACTATGGTGTCTTGTGAACTATAGGGGTCTTAGAAACCCATATGATATAATAAGTTTTAGGTGACATAGGTTCCTTTTAATAATAACCTCAAGATCTAAACAATACTATTTTTTTCATCAACTAAGTGGATGATGGCCTTCTAGAATTTATGACATATCTATAATGCAAGGGTCTCTCTAATAGTGGTCTTTATGAAAGAGTACATGTACATGTCAATAAAGTAGGACTAAACCTCACCTAGACTGGTAGCTCTACTAAAGTATATGATGTATCCATAAGAATTATACTCTGAGATGTAATTGATAGCTATGTTATATATGGTAGAAATGTTATAATTATAACTAGTGACTATGTTGTAATTGCCTATGGAATAGGTAAAGGATATTCACATATGAGACCCTCAACTTTGACCACATAATCTACTTGTATGTATTTAAAGAATATGTACACTATGTATGGAATGTATTGTAGCTACTATAACCATGGCCTACCACATAACATGTCAAACATGCCTACACTATTTATGACTAAGAACCAAGTGACTATATGTGCTAGTTTAACCACTAATGGAAACACAATCTCCTTGATGGAGCTCTGAACATGACCACTGAATCCACTCATAAATGTGTATGTGGGGAATATATCCTTATTTAAATATCCAAAATAATGCAAAACTATCATAATTCACATGCTTATGCTTGACCCACTATCAACCATAACACTCTAGATAGGATGATGATCTATGCATGCTCATAAATAATGCATGTAAATCTGTATCATCATCGATAATCTCTTATACTGAGAAGGTGATGAGTGGTCTAATTATAATATAGTATGTTACATGCTAATTATGTTATGTAAATAGTGTTTCTCCTTTATAATAGTATGATATGAAGCTGGTGGTGAATGTGCATGATATATTTAGTGAATACGTAATGCACTCCTTGCATTATTCGATGTGTGATTTAGAAAAAAATCTAAGAATATTTTTAATTCCTTATCTTCTATTTTTTGTATTTTTGTTTCTTTTTGGGTGTACCCATGACAATAATGTTAGCCTCAATCAAATATTTTAACTAATGTTTTAGGCTTATATATCTATTTTTTGTATGGCTTGGTGCCTTGTGATACTCACAAAATGTTAGAATCATAGTTATTTATAAGAGGACATGTCATAAAAACCTATTTTATGAGAGGGAGAGATATGACATTTCATTCCAAGATATACTATAAAACTTGTGTTAGTGAATCTAGAAGGTTGGTAAACATTTGACACTGAGGAGAGGATAAAACCAATCTAGGAGATGGCTTAGAAGCTATGTTAATTGTGGCCTTTTGATCACTATTGTTCATAGTGGCCCTTACCTTATATAGAGGCTAATTTGAACTCTTAACAGTTGATTCTAATCCATTGGTATACTTTAGTTTTCCCATTGATAAAATCTTCACCTCTCTTTATTTTACTATATGTCACAAATCTATGAATGTAGGAAACTTATTAAATAAGATAACTTCATGTAATAATGGTAAAAGACTTTGTTTAAAGTTGTCCTAAATCTCTTTGTCTACCATGGGGCTGGTCAATTTAGCTAATATAGTCTTGTATCATAATACATATTTTATGATATGTTAATTTGAATTTTGTTTCAAGTATGCAACTTATGCATATGATATCTTGTCATTGATTTTGATGGAGAAGTGTGATAAAAACATGTCAGCCAAAGGATTGAGTTTAGTGATAGATTGATTTGGTAAGTCATAAAACCAATGTAAGGCATAATCCTTTAAAATATGTGGAAATAACTTCATGAGAAGCCAATTTTTAGACACTTAGTCCAAACATGTTGCATGAAAATCTCTAATATGGTGCTCTAGATCACACTTGCCATCGTATAATGTAATCGTAGGTGCCAAAAATCTAGATGGCAAGGTAGTTACAACTATGTGATTTTCCAAAGGTGTATGTAAGAGAATATTATAATATAAGGCATGTAATGGACTAGTGTCTCCCTTATTAATATATAACACTTTAATCTAAAGAGTATAAATCTCATGCATAAGGCATTATACATTAAGAATGGAAGAACTAGGCACAAGAGGTATATCTATCACTAAAGATTATTGAATCATAATTTGAGGTTGTTATAGTAGAGTTGGTCCCATTGTAGGTGTAACAATGTTATTATCTAAGAGAGTTGAAGATTGACCATTGTTTTATTTTTTGAGTTCTTCCTGAATAATAGTGATTAGGTCATCTTACATATCCACATGTTTAGACACAAAATATTACAATTATTTCTTATTGGTCTCATCAAATCTATTGTTAAATTCTACCATTGTAGTTTGGGAAGTAGGAAAACAATTTTTTTATATTTTGAACCTTTAAAGAATATTAATCTAATAAAGATTTTAAAAAATAAATATTCAAACAAATCTAAAATTTTGGAACTAAAATTTGAGCATAAACATAAAAAATATGCAAACCCTAAGAGCATCTATGGTTAGGGTTTGAGCAATATTCAAAGTAAGTCAGGTTCACCAAATGTTTTAACCTTTTATGATTTTACTATGTAAATCTTATGTTTGATTCAAGGGATGAGTAGTATAAATTAGTGAAATAATATTTATAAAATAACCACTAATTTTTAAGATATTTTGATTAGCTTTAACTTTTTAAAAATGGTAATAAATCTATGCAAATAAATACTTATCTAGAAAAAACATGATATAGAAGATATGAGTGATGAATACTAAAATATGAATAGGTATGAGTGTCATCAATTGGATTCTTATATCATAACCCCTCCTAGATATTAGCACCACACTTAGATAGTATCACCATGTGGCTCTAGTGTTCTCAAAATGGCATTAGTGTCCTCTATGTAGGACTGCTCTGAGCTTATGAGTGCACTTGTGACTATGTTTTTGGGTTTCATTCCTACACGCATGAAGTTTTAAAATATGTATTATGATTGTAATATATAATTTATGATGTAAACCCTAATCTTCCTTATAATTAAGGCATGAGTTAAAAAGTGTGTTTGTTATTAGGATAGGCTAGACATCTTCAACACCCCACTGTGAAGAGAGTTGCCTACATACCAATACTATAAGGAGGGATCAAGCCTAAAATATTTATACCCACCTAAGTATTGGTACAAGTGCAAGTTATGCCAAAATGATAATGGCATTGAATGACTTGAGTGAGCTTGATATTGGAAATCTAGAAAATTTGAGATTAGGGCAGCTATAAATGGTAGTATATAGAAGTAGGGAAAAATAGGAATTCATAAACATGATTTTTCTCATCTTAATTCATGTTTCAATAGGTATTTTTCATCTAATTTCCATTTAATGTATAAAGGTCTAAAAATCATGTATTTATAGTGTTTTATAGCTTTTTCAAAAAATAAAAGATGCTTATGCCAAACTTTGGAGGGTTTTAATTTTGAAAATATATTTGTTCAAGAAAGATATGGTAAAGGACATTAGCTCTATTATGGGGAAACTAGATCCATGTGGCCCTAGTGTCATTAATGTGGTGCTAATATCCAACTAGCTGGATACTAGGCACAAAGGCCTAGGATTAGTAAACAAAGATATAAAACTACATTTCAACTGACTAGGGGTACTATTAGTCCACACAAAGGCTATAAAAGTGTGATAACATTCTCTTGGATAGGTTTAGGGCTAATATAGGAATGGGTTGTCTCAAGTATTACTATTATCACTCAATTACCACTTTTGGGTGATTACAAAAATCTATCTACTAAAATAGAAGAGTAAGAAGAGCATTACTTAACTTGAAGATGACCCCATTGAGCCTCAACCTATCCCTTGGCCAATGGTCCTTTGTAAGAGGTTTTTGTGTATTGTTGAAGAAGTTAAAGATGGACAATGGGATATAGTTTATCTAGGGACCTCCTAGTGAATCTCAAACTTTTGCAAGACAAGGTTTCTCCTCCAAGAAGTATGAAACCCTAAGCAATGACTCCTTAAGTAGAAAGGTATAAATATAAATAAAGAAGCACAAATGAATGATTCTCTCTATTAAAAATGAGGTGAAAGAGGGGTATATATATCATGATTTCACCCTAAGCTCTTTAAAAATTTTAATCAACAAAATCAACCTTTTTAGTTGGAAAAAGTAGTCATTAAGTCCTGAACTAAGTTAGTCTAGGCTGACTCAATCCTGTAACATGCACTATTCCCAAAACTAGGTCAACCCATTTGACTACATTTGATAAATGGTAAAAATAGGTTTTACTTAGGTAGGAGTTGTTTGAGGTGATCAATTTATTAGAGAAGCATTTTATGGAGGTTTCAAATCTTAGGGAAAAATATAGGATGGGTTTTTATTGGTTTTAGTTGGAGGTATAGGGAACATTTTTATGAAGCACCAAAGATATACCCATCCCTTTCCCACTACAGCGTTTAAGGCCCACACTCAGAGAAGTTGAGACTCAATGAGTTCTTTCAAGAGAGAAAAAAATAAATAATTGAAAATTTTTAAAAAATATTGTGTTTATACACAATCTAACATATCAATAATTTATTTTTATTTTTTAAATATTAAGTAATTTCCTTTTCCCACTTTTAAAATTTAAATTTTAGTATTATTCTTACTTATTTTTTAGTTGTATAAAATTAATCCTTTATATTCAACTAAGTCAAATGGATCAAATTAGTGTTACATCTACTTTTTATAAATAAAAATAAGATGAAATGCTTAAATTTGTTTAATTTGGACTAAATTTTCAATAGACTAAGTTGATTAGCTCAACTTTCTTATGTTTTGTTTATACAACTGAGTCGACTAGCTAAAATTTGTTCTATTTATTTTTTTCTTAGTCCAAGTAAAGATAACTAACCTACATTTATATTAATTAAACTCACTTTACTTTTCAATTGATTTATTATTTATTTACTTTCTAAAAACTAAAAATTATTTATCAAAACATAGATGTTCACTCTTATTTTTCACTTTGTTTGGCTTTCCCTAGAAAATTTGTACCAACGGTTTTCAAACTATTTAGCTAATATCATAAAGGGACACTTAATACTTTGTTTATGGTCATTGTCTATAATTTACATATATTATGGCATGAAGTGATTTATTTAATACTCATAAAGATAATATAGATCTAAACATAGTCATGGTATTTTGGAAGCTTCTAGGAATTCCCTCTTTATTGAACCTTAGGAATCTATCCATCTGTTTATTTGTGTGGTGCATCGTTTAGCAGTTAGCAATGAGAAGCTACTTACAACTTACCCTTAAAATTGATTTTAGTGGGATATTGGAATAGTATTTCTTCTATCATCATAGCTCTAAAATATTGGTCTGACACTATCTAACAAGTATCTTTGAAATCCTACATTTTCTATCAAAACCTTTAGTAAAACTTCTTGATCTTCTTTTCAAACATTTAATTGGCTTATATCTTTCACTATTGCTACCTATTGTTTTTTAATCTATGTTATATTGCAAACTTATATTAGTCAGTGTTGATATAGGGTTTGTGTTATGTATTCTAAGTAGATTAACTATCTTGACCTAGTTTATTGTGTATCTAGTTCTCTTTTCTATAGCTAAAATTAAATTGTCTAGATTCAGACCATTTTTAAAAGAATCCTAGATTATAGAACTAAGTTGACCTTCTAGACTCAGTATTTTATAGACTATTATATTTTCCTTCATATGAAACTAAGTTGACCTACTCAAACTGGTATTTTAAATATTTTTCTATTTTTATTTATTATAGAAATAAGTTGACATGCTTGACCCAATATTTTATAGATTATTTTGTTTTCCTTCATATATAACTAAGTCAACCAACTTGACCTAATATACTACATATTGTCTTGTTTTTTAGTAAGTGTTTAACTCAATTTTTTCATTATGTAAGATTTATTTAATGATTCTATAGAGTAAAATTAAACTAACATGATGAGTTTTAATAATCCTAATAAATTTCATAAAACACATTTTGTGATAAATAACCCCAATCAAATTAATATTCATGTTACCACCATAACTAAAAACTATGGGACTTCTCCCTATTCCATGACTCTTAACCCTTTATTAATGAAAATTGTAGAATGGGAAAGTGACCTTGATACATGGTTTAAATAATCCTCTTAATCAATGAAAATCCTCAACATAGAGGTAAGGATCCTATAGTCATCTATGACCTCATGATGGGACATTATATTAGAGAACCCCATTCACCTTCACCTATATTTTCCATGATATTTTGGTCAAATCATTTTAAAAAATTTGCCACACCTTTACCCTCTCTTATGTCACATTATAATATTATGAAATCATCATCCATGTCTTATTTCACCTCTATGACAAGAATTTATACAAACATGGTAGGTGTGACTTTTAGTGGGTCTACTCAAAACACCCACACTAATACCCAGTTCCATATAACTCATAATACATCTACTACTACTATTTTTTCTCATGCCAGTAGTGCATCTCATGATACTAGTACATCTCAAATTCTTCATACCTCACATAATAATAATTCATCTAATTCTTCTTATACTAGCCAAAATACCATCCAAACTAATAAATTAATGTTACAAAATCTTAATCAAATGGATACCTTTCAAACTAATAATTCCAAACAAATGATGTAAATGCAAAAATAATTATTATATCTCTAAAACCAACCTCAACCTATTAAATGGGGATTAAAAATTAAAATCACCTCCGACCCCTACCCCCCCTACCCCACCTTAAATATACACAAGGTAACATTATAACATAACCCCCACTTATTAATAAAACTATTAAACACTTAAAATATAAACCTCTTATTCCTCAAATTGTAAACATTAACATATGAGGTATAGTCCCCACCATCACTTATAATGTATATACAGATCCAATTTTCAAACCATTATAAATATATGTAAAGATCATGTTAAACTTAATAACTTTGTTTCCACTAAAATCTTAGCTAAAAACTTTTAGGTGATGTTTTAGATTAGTATAACAAAATTAAAACATGTTCCATCACTATTTTAGATGACTTAGTGAATGCATTGGTCCAAGAATTCCAAACTAGTGATATTTTGTAAAATAACTTAGCCCACTTTATCAACTATAAATAATTAAAATATAAAATGGCACAAGTATTCATTAATTTATGGAAATACTTATCTAAAAAAGTAAAGAATAATATGGTAGATGAGAACCTCTTCCACTTATTCACTAATTTTATTCTTCCTAAATTAAAGTACCATGTTATGACCCTTTCTCCAAAATCCTTAGAAGAGGCCCTTGACCAAGCTAAATGTTAATATTTCCTTATACAACAATTTGAGCCTTCTCACCCTTTAATATGAACTTGAATGATTATGAAAGCTAAGAATCGACATGTAATGAATGATGGAGTTATGGATTATTATGATCCATATACACTATCTAAGACATTGCTTCACAAATTTCCATGGATCATAATCCTCTAATGCCAAATAATAATAATTCTCATCCTAGTTATACATTTTCTAAAGGGAATTATATGGATGTAAAAAAAACTCTTTCCTTAGCATAAATTCAAAATCACCTTCCATGACCTTCCCCATGAGATCTTGATCTTACATTCCCTATCAAACATTGGTATGATCCCCATTTTTTTGGGTTTCATGTAGGTTAGGGCCATACTCATGAAACTTGTCACCAATTACAAAATTTTGATATGGATTATCTCCTTGGACATAACTTTGATCATGAATTGATTATACGTAAATGTCAACAATCCTACAAAATAACAGCTAAGTCTTATAAAACTAAAGCCAAAAATGAAGCTTAAATCAAGCAAACATTCACTTATAAATTTACAAGGATCCCCTTCTTAACCATAAAGATAACATTAATCAACCTCATACTACTAATAATCTTGAAATTACTATATATCCTAACATAAATGATGATAATGTTTTCAACATGAATAGCATGAGGAGATTAGTTTATTATATTGATCAATATCAATCCTCCAACCATAAATTTTTTCCAAAGTTTCACATTGTTTGAGATAGTTACCCATCCTATCTCATAGAATTTTGGTATGTGGAACCAACAAACATGTAAGTATAAAATAAAACAATGTAACTCTATAATACCTCTCATACCATTTATATATTCTCTACTCCCATTAAAACTAAGATACCTCAAGTAAATACCCCACAACTCTTAATTGGTATTTATTCCACTAAAGCACAATAAATTACCAAAAATAAAACCACATCACCTAAGATGGCACAATAAAATACAACTAGTCAACCCATCCTAACCAAACCTATAAAAAAAACATACCTTATCAACATAAATTTCAATGCAATTCCAACCCACATTATAAGGATTTAAAACAACATTGTGCACTTTATCCAATAATAATATAACATGGTATGATGAATAAGATCTCATAGTATAACTTTCACATCTCCCATCCCAAATTAATCTCTTAAAATTTATGATAACTTCTCCTCATCATCATAATTAAATAATGAAATTATTATTTGAAATGAACATCCCTTGTCCTCCACCTATGGGGAAAGAAGCTACCTTATTGAGATTTGAAGATAAAATCCTTCAAAAATTCAAATAAATGTTTATCCATGTTGATGAAACAATGGACACTTCTTTTTCACTCAAATTTCCTATTTATTCCCTGACTACTAATGAGATATTTATTTTTTTGGATGACCCACCTTCATTCGTTAGTGTATAAATAATAGATATTCAATTCTAACATGATTTAATAGATGAAGGATCAATGAATTGTGTTAATTCCCTTGATTTTATTAAAATTCTTATATACTTTAAATGCAATATTAAATCCATGAGAAGTACATGTCAAGGATATGACTAAAGATAATTGCCACCACTATGTTATGCTTAGATTCTTGTCATAGTTTCTCCAGTCATGGTATGTGTGAAATTCATGATATTTAACTTTTTAATCTCTTACAATATTATTCTCTATCAACCTTGGACACAACACATGAGAGTATTTTCTTTATCATCATGTCAATATGTTAAATTTACATATAATGGTTATATATACAATATTTAAGGAGACACAGATCTTTAGAATTTTGAATAATTTTATGAAAGAAGTGTTTTTAAAATACCCACTCTTGAACCTATTAGTTCCCAATTGCACACCACTATCACTTGACCTTACACACCCTAGAAAAAAAGGGAGGGTGCAAGCTGAAGGTGAGGATCTAGTTTAAATGTAATTAGATATAGGGAGGGCTCAACACCTTTAAATAACTGAATGGGGACAATGACTGGGAATGGCCCAATAGAGGGGACCATTAGTTCCCTATTTCTTTTGGCTCTACGTAAACCAAGGTGAGAGGACCTATGGGGGTATCTCATTTCAGTGAAGGGACTCTAAACCTTTAACCTATATGAATATTTTAAATTAGGGAAGAGGGGGTATGACCAAATCATAACCAGACTCACACACTCCACCCAAGAAGTGTTATCACATGAAATACATGAGTGCCTTATGTCATATGAGAGATACTTAAGATAGATGATAGAAGACCTGTAATCTTCAATGTGGAGATTGTTGTTGAATGACAAGGAAAAAAGAGAGGAATGAAGTGTTAGGAATTTGTGAACATAAAACAAACACACTTTAGGTAAACACTTATGGTATACGAGCTATATATTACATACAAGGTAGATTAGGGTAGGAAAATGTTTATATGAATAAATTGATAAAAATATGTGGATGGATAATAAATAAACATGGATGGATTCATACAATAATGATATCATATTTATCAATAGATGCTTGCTTGATTTTGGAAACAACTAGGACAAAACTATGCATAGATGGTCCTTGAATAATTGTGAGCAACACTACAAGTTACCCGTCAAGAATTCTTTCCTATTATATTCATGAGCCCAGGACTACCCTTAAAAAGGATATCAATGCTTTATTACCCAAAAATGTAAAATAAAAAGGATATTATGTTTTGGTTACACCTCCTAAATGACTACCACAAAGAAACATACACCAGACAACCAATCTATTTAGCTTGCAAAAAGAAGCACTACACTTAAACAATAAGATATAATTGAAACCATGAACATATTTTATTCATTCACTAAGAAAGGATAAATTACAATATATTTATTGAAAATTTGATATCATGAGACACTATGTAGAATGACTCTGTAATAAGGGAACATCATGGATGATCTCAAAGCTTTCCAATGATTTTACAACCAAAATTGATTTGGCACTAGGGCACTACATAGGGATGACTCTATAAGATATATATTCTATACTAAAATTTTATTTAACCTTTGTAAAGGGACATACCCCCTTTAATTATATAATTTCATATCCATACTTGACATATTCTAAAAAGATACCCTATTTGGAAGATTCTTTCATGGGCCTGGGGTTGGTTACAACAAACTTGATTCCTTAGGCTTGCAATTGTGCTCTCATGATGATGAATGATATGATTCACCACTAAAAAATAACATTTATAGTTATGTACACACAAAATAAACCTACAAGGGACAAAACAAAACTTTGTCCACTTGTGTAAATTAATAAAGACGTCCCTTTCTTAAACAAAACAAATTTAGAAAGGGGAGTGCCACTATCGAGCAAGGTACAATGGTTTCTCATTGGAAAAGAGAAAAATGGATAAAAAGGGATAAAAAGACAAGAATAAAAATGGAGGTATAGGATGATTTTATTTTTGTAAATAAATCAGGGGCTTCTAGTCATGATGAAAAAACCACATTGATGATTGTGTCCTTCACCAGCTTATTCTTGTATGTAACAAACTTTAAAATCATAGTGGCAAAGATATTTCTATCTAAGCCCGCTTGATATTTGAATTTGGAATTATATTCTTTTATCTAGTTGGTGGTCCTCTAGATCACTCCTTGTTTCTTATGTGCCAATGACTTAACTGGTCATAATACTTTTTAATTGATACTAGGTCCCTTATCTTTTGGCTATGAAAGGCTCCATGGGGTGCATCGATGAGGTTCTTCAAATCATCCTCCACCAATTATTTTTTCAAGTCCACTATACCATAAATATTCACCATTACTCTTAGAGTGTCCTAAACTTCTATCCTTATAGTCTTGAGAGAATGTTCTTCTCCTTTTATATCAAAGTGACTTCCTTGAGCATGGTTATCTTGTGCTTTATGGCCAACTATCATTCTCTAGGCATGTTAAGATCATCTGAAGAGACAATGTTTTTTGATACTAAAGAATTTTTTCCCATATTACATATCTCATCTATTTTGGGCATGAGTACCTCCCAACTCTTGTTATCATCATCATATACAAATGCTAAGGAGTTACGCTCTCCTCATCTGTCTATCTCATTATCAAGCCATTTTATGGCCATATGGATGACTTCTTTAGCTCAGGATATGAATCCCTATTACCAGTATTTGGTTGCCCATCCTCTAGTCTTCAAATCATCACCATGGGTGAATTCCTGTTATCCAAGGGAGATAAGGTAAGGGTCAGGAGCTTAGTTGGTAGTTGGAGTCACTGCCTAAGGCTCACTTAGTAACTTTTTTACAAGTACTAGATCATATCCTTGTTCTTTATCTTTAGTTATTTTATGGTGGATTTATCTTTGTCTATTTTATGTGTCACCATGTTAGCCAAGACTTGTGAAGTATGTTTCAATTCCTTCCTTGATGGCTCCCTTAGATTGTAACTATAGATGGACTAGATTTATAGGGGAGCATTCTTTTTTAGTGCATCTAGAGGAGGAATGGCTACTTCAACAATTATTTCCCACTTTTTAGTGAATGTCATTTTGGCATGCATTTTATCCTTATATAAGGTCTTAACCTTTTGTTTTTAAATAATTTATTCTAAGTCAATATCCCTTATCTTGCTCATCACATCCATATTTTCCTTTACCTAGTCTATAACCCAAATAAGGGGCTTGGTCTAGAAACCTACCAAAGTTTTTGATGCTAAGGATGGCCTTATGGTAGTGATGAGTGGTGATAATAAGGAAAAAACTACCTAAAATGCCACTATCTTGGGAGGAAGAATCAACACAAACTGTTCAATTTCCTCATAGCTTCCCTTATTTTCCCTTTCTTCTTTCAAGACTAGTTCTACTCACTCTAAAATTTCAAAATTAAATCTAGGATGGTGGGATTCCATGCATAATTTTTCAATAGATCTCACCTTTTATGTGGGTTGGATGGAGGATATAATAATTTCTTCTCTTTCCTTATTACTTTGGGTTGTTGGGTCTGTAGAGGTTGTGGTGACTTTCTCATTATGTTTGGGTGACTCTTCACCAATCATGGCCTTAAAACCTTTATTTTTCTCTAGGTCATACACCTTGATGGTGGGGAGGACCCTTTGGGAGACTTTAATTGAAGTAGCATCCTTAGGGGAACCTTGCTCAGCACCTTTATTGACCTCTGAATTTGTGGGATTGCCCATTTGTAGGCTTGATCCCTCATCTCGTCCTTTATCCTTTTCATAATCTTCCACCTTTATACTACTGGTGGGGGACTGAATGTCATCCCTAGGTTAACCTTGATCTCTTTCATCCAAATTTTGGGTGTCTTTGACTTCACTAGATTTGTCTTACCCAGGTGATTAAGAAATAACATTCTAGACAAATACCTCTATCTCTAGGGAGTGGGGCTTTTTTTTAACATAAGCCTCTACTTGGGTACCTACCTTAGCTCTAACCTCCACAACATCATCAAAAGATAAAGGATCATCTATATCCTTGACCCCTTCCTCATCACCTTCACCTTCTTCTATTATAGGTTCCCCCTTTATAGATGCTCCCTCCATCAGGGTTCTTGATGGGGAATGACACTTCTCCCCATTAGTTGTTTTCCCAATTCTTATCATAGGGGGAGTAAAGGTGCATTATTTTTTCATTAACTATTCTATCAATCTTTATTCATCTATTTCCTCCCCCTCTCCTATATCCCTAACCCTCTACATGTAAGAAGCTTGATCTTCTCTTCAATGGAAATTTTTTAGCGATCAGGTCTTTGAAAACAACTATCCTCTACTTGGTTAGAGACTTGATTGAAGGTTGGAGGGCCTTATTAATTCTCTTTTACTTTAGTGGCTCCTCTTATTCCTTTCCTCCTCTCTTCTTTTAATATATTTTTAGAGAAGGATTGAATACAACCTATTGTCTATGTAGGACAATTGGGATTGACACTTGACTGGCCATAGGGGTTATTGAGATGGTTGGAACCATCAAAGCTTCACTCCCTAAAACTGATATGCGAGTGGCACTAGCCAGTGTCACCTACCCCATGATAATTTTATCCTAATTCTCATCCAATCTCATTATTTTTAAGAAAGATAACTTAGCCTTAGATTGTGTCATGGTCATCTTCTCAACATCCACTAGTTTGGTGAAGTCATTATCTCTAATCTTTCTTTTCCCCTTGCCTACTACAGATGATGATGGGGCAGAGCGTCACCACTGTGTGCAAAGAGAAAGGCATTCATTTCTTTTACCATTATTAACTCTTGGAGGGTAGGGGTGTTATATATCCTAAGTTTGATTCCATGTTCTTTTAACCATTTGAAGGTTCTCCTCATTATCCACATCACTCACTAAGGGATGGAGTCATCTTCCTACATAGTGAAGTTTGGTTGAGTGATGGATTGAGATTCAATATTATCAATATTGTATACTAAGGAGAGTGTCAACTTGTCATCTACCATTTCCTTGTGGATAGGAATGATCTTGTAGGCTATGACCTCCTACATTGTTAGCCTCATATATTCCTACTTTTAGACATCTTTCTTAGTGGTGTAGTCAGACCAAAGGTCTTCATAGTAAGACTGATGTAATATTATATTTTTCATCATGTTTACCAACCACCTAATGTCATAATTTGGTCAAGGTGGCATCTTATCAAAGGTATACATTCTCATTTCTTACTCTAACCCCTTTACCTTGGCCACTGAGGGGCACGTGTAGTACCTAATTTTCATAGGGAATTTGATAGGGTTATTAATCTTTTTGGCAGTAATATTCTCATACAGAGGCACCATTTACCAACTTAGCTCCATTACTACCAATTTGTCATCCACATATATTGGGAGTTTGTGAGGTGCCCATATATAGCCACTAACCCTAATGTATGTGAATGTCTGAAATTGAATGTATATGGCCCCATATTTTTCTATTACTTTCTTGGTCATAATGGATATTTTATTTAGGCTTTGTAGGGGAGAAATAAACTCATAATGGGGGTGAAATAGTAGTTATATACCTTGAAAAAACTATTCCTAGACCCCTCTAGGGTTGCCTTATGATATATCTCATAGAGTATCATCCCTGTGGGGTTCCTGGTAAGTCCCTAGAAAACCTTGTTGTGCACTAGGCTATACATTAATTAGGAAGACATATAAAATGTACCTTTAAATTATTCCTCGAAGAGGATGGATACTTAAAGGTACATCATTTGTGTGTGAAAATTTTCACTAAGGATGGTGGCCTATTCAATCCTCCTTTTCCCTTCTAGTACATAGAGTACGATAAAAAACATCCATGTCTCAAACTTCTCAGCAGTGGGTACCCCATAAATTCTAGTGGCCATAGACATAACATACTAAGGTAGCTCATTTAATTCTAAAAATTTAAATTTCTTTGAAATCCTTTAGACCTTTTGTTTCTTCTTGGATAGACAACATGATTTCATGACTTCCTCGATAACTCTCTCATCTCTATCAATGTATTGCTAGCATTCATTGACATTGAGTGTGATACTTTATAGTTGAGGGGAAATGCCGAGCATGGTGCTGAGGGATTTGGGAATAAAGGAGAATACCACTAAATGACTACCATTGATGATGGTTCTAGTATCTAGCTAATATGCTTGAGTGCATGCTATGATGAGCTTTGGGTATGAAGCAGTCAAGAGAAACACTACTACTAATGCAATGTAGCTTATGCCAAAATTAGAAACTTATTATGGGGGATTGGGGTTTTACAAGACATTCAATAGGGCCCAAAAATATAAATCCATGACATTAGTGTCCTTGATTGAGTCCAACATTGATATGATGTTTCCATTGGATGCTGTTGAAGAAGCTACCATCTTTTTTCAAGTCTCATGTTATTATACTAACTTAAAAAATAAAATTCTTTACACTAAAAGACTTATCAAATTAGCTCTCAATTACCTCCCAAAAAACAATAAAATAAGGTTCCCAAACACTTATTTAAATTATCAAAAGCTACACACAAGTGTAAATAGAGACCTTTTGAGACTTGTACTCTGATTCACTATATTTGCTTTGTTTTTCGCTCTATCACACTTAGTCACTTGGAATCACAAATCTTTGGATCTAAATGTGAAAGGTGAGTTCAAATTAAAAATAACACTTAGTTATAATACCTTATATTTTAGAATTAGGGTTACCACTAATGCTCTAAGATGAGGTGGTTAATCAACACATACTCCATTAATTACTTGAACATCGTTTAAAAAATAGAGAGAAAATGTAAATCCTTTCGTTACACACCAAGTGACCTTCATTTTATAATACATGGTGAAATATGAGTGAATAATAGATTTAAAACATTCTTTTTGGTCTTTTGGGGACTTTCACACCTTTTCAATTGTTATGATCCTCTAGTGCTATAGGATAAGAAGTCTTGAGTCCCTGTTGATGCCAATGACACTAATTGTAATAATCCTTCTTTTAAAAAAACTGGGAGTTCAGGCCTTCGGGGACTCTTTGGAAATGTCCATAAAATTAAGTGAGGCAATTTCTAAAAAGGTCTTGAAGTTGAAAATCACCTGAGCACCTCCACATGGCACAAATATTCTTTATACAATCATAAATCTGGACCCTGGGCATCTAAGCAGCATGCCCACTAAAAAGGTAAGTGGGGAAATTCTTCAAAGAGGCCCAAAATGTTTGAGGTCCCAAAACTCTTCCACATGTTCAAATTAAAAATGAAGCTAGGGTCACGACCACTTCTACCCTTTATACCAACTTTCCTCAAAAGGGGAGAAGTGCAAATATTTCCATCCCCTAAATCCTACTCCTAGGGGTCTCTTAAGTCAAATACATATTTTTCATTTGGTTCATCAGGTTAATCCTCACCTTAATCACCAAAACACATAAGTGTAGCCTATTACTTTTATTCGAGACACTAACATATCCCCTCTCCTAATCATGAAAGATCCAAGCTTAGAAAAAGACTTGGTTACACCCTCATTTATTAACTATAGATTCTCTTTCCATAGGATATTTACTCCATATGTTGTAACTCTTCAATCTCTCCTAAGCCTTTTTGATGTATTTTCCATCTTTGATAGACATCCCACTAGACTTATCTAATCAAGATAATAGACACAATTGATCAAACTACATGTCCTAATATCTTCTCCTGATAAGGGAAAGAAAGAAACTAAAACATTAAATCTCACTTAGCTTGGGCATAGGGGATTCATCATATAAATACCCAAATTACTCTAGCATAATCTTGGGCACTAACATAGGCTCCTACTCAGGGATGGGTACCCCCAGCAGGTATGTAGAGACATTAGATTGGTCACCTATCCATTGGGGTATGGAGTCAATAAGAAACATAACATGGATGAATCACTATTTTAATAAGGAAACCAATAAAAAAAAGGATATAGATAGATAAAAATACAACATGATCATGAGGACCATAAGAGAAATAATTATATACATATGTATAGGGGAAAATAAAGGTTCAATCTAAGAAATGCTTGAGATGTCTACCATTTACTGGTAGCTCCAAAATCTCCACACTGATATCTCTAAGATAGAAGGTATGATTCCATATCTAAAATTGGATGGTTTAGGGACTTATCCAAAAGGAATCAAAATTTCAATGCTTCCCTTTGTCTTCATGTCTGTTATTCCAGAGTAGAACTAGAACACTAACCTAAAAAGTTCATGGAGTAAATTTTTTATCAAAGATCCTTTTAAGACAATCTTTAAAGTTTATGTGCTTGTTGTGATCTTGCCTCCTGGATTCATCAATTTTAATTATTTGGTCAATTCTCCCTTCATAGTGGCTTATTTTTATTCTTACCTCAGTCATTTATGACATAAATTGGTATGTACACAATTATAGATTCAAAGGAAAAATAGATTAGGTCCTATACATGAACTCAAATGGGATATTTCTAGTGGATTTCTTTAGAGTCAACCTATCAACCTAAATAACAAACTTGAACTGTTCACCCCATTTTCTTTTGTTTTAAACTAGAGTCCTCTTGATAATTTTTAATAGGTTTTTATTGTTGGACTCTTCTTGTCCACTTCCTTGTATATTATGGTTGGAGGCATATGATAAGGTAGTACCATAATATTCACATAATGCATTCAACTAATTATCTTTGAAGCACATAACGATGTCACATACAATCTTGACTGGTACCCTAAATTGACAAATGATATTGTTCAATAAGAAATCTATGACTACCTAGTGGGTTGATCTCCTAGTAGGAATTACATCAACCCATTTTATGAAATAATCAATGACCACCAAGATCTATTTATGACCAATGCTTGAGGAATCTAATATTTTACCCATAAAATCCATCCCCCATTATCTGAAAGGTCCCTTAATAGAGACTATCTATAGTAGAAGTGATCCATATGCCTTCATTCTTACAGAGAATCACTGACATTCTTCATATTTTCTAACCCATGTAGTTACATATTTGAATAATGTAGGCCACCAATATTTGACCCTCAAGATCTTGTGTGTAGTGATCTTTGGGGTGAAATGGTTACCACACACACCACTATGTAATTCTAGAATTATTGGAGAGACCTCACTTTCCACTAAACATCTCAAGAGGACACCATTTGAGTTTATCCACATGAGGTCATCTTGAAATAGAATATACTTCTAGGACACCAAATTCAATTTACTTCTTTGATTCTTCTCTAGATAAGGAGGATAATTCAAAGTCTTTAGGCAATGCACTATGTCTCTATACCATGGGGATCTACTATACTTTGATCCATAGTTATCCATCATTATTTTTTCCTTATTCACCTCCATAGCTTCTAAATGTGCCTCAATCATCAACTTTGTAAAATCAGTGCCCCTAATGATCTTGGTGGTATTTATCTCCAAGTCATATTCTTGTAGTTTATTGACCCATTAGCACCTCTTATTAGTAGTTTCATTTTGAGTTAATATGTCCTTCACCATAGTGTGAGGAACATAGGCAATAATATTTGAACTCAAAATGTATGCCCTAATGATATGATAGCTTTCAAAAGAGCAAAGGCTTGTTTTTCCATTATGGTATATCTATGCTAAAATATTTGAAGTGCTTTTCTAAAAAAGGCAATTGGCTGGTCATGACCTTTGTCATTATTTTACAGTAGCATGACAATAATGGTATGCAGAGAGGTAAATGAAAAAATTTGGAACTCTTTTCTATAGTCTAGGCTAATAAGCACCAAGGCCATTTTCAAGGCTACCTTGATGTCTTGAAAAGACCAGGTATCCTTTTCATCCCACTTTATAGTTTGACCCTTCTTTAACATTAGAGTGATCGGCAAAGTAATCTCTAAAAAATTGGAAACAAACTGTCTAATAAAATTAATTTGGCTGAAGAAAGATTGAATACCTTTCTTGGTATGTGGGATGGGTACTTTGTCAATGGTCTCCACCCTCTCAGGACATATCATGACACCTTGTTGAGACACAATATTAACTAGTAACCTCACCTTTTATACCCCAAAGTGGCACTTTTTAGGATTAAGGGAAATCCCAAACTCTTTGTACCTAACTAGCTTTTATTCCAAATGCACCTAGTGGTCACTCTTCTTTTTAGAGTAAACTATAACATCATCTTGATATATAACAATGAACTAGTTGATTAATCTAGTGAAGGCTACATCCATAGCTCTCTATAAAGTTGTGATTGCATTTATTAAACCAAAAGGCATTTGAATATACATGTAGGTACCCTATGGGGTGGTGAAAATAATCTTGGATCTTTCAAAATACTTTACCACTATTTAGTTATAACTAAAAAAATCATCCAAAGTTGACAGTAGCTTAGATCTAGTGACATCTTGGAGCATGTTATCCATGTTAGGAAATAGATAATTATCTTTTAGAGACACCTTGTTTAAATTTTTGAAATCAATACAAAGTTGGATGTCTCCATTCTTCTTCCTAACGAGGACTAGGTTTGTTACCCAAGATGAATATCTAATGGGTTGAATGATCCCACCATCTCTTAATTTCTTCAACTCCTACATCTTAGTGGCCAGGATGGGGTAAATGGTCCACTACTTTTGGTAGAATGGTTTCACATCATGGTGAAGAGGAATAACATGTTGGAATAAATATTCCTGATAAGTTTTCAACTTTGAATATGACCATGCTAGGAAATCTTGGTAATTATTTAATAACACAATAAACTGTCCCTTTTCTTTGTCACTTAAATGAGTTCCTAGACAAATATTCCTTGGATTTTATTCTATCCCAATTTTAACCTTAGTTACATCCCTTGACATGGAAATGTTTCTAGATTTGACTCGGTCAGCTCCATCAAAATCTACTTCAAGACTAACCAATCCCCTGGGGATGGTGTTAGTTCTAACCTAGATTATTTTTTTCCTTTACAAGGTTTCCTTCCTATCATAAACTTGGATCTTAAAATCCCAATCTATGATAGTTCCCTAAAATTCTTTTGTGCAAATAGGAAACTTCCTATGTGGTCATCATCATCAAAAACTTACCTATGATTAATATTATCTGGAATACAGGGCCTTACCAATGTTTCA
This sequence comes from Torreya grandis, assembly GCA_037957365.1. Taxonomy (NCBI): domain Eukaryota; kingdom Viridiplantae; phylum Streptophyta; class Pinopsida; order Cupressales; family Taxaceae; genus Torreya; species Torreya grandis. The sequence goes on along the minus strand of JARHVA010006224.1, from coordinate 695,756 downwards.
ACTTGATATTAACAAGTGGCATTTATAGGCTCAATCCTAAATTTTAAAACTCTCTTTATGAGCACATCTACCAAATGATTGAGATTTTAGGCATGGTACTAGATGTTGAAAGCATTAAACCATTCTAGACAGTCTTGGGCATCATTTTGATATTGCTTCAACCTCTTCTACTTCATGGTGTAAATAGCCTAGACCTATTTAACCACTAACTCAAAGTCACCCTTTACTAACAAACTTTTGAATCCATACTCATGGGTAATTTGGAGGCCTATCAAAAGTGCTTCATATTCTAAAATATTGTTTGTGCACTCAAAATCCAACTAAAAGGAGAACTTAAAAATTTGGCCCTTAAGAGTATAAAAAACAACTTCAACCCTATTTCCAATATTATAACACACTCCATCAAAATTCATAATCTATATGTATTCTTTATCTTGTATACCAGCATTAGAGAGCATATCTATAAATTTGATGTTTCCCATGAAGCTCTTGATATCTGTGTCTACATACAACACTTCATCCAGCTAGTACTTAGGATCTTCCAAGATATGAATAATTTATAACTCCTAATTTAGGTGAACCATTTTCCCATCCAAAGGTATTATGGCATAAGATAAATCCATCTGAACACTACCACCAATGCTAACAGCCCACTTCTTTAAGACCAACATACCCCACTTAGGTGGACAGTCTACAACAATGACATCCATGCTCACAAACTTTTTAGGGTATTATGCAAGCTTTACCACCAACCCTTTTACCATGCCAATAATAGGCACTTCTCTATAATCTATGGCAAGTCATCATCCATATGTTTTAGTTATTATTATACATAATTAATTTAGTATATCTAGTGGCATGATGTTACAAGATGCACCAAAATCAAACATGCAATTACAGATGATCAATCCACTAATCATCAAGGTGGTATAGAATGGGTCAACATTCATTTGGATCTCTACTAGTTTCATTCCTAGGTACACTTTTAAGTGCTACTCAAAAGATTCTAAGGTTTTCTTCTTTTCTCTAGGGAGGATGTGGGGAGGCTCTACCTTCACAATTTCATTAGTAGTGACCTTTTCTATGAACCATAAATATTCAAAATCTCTCCTTTTGTGATCCAAGATCCTAAGTAGCTGCATAAAAGTTATTATGACCTTTAGCTAACTCAATACATGGGCAATATCACAAATACTATATTTGGGTAGCAGAGTATTGGTGGGTAAAAATATGACATTTTAACTCAAAAGATACCCTTCTAGTGCTAGGGGCACAAAAATAGGAAGGCCACTACTTTTGAATTCATTCTTCAAAGGAAGCTTCTTAGGCTCATCCTTTTTAGGAATGTTAGATAGAAAAGAGCTTTGATTTTTAGCCTAGGCACCTCTTGGTTTAGTATGATAGGTCACATGACTAGGCTTAGAAGGATTTTGGACCTCCTTAGTTCCAGTAACTATTTTTTCTTTGGTCTCTACTTTGGAAGGAAGAATACCTTCATCTTTTGAAGGAGTATTTTGATCCTTACTTCTTAGATTATACTCATTTTCTTGGGAAATTTCAACATGAATCATCAACTATCAATCCTTAATTGATGGGGGAGAGTCCCCATACTTCTCTTTCATCATTGATCTCAAGAAATTGAAATCATGAACTATTAAGTCATATTTAAGCATCATATTGATTTTATAGACAAAGTTTGGAGAGATAACTCTCATCTTTTCACATGCATCCTAGAATTCTTAAGTAGTGGTAGCACCCATTAATTCTTTTGATGGAGAAGGAACAATTACACCTAGTTCATCAAAACTAAAAGTGAAATAATCATAGGCTGGAGTGTCCTCACAATTTGAGACTGATAGGGCACTTACAACTTTTGCCTTGAATATGTAATTCTTCACCTCCTAGAAATATACTATGTATATATCATATTCATTAGATGAAACTTTAGAACCAACTACCTCTAAACCACCTTTAGAGGTTGTGCTACATGAGGGGTGAGGGAGAAAACACTTATCACTTTAATTGATTTCAATATCAACTATGTTAATCTTTGTAGCCAAAAGATCTAGCACATCCCTTCTAACCCCATAAGTATGATTCCTATCATCCCTTGTCAGCCCCTTTCCTTTATCATTATTTTTGTTTTGGAAAGGTGGCCTACCCTGACCTTAATCTTGGGGATAATTTCATTCCTCTCTCTTATTCTCTATCCTATCATCATGATTGGAGGTACCCTAAGATAATCTCTTCTCTACTCTAGCTAGCTTGTAAGAGATTTCCTTGACCACAGTGGCCAAGGTCTTCACTGTTTCCTCTAAGTCCACTCCTTTGTGGGAGGTTTGCATTTTCTTGGGGTTTATAAACTTGACATCAACCATTTTATTCAAAGTCTTACCCACATCTTTGATATTATTCTCTATTTGAATAGCCAAATTGAAATCCATCCTCAGATTTGTGGGAGCCTTATCTCTGAGATAGTATGATGCTTTATTATCAAATGAATCATAATACTTAATTAGAGAAATAGCACCACCAGGCTTGATATCCTCATGTAACCTCCTTAACACCTTACTAAAATATGAATTGAAATCCTTCACACATTCATTGGGGTTCTTCTTGAGGTTCTCAAACTTAGTAGGCAAGAATCAGGGGTCTATACTCTCACCAAACCGCATCTTGAATTCATTGATAATTACTTGCCAAGTATCTATAGATCCATCATGGAGGGAATTAAACCACTCTCAAGCCTCATCCTCAAGTGTGTCAATGAAGATATTTATCCACACATCCTCCAAGTCAATCTCATAGTCTTTAATAACATTTAAAAAGGCTTTCAAATGTTTATCCCAAGACATCATATTATTTCTTTAGAACTTAGGTATGACATTTCTAATCTTCACTTGGACCTCATTGGGAAAATTGAGAATATCAATGAAATTAATGGGTCTAAATCTAAGGATCATGAATGGTCTATGCCAATTACCCAAATCTTGATCATCCTCTCCATCATTTTAATTATCTACATTAAACATCCTCCTTAAGTCATGGTATATCATTTTTGAATTAGATGATGAAGGTGAACTGGGGGAAGTTGACAATAAACACTATTGGGAGAACTGGAAAAAGGGGAAATGCTTCTTTGGGGAGAGGGAACTTGAGTCACAAGAGGTTTAAAACTATCCAAATCACTTTGGTACCCTTAAACTAATGGGATGTTAGAGAATAAGGGGTGCATGTGAAGAGGAACAAAGTTATCAGGTCCTACTTAATAGCTTGAGCCCTAACCTACAATAGGTTTCCAAACTAGTTCTATTTAGGATGGGACTTTTAACTCAGGGACAAGCTCTATTAAAGGATTTTGTTAGAAAGAAGATCTAGTACCCTCTAGTTTTATAGAGCTAAAGAGAAGGTTCAAAGATAAAATAAGGTACAAATAATAGGCACTGGTTCTTTAAACCTATGATAGAATGAATTTTCCACTAGAAAGAATGCTTCTAGACCAACAAAACTAGGCACAACTACAAAGAGATGTTAGTTTTTACACATTGATAACACTCTTCAAAGATGTTAAATATATTTCCACAAACAAGGGTAAATGTTTTAAGAAGAATTAAGAGATTACCAATATAACATAGATGAGAAACTCAACTTGGAAATAGGGTGAATAAAACACTTGATATTCTCTAACAACTAGGCCCATAACAAAGGTGATAAGGTCCTCGACAATGGTGATAGAAAAATCATGTTGGTTCTTGATTATACACCACCATCACTCAGCCTCACATGCCCTAAAAAAAGGGGAGGTAATGCAAGTAGAAGGTAAGGAGCTTCTTGAGATGTCATTGGAGTTGGGGAGGGCTTAGCACCTTGAAATAACCAAATGGGGATAATGATCAAGAGGGGTGTGATAGAGGGGATGGTTAGTTCCCTATTGCTTTTGGCTCTACCTAAAAAAGGTGAGAGGACCTGTTAGGGTAACTTATTATGGTGAAGGGACTTTGAACCTTTAACCATTATGAATATTTATAATTAGGGAAGAGGGGGTATGACCAAAGCATAACCAGACTCACACACTCCACCTGAGAATGGCTATCACATGAAATGCATGAATACCTTATGTCATATGAGAGCTACTTAAGATAGATGAGAAAATGGATGCAATCTTAAATGTGGAGATTATTATGGAATGATAAGGAAAAAAGAGAGGAATGAAGTGTTATGATTTTGAGCACATAAAATAAACACACTTTAGGTAAACAATGTATAATGCATCCTCAACAATGGTGCTAGAAAAAGCTCGTTAGTTCTCAATTACACACCACTGTCACTTGGCCTCATATGCCCTAGAAAAAAAGGGGGTGAAATTTAAAGGTGAGGATCCACTTGAGATGTTGTTGGAGCTAGGAAGGGCTCAACATATTTAAATAACTAAATGGGGACAATGATTGGGAGGAGCCCAATAGAGGGGATGGTTAGTTCCCTATTGTTTTTGGCTTTGCCTAAACCAAGGTAAGAGGACCTATCGGGGTAGCTAATTTAAGTGAAGGGAATTTGAACCTTCAACCTTTATGAATATTTTCAATTAGGGAAGAGGTGGTATGACCAAATCATAACCAAACTCACACACTCCACCCAAGAAGGGCTATCACATGAAATACATGAATGCCTTATGTCATATGAGAGCTACTTAAGATAGATGATAAAATGGCTACAATCTTCAATGTAGAGATTATTGTTGAATGATAAGTTAAAAAGAGAGGAATGAAATGTAAGGATATTTAGCACAATAAAAAAAAAATAGGTAAACAATGTATAATTCATCCATTGGGAAAGCAACACTTATGGTATGCGAGCTATATGTTGCATGCGAGGTAGAACATGGTAGGACATTGTTTATATGAATAGCTTGATAAAAAGATGTGGAGGGATAATAAATAAACATGGAGGGATTCACAAAATCATGATATCATCTTTATCAATAGATGCTTGCTTGATTTTGGAGACAGCTAGGAAGAAACTATGCATAGATGGTCCTTGAAGAATTATGAGAAACACTACAAGTTACCCCTCAAGAATTCTTTCCTATTGTATTTGTGATACTATGAACACCCTTAAAAATTATATCAATGATTTATTCCACCAAAATTTAAAATATAAATCATCTTATGTTCTAGTTGCACATCCTAAATGACTACCACAAAGAAATAGACACTAGACAACCAATCTATTTAGCTTGCAAAAAGAAATAATGCATTTAAAAAACAAGATAGAATGGAAATCATGAACATATTTTATTTATTCACTGAGAAAGGACCAATTAAAATATATTTATTGAAAAAATAAATATCATGAGACACTATGCAGAATGACTTTGTAATGAGGGAACATCGTGGATGATATCAAAGCTTGCCAATGATTTTAAAACACCAAAATTGATTTGGCACCAGAGCACTACATAGGAATGACTCTCTGAGCTATATCTTCTATACTAAAATTTTAGTTGACCTTTGTAAAGGGATAGACCCCCTTTACTTATACAATTTCATATCCATACTTGGCATATTCTATAAAGATACCCCAACTGGAAGATTCCTTCATGGCCCTGGGGTTGGTTACAATGAACTTGATTCTTGGGCTTGCAATTGTGCTCCCATGATGATGAAAGATATGATTCACCACTACAAAATAATATTTACAGTTATGTACACACAAAATAAACCCACAAGGGATAAAATAAAACTTTATCCACTTACATAAATTAACAAAGACATCCCTTTCTTAAACAAAACAAACCTAGAACTGGACATGACACTACTAGGTAAGGTACAATAGTTTCTCATAGGAAAAGATAAAAGGGGATAAAAAGGGAGAAAAAGACAAGATTAAAAAGGGAGGTATGGAATGATTTTATTTTGGGAAAGAAATTAAGGGTATCTAGCCATGATGCAAAATCTACATTGACAACTATGTCCTTCAATAGCTTATTCTTGTATGTAACAAACTTTGCAATTATAGTGGCAAGGATATTTTTATCTGGGCCCAGTTGATATTAGAATTTGGCATTATATTCTTCTATAAAGTTGGTGGTCATTTGGATCACTCCCTGTTTCTTGTGTACCAATGCCATTAACTAGTTGTAGGACTTTTCAAGTGATACTAGGTACTAGGTCCCTTATCTTTTGTCTATCAAAGACTCCATGGGGTACATCAATGAGGTTATTCAAAGAATCCTCCACCAATTCTTTTGTTAAGTCCATTGTACCATCAAGCTTCACCATTGCTCTTAGAGTGGCCTCAACTTATATGCTTTCAATCTTGAGAGGTTTCTCTTCTCTTTTTATATCAGTGGCACCTTCCTTGATCATGGATAGCCTATGTTTTATGGCCAACTAGCATTCTCTAAGTATTTTAAGATCATCTAAAGAGACAATATTTTTTGATACTAAAGCATCTTTTCCCATATTACATATATCATCTATTTTGGGCTTGAGTGCCTCCCAACTCTTGATATGAGCATCATATACAAATTTTAGGGAGCTACACTCTCCTCATTTGTATGTCTCATTATCAAGCCATTCCATGGCCATATGGATCACTTCTTTGGCTTGGGCTATCAAATTTTGTTACTAGTATTTTGTTCCCCATCCTCTAGTCTTGAAATCATCACCACGAGCAAAGTATAGTGATCTAAGGGAGATAAGGGAAGGGTTGAGAACCTATATGGTAGTTAGAATCACTACCTGAGGCTCACTCAAAAACTTTTGCCAGTATTAGATCATAGCCTTGTTCTCTACCTTTATCTCTTCCATGGTGGCTTTATATTTTCCATTTTGCATGTCACCATGTTATCTAGGACTTGTGAAGTATGTTTTAATTTCTTCCTTGATGTTTCCCTGATATTGTAACTATAGATGAAGTATCCTTCTAGGGTAACATTCCTTTTTAGTGCATCTAGAGTAGGAATGGATACTTCAACACTTCTTTCCCACTTGTCAGTGAATATCATTCGGGCATGTGTTATAGCCTTCTTTAGGGGCTTAGCCTTTTATTTTTAAATAATTTATGCTATGTCAATATCCCCTATCTTACTCATCACATCGTCCTTTTCCTTCACCTAGTCTATAACCCAAAGAAGGGGCTTGGTCTAAAAATCTACTAAAGTTATTGACACTGAGGATGGCCTTTTGGTAGTGATGAGTGGTGCTAATGAGGAAATAACTACCTAGAATTCCACTATCTTTGGAGGAGGAATCAACATAAACTATTCAATGTCCTCATCACTTCCTTGATTTTCCATTTCTTCCTCTAGGACTAGTTCTACTCACTCCAAAATTTCAAAAGTAGACCTATGCTGGTGGGACTCTATGCAAAATTTTCAATGGAGCTCACCTTTTCCATGGGTTAGATGGAGGATACAACAATTTATTATCCTTCCTTATTACTTTGGGCCACTGGGTCTGTAGAGGCTATGATAGCTTCTTCATCATGTTTGGGTAACTCTTCACAAATCATGGCCTCAAGACCTTTATTTTTCTCTAGATCATGTACCTTGATGGTGGTGAGGACCCCTTAGGGTACTTTAACTAAAGTAACATCCTTGGGGGAACCCTCTTAAACACATTTATTAACCTCCAAAGTTATGGGGGTGCCCATTTTTAGGTTCGATCCCTCATCTCCTCCTTCATCCTTTTCCTACTCTTCCGCCTTTGCATTACTAGTGGGGGATTGAATGTCATCCCCAAGTTCACCTTGATCCATTTAATCTAAATTTGGGGTGTCTTTGACTTCACTACCTTTGTCCTATCTAGGCGACTAAGAAATAACATTCTAGACAAATGCCTCTATTTATAGGGAGTGGGGCTCTTTTCCAACATGGGACTCTACTTGGGTAGTTGTCTCAGATCCAACCTCAACAACATCATCAAAATATAAAGGAGCATCTAAAGCATTTACCCCTTCCTCATCACCTTCACCTTATTCTATTGTAGGTTCCCCCTCTATAGATGCTCCCTCCATCAGGATCCTTGATGGGGAATGACACTTCTCCCTATGGGTCTTTGCCTAGTTCTTATCTTAGGGGGATAAAGGCATGTTATTTTTTCATTACTTTTTCTATTGGAATTTCTTCATATGATTCCTCCCCCTCACTAATATCCTTGACCCTCTACATGTAATAAGCTTGATCTTCTCTTCTCTTTAGTGGGAACTCTTTGGTGATTGGGTCTTTTAAAATAACTATCCTCTACTTGGTCAGAGACTTGATTAAAGGTTATAGGGCCTTCTTAATTATATTTTGATTTGGTGGCTCCTCTTATCCTCATCTCCTCTCTTCCTTGAATATATTTTTAGATAAGGATTGACTACAGCCTATTGTTTAGGTAAGATAGTTGGGATTGATGCTTGACTAGTCATAGGGGGCTATTGAGATGGCTAGCACCATCGAAGCTTCCCTCTCTAAAATTGATATGGGAGTGGAAATAGTTAGTGTGACCTACCCCATGATAATTTGATCCCAATTCTTAGCTAAGCTCATTATTTTTGAGAAAGAAAACCTGGCCTTAGATTGTGCCAAGGTCATCTTCTCAACATCCACCAGTTTTTTGAAGTTAGAGTCTCTAAGCTTTCTTTTCCCCTTGCTAAAAATGATGATAAGGTCAAAGGGTCACTGCTATGTGCATGGAGGAAGGAATTAAATTACTTTAACAATGTTAAATCTTAGAGTTCAGGGGTGTTATATGTCTCAAGGTCAATTTCATGTTCCTTCAACCATCTAAAGGTTCTCCTCATTATCCATGTTTATTACCAAGGGATTGAGTCATCTTCTTGTATAGTGAAGTCTTGCTAAGTGATGGACTAAGATTTAATATTATTCCTATTATATACTAAGGAGAGTGTCAGATTGTCATCTACCACATCCTTAAGGATAGGAACAATGTTGTAGGCTATGACCTCCTACATTGTTAGCCTTATATATTCTGATTTTTAGATATCTTACTTGGTGGTGCAGTCAAACCAAAGGTGTTCATAGTGAGATTGATGCAATATTATATTTTTCACCATGTTCACCAATCACCTAATGTCATAATTGGGTTGGGGTGGCATCTTATCAAATATATACATGCCCATTTATCGTTCCAACCCCTTTACCTTGGCCACTGAGGGGCATGTGTAGTACCCAATTTTCATAGGGAATTTGAAAGGGTTGTTGATATTTTTGGTGGAAATCATCTCATTTAGAGGCACCATTTATCGACTCAACTCCATGACCACCAATTTGTCATCCACATATCTTGGGAGCTTATGAGGTAATCCTACATAGCCACTAATCCTGATGTATGTGAATGTTTAAAATTAAATGTATGGGTATTTTTATATTGCTTATTTGGCCATAGTGTACATTCTATTTAGGTTTTATAGGGGTTAAAATACACTCATCATGGGGGTCAAAAAGTAGTTATGCACCTTCCAAAAACTATTCCTAGACACCTTCATGGTTACCTCAGGTTATATCTCATAGATTCTCATCCCTATAGGGTTCCTGGTAAGCCCCTGGAAAACCCTATTGTACACCAAGCTATACATTAAGTAGGAAGACATATAAAATGTACCTTTAAATTCATCTTTAGAGAGGATGGTTTCTTGAAGGCAAATAATTTATACATGTAAATTTTCACTAAGGATGGTGGCTTTGTCAATCCTCTTTTTTCCTTCTAACATGTAGAGCATGATAAAAAAATCCATGTCTCAAACTTCTCAGTAGTGAGTACCCCATAAATTATAGTAGCTATGGCTATAACATACTAAGGTAGCTCATTTAATTCTACCAATTTTAAGTTCTTTGACATCTTTGAGACCTTTTGTCTCTTCTTGGCATGCTAACATGAGTTCACAACTTCCCAGATGGCTCTCTCATCTCTATCGATGTATTGTTGGCATTCCTCGATGCTGAGTGTGATACTTTCTATTTGAAGGGGAATGCTCAGCATGGTGCTAAGGGATTTAGGAGTAAAGTAACATACCACTAAATGACTACCATCGATGATGGTTCTAGTATCTAGCTGATATGCTTAAGCATGTGTTATGATGAGCTCTATATATGGAGCAACTAGGGGGAACACTATTACTAGTGTAATATAGCTTATTCCAACATTAAACACTACTTATGGGGGGTTAGGGTTTCTAAGACATTCAACAGGTCCCTAAAATCCAAATCCATGACACTAGTGTCCTTAATTGAGTCCAATACTGATACTATGTTTCCCTTGGATGTTTTTGAAGAAGCTACCATATTTTTTCAAGTCTCTTATTACTATAATAACTTAGAAATAAACTTATTTTCACTAAAATAATTCTCGAATAAACTCTTAATCACCTCTCAAAACATAATACAACAAGGTTACCAAACACTTACTGGTATTAGTGAAAGTTGCACACAGGTGTAAATGGAGACCTTTTGAGAATCATACTCTAATTCACTATATTTGCTTTTTTCTTCACTTTGGCACAATTAGTTACTTAGATTCACAAATCTTTGGCTTTGAATGCAAAGGGTGAGTTCAAATGAAAAATAACATTTATTTAGAATCCCTTACATTTTAGAATTAGGGTTACCATTAATGTTTTAAGATGAGGTATTTAATCATCACCTATCCCATTAATTACTTAAATGTCATTTGAAAAATAGAGGGAAAATATAAAGCCTTCCCTTGCATGCCAAGTGACCTTCCTTTTATAATATGTGGGGAAATATGAGTGAATCATAGATTTAAAACATTATTTTCAAGTCTCAAGGACTATCACACCTTTTTACTTTCTATGATCCTCTAGTGATATGAGATAAGAAGTCTTGAGTCCCCATTGATACCAAGGGCACTACTTACAACAATTTTTTTTTCAAAAAACTAGGTGTTCAGGCCTTCAGGGACCCTTTAGAAAATGTGCATAAAAATAAGTGAAGCAATCTACAAAAATGAAGTGAGGTAATCTCCAAAAAGGTCTCAAAGATGAAAATCACTTGAGTGCCTCCAAATGGCATAAATATTATTTATACAATCATACATTCGAGCCATGGGGATCTTAAGCACCATGCCCACTAAAAAGGTAAATGGGGAAATTCTTCAAAGAGGCCTAAAATGTCTAAGGGCCCAAAACTCTACCACATGTCCAAGTCAAAAATGAAGCTGGGGTCACAACCACTTCTACCCTTTATACCAGCTTTCCTCAAAAGGGGAGAAGTGCAAAATCTTTCCATCCCCTGAATCTTACTCCTGGGGGTCCTTTGAGTAAAATACATATTTTTCATTTGGTTCAACAGACTACTCCTCACCTTAATCACCAAAACACATAAGTGTATCTTGTTACTTTTATTTGGAACACTGACATATTCCCTCTCCCAAGAGCAAAGGATCCAAGCTTGGAAAAAGGCTTGGTTACACCCTCATTTGTTCATTATAGATTCTTGTGCCATAGGATATTTTCTCCACATGATGTAACTCTTCAATCTCTCTCAATCCTTTTTGGGGTATTTTCCATGTTTGATAGATGTCCCAATAGAATCATCTAATCAAGATAATAAACATGATTATTTGAACTACATGTCCCAATCTTTCCTCCTGATGAGGTAAGGCATGAAACTAAAATGTTGAAGCTCACTTAGCTCAAGCACAGGGGATTCATCATATAAAGACCCAAATTTCTCTAGCACAATTTTGGGCACTAATAGAACCCGTAGCTAACATCAATTTTCATGAATCGTAACATTTTTTTTATCCTATCAACTCTACTAGATTTTATAAAGTTCATCATAAATTAATAGTAAACTTAATACTTAACCTTTTAGATTTAGATGATGATGAATAAGATGAGATAAGTTTAAAAATTAAAAAAAATCATCTCTCTCATAACATGATTTCTTAATTGCCTATTTTTTAATGACTTGTATCTTGTTAAAAACCATGTGACAAAATTCTAGTTATCTTAGTAAAAACTAATAAATTCATTCACCATGCATCTTTGACCAATAAAATCATTGATGCATGTATTATTGACCTTTGTACACCTAATAATGATCATGGATATTCTTTAGGTGATACCTTTTTAGCTAGCTTTTTTAAAACTAAAACTGTAGAGATACATAGATATCATTCTTATTTACAACATTATATTAGTTTTATTTTTATATTTCTTTCTCTTTCTATGGTACCTGATATTAGTTATTCATCTAATGTTCACATGTCTAAGATGAAACATACACACACCACTCCTCTATTCAGTATTGAGCCTCTTCAGAGTATGCTTATGGACTATGCCATGATATGACCTTACCAGTTTTATAGATTCCAAGATCCCTCTAGCTTACTTCATTTAGATATATTAGTTACATTAATTTAACCCATTATGAGTTCATCCTTTGATGCAGGTCAATCTAGAGTTGATCCTATTTTGAGTTATCCTATTGGTGATGGTGTACTACCTTTGCCTAAACTTGATCCTCAACCAGAGTGATGGGTAGATGAACCTTATTATGAGATCCATAGAGTTTCCAATCATTAGACCAAGGATAGTAGTACACACTAGTAGAAGTAGGTCTTTTTTTATGATACCATAGATAACCGATATTCACCATCTACTCATAGATGTTTTTTTTTTCTATCTTGGTACATGTAACCATTCTTGTACTCATTTTTGAAAACTCAAGTTATACATTGATACACTTCATCTAGTTATAACACATCCAAAACATACGATTCTACCATAACCTAAGGTACTTCCAGAGTATATTCCTCACTATGGGGAAATTTATTTTCTTTGGAATTAGTTTAATACATACCATAATGATAGATTCCAAGTGATTTAATAGTTTTTTCAAGATTTTCCACATCTTACACCTTCACCAACTTAGCCTCATGATCTAGGTCATTTTCAAACAAAGGAACCTCCTTCTCTACAACCTACACCTTTACATAGATATTTAGATACCATTCACATTTTTACACATTTTTTTTTCATTGATTATCCCACATAGGAGTTACCTTAGGAGAATCATTATGATTCTAGTATACCTACTTTCTCTATAGAGATGATAGGTAGGAAGTATTTCTATGACTTTCTATGAAGATTGATAAGACTCTGATTAATGTCATAATTCTGCTATATAAGGATGCATAAGATTTATGGATAATATTTGAAGTGATATTTATTAGTATTTGTGAACACATCATTGTGTTATATCACATTATTTACCACACTATCATATGCTTTGGATTTGATTTATGAGTATATATGGATATTATGTTTTGCCTATTTATTATCTCATGGGTTATTTTATTTTCTCTTTCACATATTTTAATTTAAAATGAACATCTCATGCATTAATAGTATGGTTTAATTATTTTACATGGTTTATTTTTTCTTAAATATTTTTCTTATGTTTGTTTTATCATTTAAAAACAAGATAGTTATTATTGTGACATGGTTCTTAAACCCACATCCCTTGTTTATCATATCTTTACCATATGATCAATTAACAAGCATACTTATCATTTTATCACTACACAAATATAGCTCTTTTTATCTCCATATATTCTAATTTATTCCATTTGCATGCTAAGTACACATAAGTTTAAGACTTGAGATCACATGTTTGATTTTAGGAAAGCCTAATTATTTTACAAAACATGTCAATATCTCTAGGTATTTTGTCTCCTATAATCAAAGCCTACATTTCATTTATGTTTGTAACTTCTATCTCTCATGACTGGTTATTCCAAATATGTATGGAGGAAGAATCAGAAAATTCATAATAAGTAAAAATCCAAATCATTTAAACAAAAGTCAATGATCAAAAGGTAAAAATGAACATTCAAAAGTCAAAATTACACTAAAATACATTATTCATATCTAAGTACATATACTATTTTTAATTAAAGATAAAACTCCATAGTTGTCATCATAATAGAGCCGAGGTTCATTGGGGTGTGGTAATATAATATGTTGGGATAGGATATATCAAAATAATCTATAGTGCTACATAATTTGTCATGTAATTTCCCAATCTTCACATTAGACCAAAAAATCTATAAGGGGTCCTAAAAAATGGGGAACAATGTGGGAAGGTACGTCAATTTAAATGTTCTTATATAATTAACCTTCATGAGTTGATCCTATTACTACACTTATTTTCACGTAAAGTTTTGTGTTTATTATGAACAATTAATTTCTATATTTGGCATCCACTAGACTCTTAGTGTGTTCATATTTAACTAGTATTTCTCATGATTACTAAGGTTTTATTACAAACACCTATGTCATAACTTATACACTCCTTACTTCATTAAAAAAAGAAAAATATTCCTCCTTGACCAATATTATTTGTTAACTGAAGATACCTCTAAAGTTTTCTTTTGTGAGTTGTAATATAAGACCTTGGATTGGACTAGGCCTTCCTCACAAACATCTCCTTATTTCCTAAAAATATTCCCAGTATTATCATTTATCTCATTGGTTTATCTTTTGTGAGTTGTATTTTATGACCTTGGATAGGATTAGGCCTTACTCACAATACACTCCTAAAACCCCCATACTAGGATTAGTCACAAAAATAACTATTAATCTTGATATTTACATCTTAATTATTTTTACCTTTTGTGTTTCATGATTAAATATTTGATTTAGTATGTCTTACATTTTGATTTACATATCATATGCATATTTCCCATCATGGTTTAGTATGTTTCATGTTCTCTTAAGATTTAAGCTATCTTCCTTTTTGTCACTTTTTCTAAATATTTGATTGACTATTTTTTACATTGAGATTTATTTTAAATATTCTCCATCTTAATTTAATATGTTTTATGTTATTTATTTTCAAATTATTTACATATTACACATTCCTCAACTTCATGTGTTTTATATCAATTTCATTTCTAGTACTTACATTTAAAATATTGATTTAATTTTATTTTACAAATTATTTCCTTTATTTATGTTGTTACACATTTACCATCATGATATAGTGTGTGATACATTTTATTAATCTTTTATTTAATATATCATTTTACACATCCTACATTGTATTGTCTTCTTTCATTATTTCTAACCAAGCATTTGTTAAAAAATTGTTGAAAATTAATCCAACATATATCACATATTTTATCATAGCATATAACAAAAATTAAAAAATATGATAGAAATAAAATATACATACATAAACATCCATGATCAATATAAAAACAAATATAAAACCATATATATCCATCGATCAAATGTATGATAAATTAAAACATGATACAAGTACAATACGATTAACACCTTTAAGGTTTTGTTCTATCATGTCTATCTGGTGTATGAACCAAAATACCCATAGAGGCTTATGAATATTCCCTAGAAATAGTCTATTATAATAAATCTATCTAATAATATACACCCTCTAGTTGCCTTTGTAGATTGGCCACCTAGGCCTGTAACTAAGCTAGCTACCTTGTTGTGTCTATATGAACCAACTCGGTCCTTAGCTAATATCTACCATGCCCATATTTCTCCATCTCCTAATCCAAGTGGTATTTGTGTTGCATATCCTCATGTATGCATCTCTCATGCTACCTCACCAATCAACTAAATCTAACAAGTTTACATTAGGGTAGATGGTAAAATAGGATCATCCATAACTATATTATCATGATGTGATAGTACACCATACAAAACATCATGATGTGTGGATCCTACTATCACACCCTATCTAAAATCCTCCTAAATAATATCAATAAAATAGAAACCAAATATACATTAGATCTTACATATATATAAAATATCCAAAAAATTATCTAAATAAATATATATACAATTATATATCTATCCATATATTTAGAACTCATAAAACTAAAAAGTACTTAATAGAAATAGTGGCTCCCACAATAATCTCTCTATTATTATGGCCTCTAAGTACATCAAGGGGATCACATATTTGAGGTGATTCAAAACTAGGAGCAATAACTTAATCATGTTTTGGTCCCCTCCAAATTTGATAGTTTATCAACCAGCTCTATGATGTTTGTGCTATGGGATTTCCTTACTCAACTACCTCCTCCTATGTATCCATTACCAAAATATCAATGTATCTATCATCATGGTGGTCATAACAGTAACTATAAAACCTATTATGGCTCAATTACAACCACATCCACATCTTTATCATTAGTTATAACCATATCCACATTTGTAACTACTACCTCATTGGTAATATCTTTATCTAGTCTCAACTATCATTTTTTACCAGTACAAGGTCTTGATCACCATGGTAGAATCATAATAACATCAAAAGGTACTCTTGTACCCCTACTACCTATCATATCTCTATCATGACATGCCCAATACTCATACACTAATATTAGAGCAAATGGATGTGGTGACTCCAACTATCCAAGTAAGCAAGAAATAAGATGTAGATCTACCCACCATGTATAGTGTTTAGTAATATGAACACATGATAATATAAGAGAAAATGTAGGCCAAGTTAGCCATATACCTAAAATATTTGCATAGGTATACCATATCATGTCCCCAAAATTAATATTTCATGGTGCCAAAGTATGTGGTATAACACATATCATATGGTCCTATCACCATCTAAGAACACAAGGTACACTATCATTAAAAACATGGGGCAACCTAGCTGGTCAATGTATAGATAATATCTCATAGATATAACTACATAACAAAATAATGGGTCCCATAGTCTTCTACCCACAAGATAAAATGCCATACATGTCATGGACTAATTTTACCTAAATCACTAACCCTAGGTCATATAAAGTACCTATTGGTAATTTTGGCCCACATACCAAGCTTCTACTTGGATATAGAATCTAAGTAGAGTTTTTTACCCTTTAATGATCAAAAGATGACTTGAGCAAGCTTTGAAGATCCTAACCATCATCATCACATCATGAATAAATGGACTGGTCATCTCATTTGTGTATTTTATAAGTATTCATAGAAAGCAACTTAGGGTTAAAAGATCACATGCATATGAAGATATTCATGCCTCGAACATTATCTAGAAAATTTCATGTCTTAATGATCTTGTTATCTCAATATATAGAGATTCAAAGTTAAATAAATATAATGAAACATTCATGGGGACATCAATTTTAAGTTGTGGAAAATAATCATTTGATTTAAAATATTCCCTAGTTTAACACAAATCTGATAAGTGCTAAGATCTCACTTGATTGGATTATAGATCTAATGGCATACAGACACTTAATAAGTCACAATGTGTCTAGATTAGATCAATGGTTCACATTCAATTGTGATAAATATCCAATTATGAGTGGTGATTGATAGGGTTAGTGGGTCTAAGCAGATCTAACGATGTGTGATCCATCATGCAAAGGTAGATTAATGGTGAGAATCAAGTCAACAAATTAGAGGATCTTGAGATCAAACACAAAGCTAACAAGTGTCATGATAAAAATGAATAAGTAGATCGATGGTGCACATTTGATCAAGTAAAAGGAGATCAATGACACATGTTCAATCAAACCAATGAGATTAATAGTCTACATGAGGTCAAAGGTCAGTGAGCTCAAATTGAATATTAGGCCACCATATGGCATAAGCATGTTAAAACTTGATTCATAGAAAATCTTGATAATGATTGAAGAGTTAATAGTTAACACATTTTAAGAAGCCCAGATTAGGATCGATGGTCATTATCAAAAGTCAAAGCTGGGGGTTTTCAAGTAGAGGTCAAACATGGTTAAGGTCAAAACTAGAGAAACATTTGAAAGAATTGTGTCACCATTAAATCTCAGTCAATCATAGCTAAGCATGAGATCCAAACATATAGTTAGGGGTTGTCAATGATATAGTTTTGATGCCATTAAAGATCAATATAAACCTCTAGTTTGAATATTTGGAACTTACAAAGCCCATCTTTTGGGGTTGTAGTATTGTTTTACAACTATGATCTTTGATCTTTAAAGAAGGACCTATGTATATAATGAATTTTCAGCTTCCATAGGGTCTAGAGGTAGGGTAAGTCTATTTAGACCTAATAAAGATCATGAATGAGGCTACGTAGTTTATAGGTCTACATCGACATATTGACTATAGGAAAACTAATAAAGGAGATTGGTTTTAAATTTATAATAAGCTTATGATTAAGTTTGGAGTAATGGTAGACATGTGACTATGGAGAACTGTCTTATCTATCAACATGGTCATATCTTCAACAACAAGCACCTTGTAGCTGCTAAAAGTAGACATGGCATGGATTTGTTAGGTTCATGGATATGAGGACTTTGTCCTTACAATAAAAGCAAGTAGGAGATGGTGTGGAGTATCAAGTAAAGAGATCTAGGGATTAGAATGGCAGTTGGAGCATTGATTCTATTTTAGAGCCTTTGAATATTTCCTCCAACAATAAGAATCATAACTCATCATCACCAAATTAGAACTCTATCTTCTAGTGTATTTTCTCAACCAATGAGAAAACACTTGAAGACTATTGGAGAAAATATAGGTTAACTTGTTAAAGATGGATTAGTTCTAATCAGACCAAAAATTTGGTAGAGCATTCAGGAAAGGAGGAATCTCATTGATTATTCTCGAATGACATGTTCCATTCTTCTCTCTTCTCCCTTTCTCTATATTACCCATTTTCTTCCATTTGAGACTTTCTCTCTCTAATTTTAGGTTCCCATAAGGACTCTTTAAGTTTGAAGAGCAGGTGACTCTCTAAGATATTAAGAGATATGTTCATCTTCATTAGGCTAAACCATGTTAAGAAATTGTAAGAACTACCTCTTAATGTAATAAGACTTTCTTTACCTATATCTTATCCTTTGATGAGTGTTTAGTCATCATGTGCATGATGTCCTTCTAAAGGAGATTATTCCATATGCATTGTCATTCTTTTTTGACTCTTTTAAGGTGTTTTCAAATTAGTTGTAGGTATGAATTAGTGTTTTTTCTACTATGAATGAAAGTTACCAGTTATAACTCCTTTTTGTCTTCATTCATTTATTTTTAGACGTATTTTATGAAATACTTATGTATTTAGCTATATTAGGAGTTTATGTGAGCTAGTATTGTCTTTTGTAGATCTAGTATGGGTTCAATCTTATAGGATTCTTCCATTTCTATTTAGTGCATCACATTGTTAGCCTTCCTAGGATCCCTTTTCCCCTTTGTAACCCTTTTCCTTATCATAAAATTATTATAGGTGATCCATCTAGAGGAATTCAACCTTTTTTAAAGGTTCAACCCCACCATAGGTGACCCATGGCATGGGGTTGTCCTAATAGTGTAGCTCAATTGGAGAGGGCCTAAATAGCCCTACACAAGGGTGAAAATTGAAGATACAAAAATACCATGCACCAAAATTGACTAACACAAGGCCATTGTATATAATGAAACCTTCTTATACAACTTGTGACAAAACACATGTGATGTCACAAGGAAACTAACTACCTTATGGATATCTAGAATGGTAAATATATACACATCATATAATTACACATTCAATCCCTCAAAATATATCTCAGATCTAGTTACCCATAGGGCTAAGGCTCATCTCTCTAGATCCATTTCATGATAATCATAGTACATAGGTGTCCTAATAGTAGGAAGTCTAAAAAAAGCATGGACATCCTCTAAAGTGATACCAAACTGTATTGTATCCCCATGCACCTCCCATCAAAAAGTGTTGGTTAGTCTCTCACATGATTCTAAGAACATCAAAACTAAGTCAACACTAAGAGGCATCCTACACATCTACATGATACCACAAAAACCTAATGATGCCTAGTATGCATGATCATATGATGTCAATCTATCCAATAAGTCTTGTAGTCATGTTGTATCTATCAAGATCCATATTCTCCATCATCTATATAAAATTATAAATAATAAAAATATGTATTAGTCCTCTATTTAAAATTATTAGGGAAATACATTATAAAATTAATTATAAAAACACCTAATTTAAAAATTATATACTTGATGTGAAGGGAGGTTTTAGAGATATATATTCATGAGCCTTTAGCTATCTATGTCACACTACCATCTCCATGGATCTATGCATGATTTTACTTTAGTTTGCATTTATTATTGATTTTGATCAATGACTCACCCTTTGGGTAGTAGGGGTACCTTATTTTAAATGACTACCACCTATCTCTGCATCAATAGATGTAGGGAAAGTTGGATCAAATAAAAGTAACCATGGCACCAAAATAAGAGAGGAAATTTATCTTGAAAGTCTTTCATGAGGTAATGTTGGTAATTCTGACTCTCTATTAATTGATGTTGTTTTGAATAGGCTTGAATTTGACAATGCCTATCTTTTTTTCAAAAATTTACCTTGATTGCTTTTTTTTTGGGTTGATTCCCCCTTGAGAGTCTTTTAAAACAATGCATTCACAATCATTGGCAAGGCCATGGAGTGAAACTGGAAGGAATCTAGAATCTTATCAAAGGGTTTTTTTGTTTCATTTTTCCGACCCTAAACATTGTAAATCCATTATCAACCATGGTCATTGGTTTATTTATAACACTTTGGTTGTTTTTCTCATTGGACTCAAGAATTTCAAGTTTTAAAATAAGTAAAGATGAAAATCATCCTTTAGGTTGAGTTTCCTTATCTACCTCTCCCATTATGAGGTTTTATTTATCGAATAACAAAACCCATTAGGTGTTTTATATGCCATGATCAGACCAAGTTATTTATGGCTCATCCATAAAAGAGGTTTTTTTTAGAAGTAGATTTATCTCAGGATTTGAAAGCCTCTATTGACATTCAAATTGATAGTAATAAATTTTTTTAGTGGGTTTTGTATATCAATCTCCAAAATACTTGATTTTAGTGCTAGTCCTCATACCAAATGATCTAGGAATGTCCTTTGATGATGCATGTGTCTCCTATTTCTGAATAAAATGGTAGACTTAAGGCCAAACCTCATAATGTAAATAATGATGGTTAGACCATAGTCACCAAAAAAAAGGATAACTCATCAAAAAGTGGTGACAATCCATAAGCTTATTCATACATGATTATTTTGAATAATCATGCCTCAACATCTATTGGCAAATCTATTTTGTCTATTAATTCTTCACTTAGACTTGTGCATACACTAAAAGTAGTGGCTAATCTAGTTGAGGTGCCACCATTATCTCTAACAACACAACCTTCTCGTAGGGTGAACATCTTAGAGAAGAATGGAGTTTGGTCACCTTAGATTGTAAGTTAGTTTTTTAGCATTCATAAAGTCCCTCTCCTTCTCTTAAGGAGAAATATATCCATCATAAGAGAACAACCATTTAAAATGAGTAATTACATGCCAAACAATCTGATGTAGAATCAATTTGATGCACTTAAAAATCTCATAAAGGAGAATGATATATACCTCAATGGTTCTTAATGATATTTTACTCTTTAAATGTTTAGGGCCTTACTAATCCTCCATGTAAGTATGTGGTTAGGAACCATTTCCATATTTTTATTAGTATGAAAATTCTATGTTTTCAAGATATATACAACACAAATAATTTGTCCTTGGACTATTTATTAGGCTACTTGGAATGAATTTTGTCATGGTGGGGATATCACTTTATTGGCTCTAAAACTTTCTCAAAATATTATTTCCTAGGGTTGAAAACTTACCCATCAGCTTATTTGGACATTTTTTATTTTGATAATCACATCATTAGGATTACTAACTTGTATGCCTCTAATTATGTTATGGAATGGGTGTCACATTGGAGATGGCTAGATAATTCACTTCCTGATGTGCATTGGGTCCTCTATGGTGATTTCAACATATTGAAATCTGCTAAGGATAAGGAAGGGTGCTTTCTCATGTGTTGGTGTGCTAGTGAATGGGTGGATTGGTTTAATATGCATAACAAACTTGGGGTGTTTGATCCTAATCATCATCATAGGAAAAACTAAAACACCCCTAGTCTAATTGGTTTAATTTTTGACAAGGAGAATATAGGGTACTTCAATGGCTAGATCAAGCTTTACTATCCAAATAATACCTCTTTTTACTTTCTTTGATGCATGACCAATCAGTGTCAATCATCCTTGACACTTTTTTTATCAAATCACCACCCTATCTATTTAAATATTGAGTGGTCCAAACCTCAAGTGAAGTTTGTCTCAACTCAATTTTATCTCAGTTATTCTCATCTTAAACATGAAATAATAGTGGGTGGGTCATATTATCAAAATATGGAAGCTAGTTCCCTAGAGAGAGGAGGACATTAGCTAGATTTAATGGTGGTCAGATGCTCTAAATCATACTACCACCTTTATTTGTATTTATGGTAAACAAACTACCTCTTTTTGACATCATCTACATAATTTTAGAAACTATGAATACCTCTGGGTTTCACATGAACTTGAACTATCTCTTTTTAATGTTTAAATTCAAACTCAAGTAGCCCATTGGCATCACAAGATTCAAGTGGAAGAGACCCACAAAGCTAGAGGAGCTCAACTAAGTGTTATTATACATTAGTTTGAAATAGGAGACAAAGTCTCTATGTATTTATTTTCCATTCTCCATTTCAAAAGGGCTAATGATAGAATTGAATATATCAAGGAAGGAAATGCCCATCTTACCAAACTTCCTGACATTCCACAATATTTTTTTCATCACTATCATGGAGTATTTCCATCCCAAGCCACCTCTATAGAATGATAAATTATTCATAATCAATGTCTTCATGTTGTTCCTTATAAAGTTTCCAATTCCCAAAGGACTGCTTGTGATAGACCATTATCTCCTAGTGATCTCCATGATGTAGTTAAACATATGATGGTTGATAAATCCCTAGGGATTGATTATTTCCTATGTGCATTATATCAGGATCTTTGAGATAATGTAGGTCCTAATATTCATAAGGTGTATTTTAAAGCTATTTTAACTAATTCTTTTAGGCATCTTATAAACTAGGGTAATATTAAGTTAATTTCCAAATATGGTGGGCCTAAAATTATTACCAATTAGAGACCTATTAATCTTATTAATTTATCCTATAAGATTATTTATAATTATTTATCCCTTAGGTTAAAAAATATTATTCCTTTAATTGTCAAAAGTGAGGAAACTAGATTTATTCAACATTGATTCATTCTAGATAATGTCATTGTTGTCTCGAAAGGTATGGAATAGGCTTGGGTTACCAATAAAAAATACCTATTTTTAAAAATTTATTTTGAAAAGGATTATGACTATATTTAATGGCACTTTATTATTTTCATGTTATATGCCCTTGGCTTTAGTCCCAAATTTATTCAAATGGTCGATATGTTTTTCTAAGATGTTGGGGTGTGTATTACAATCAACAACAATCAATATGATCAGTTTGAACTTCATTATTATATTCAATAAGTATGTCTTTTATTTATTGCATTATACATGTTAGAAGCATATGGATTTAGCTACATGTTAGCTAATTACACTTTTAAGGGTTTGGTGAAAGGCAATTCCCTCCCTTAGTCTAACTGACAAGTGTTGAATGGCCCTTTTTCTTATGATTCCTTTCTCACTCTTCAAGAGGAAGAAGATTCAACTAATAATGCTATGGAATGGATTCATATATTTTTTTGGATTTAGGATCATCTATTCAATAGATAAATACTCAATGTTATCACTAATATTTGGCTCCCAAACCTCTTTAGATGGAGGGATATTAGTGGTAGTAGCTTCTTCCAATGGCTCAATTTAAATTCCTTAGCATCCCATTTAATTTTTGGGATTATCCCTTTGAGTTATGGTCTTATGTGGTGCAAAGGGTTGATAAAAAATTATCTTTATGGATCACAAAGCCTTTGTTTTTTGTAGGTAAATTTTATATTTGATCCATGGTTTTGGCAGCTACACATGTTTATTACTCTTCTTGTTGGGCCCCTTTTAATGTTACATTAAAATATAAAAAATATTAAGATATTTTATATGGGATAATTCTGAAGGTCACAAGGGATTTCAAAGAGTTTCTTAGAACATATGCTATTGACCTAAATAAATAGGTTGTTTAGGTCTTTTGGATACTAAAATTCAAGGCCTTTTTCTTGTTGTTAAATGGATCATTAAAGGTCTTATTGGTGATGAATCCTAAAAGATTCTTCTTTTCTACTATATTTATTAGGTTATCCCCTATGGAAATGAAGGGTTGGCATGGCCTAAGAATTCATTCCATTTTTATCACCCTAATGTTAATTAAAATTAAGGGTAATTTTATTATGCAAAGTATATGGAAAGAATGGGAGAAGCTTAAACCCTAGCTTACTTGGATAGGCAAGGGTTTTAAGAATGGCCTCTCTATTAACTCCCATTCTCTTTGGTGGTCACCTTGCTTAAATTTTCATGAGGTTCCATTTTCCTTAATACTTTAGGTTAAATAGTTAAGACTAATCAAGAAAGGTGTGAAAAATATTGGTAACCTTTTCTATAAGGTGAATCGATCTTAGATCACTTGGCCAAAAAATCTAAACAAGTTTCATTTAAGTAATCTAGATGTAGAGGCTATAGAAAAAACTCAAGGCTCCATACCTGATGACTATTTATATAAGATAGGGGTTAGTTCCCTTGTTCCTTAGTGGAAAGATTGAAATTAGCCTCCAACCACTCCTTTCACTTGATACCCTCCTCGACTAGGTTATAATTTATTATCCCCTTGACACATTATAGATAAAATGCTTAACCTCAAATGGAATATCCATTCTAGTCATGGGGTTTGGGCTAAGTGATTTAGCACTGTGTGGTATGCTATCATTGATCCCAACAAATATCATTTTATCTAGTGTATTCTCTATCAGGGCTTACCTGTGGGAGACCAGCTCAAACACTTAAGGGTTCTAAATCCCATCTACCTACCTTTTCATCAACTTGAGACATTTGACCACCTTTTTTGGTTTTTCTCTCATGTATAATCTATGTGGCACTAGATTCATTCCCTCTTTTAGTATTTTTGACATCAATTATTTATGTGGAAAATGGGTCTCTTGGGGGACTCAGCTCTACTTCCTATAATATACAACAAATTTTGGAAGATATCTTATTTGAAATATGGAAAGAAATAAATTATTCTTGTTTTAATCATGAAGAGATAGAATTTAGTTTTTCTATTACTAACAAAATTACTTTTCTATATAGTGTTACTCTTCTTATTCAAATCCATACTAATAAATTTAACCTAGAAATTAATCATTTATAGAATTTAATTTAATACTAGGGAAATTACCTATGTGCATTCAATAAAGAACCTCCTAAGCCACCACATTTTCCTTTACCTCCTCAAGGGCAAGGATGTGGTGTACATCGGTAGTGTTCTAGAACCATAAATAATAGTCATTCTCATAATCAGTCACCACCTCAATGGTATTATCCTAGATGTGGTGGTCTAAGTGGCTCTTCCAAAAATGGAGCTGATGGAAAGGGTGGGTCCCTCCTCCCTTGAATCATGATGGTGAGAATAAGGGCTGGGGTCCTCCCCCAGGATAAATTTCCATGACTGGATCTAGAAAACTCTCCTAAAATGCATAAAGATGATGTATTAAAAGCTCAAAAAACTAACAATTAGGAGACATTACTTGTGGATAATGATCCTCTTAATCTAGTAGGATGGGGTGGTAAGCTTTAGGACCCACCATCTCCATCACCTCCCCTAACTTCCTTGTTTGTTGTGGTTGCTTAATTGCTATCTTTATTACTATGTGAGCTTGTGTTCTTTATTCTTAACTATTTTGAACTATTGATGTGATGTTTTTTGAGTGGTCATATATTGATCATCTATTGTAGTTTTCTCAAGGTTTTTTTCCCTCAATATGACTTTACTCATGCAGTGTGATTTTTCCACCCAATTTTTTATATGATTAACATTTTACTATACTCTTATTTTATTAATATATAGATACACTCTTCAAAAAATTTATGTACTTCATCAAGATATTTTTGAAAAATTTATGCCACTTTATACTATGTCAGCCACATACTTCACTATTTGATCAAAAATATAAAATATTATACTAAGTTGATCAGGAAATAAAGTAAGTTGACCATTGTTTTAGCATTAAAACTAAGTCATCCCACTACTACATAGTTGGCTAGATCAAAAAACTAAGTTGACCAACTAATACATAGTTGGCCACATCATTCTAATATATTGAACACTTTATACGAAGTTAGACATTATTTAAAACTATACCAACCACTTTCATACATTATTGTATTGACCAAAATCTATGTAGTTAGCCACTTAAAATTTAAAAACTAGATTGACCTTCTTAAATGTAGTTAGCCATTTTGAATTAAACTACATCAACCACTTGATACGTATTTATCCACCCTTTTACACCTTTGCATTTTGAACTAATTCAGCCTAACTAACTCTATTCATTTTTTGCAATGAATTTTTACTTATTTTATCATTAATGCCTTAGGCATTAACTACTAATTTTGGTAACTACCCATTGATCATCCTATTTTCTAATCCACCCTAAAAATTCTTGGGGCAAATTCTATTATAAAAATTTTCCCTACCACCTAATTTTTTAAATTATCTTATTTTTCCAATAAAAAATTGTAAAAATTCAAAATTTAAGGCATCACTTACCTAAGTTGCACTAGCACCTACTGTTATGCATCCCCCAACTCACACTCATCATCTCTAGGCCATTATCTCTCTCTTCACTCTTTTGGGTCTCTTAGAGTTATGTTTTTCTCATAATAAAAAAATTACAAATGAATATTTTAAAAAACCTATTTATACTTTAATTTTAAAATTATTTAATTAGTAATTATTTTCTAATAATTTTTTTATTTTTTCTCATAAAGATGTTTTTACTAACTCTTTTTTTGAACTAAAATATATTCTAGAATCTTGATATTGTAGAGAATTTTCCTATATATAACACATATTTTTGCAAAAAAAATTGAATTTTCTCTCATTTTATAGGTCTGCCTAATGTCCCCTACATTAGACACCTCTTCATATCTCTCACTCGACTTATATTCTACAATAATAAGGTAAGTAAAGTTATGTACTTTTAAATTATTATGTTTAATTACTTTTATGCTTCATACTACAATTTGTTATCTTAGCATTATGGGTTGTTATGTTCTTTTCCCAATGCACCATCCCATGTTACAAATGCATGACATGTGATGATATTCAAGTGAGGTATATTTATACACTCAAAATTATTAAACTTTATTAATTGCTGATGCTTTCTCTCTTGTAGAAACTCATTGAATCTCAATCTCTCTAAGTGCACACCTTAAAGGGTGTACCAAGAAAGGGGTTGGTAAATTTTTGGTGCTTCATAGGATTGTTGGCCCCTATACCACCACCTAAAACCAATACAAGTCACTCCTATCCATTTACCTAAGAATTTAAACCCCACTTATACACTTCCCTATGTAGGTCACTAACCAAAATATCCTCTAGCTATTTAAAAACCAAAATTTTACCACTTTTCCTACTATGTTAATCAAGTTAACCCCATTCTAGGTTTAGCACACATTACATAACTCTATAGGCCTAAGCCGACATAGTGAGAGACCTAACATCTCTATTTCCCACCTAACAATGCCAACTAGGATGACTGCATCAAATAAATTCCTAAGAGGGTTTAGGGTCCATCCATGGCTATATATACCCCCTTTAATTTCATTTCTAATGGAGGATCATTCAATTTTGCATCATTACATCTCTCAAATATTCTTATACAATCAATAAGAGGTTTCATTGTTTATTTTTTTTCCTTGGATAAGTAACACTTGTCTTATGGAGGTCTCGAATGCATATGAGAAGTCTTGTAGCCTAAAATTGATTTGTCCTTGTGATCTGTACAAGCCCACAATAACTTCTTGAAAAACACCATAGGCCAAGGGAGATATTGAGTCACAATGGTTTCACTTCAACAAATATAAGTATATTCCTAGACATTCATATTTTGATAATTAAATGTGTTAGGAGAAGAAAATGGATAGTAAATTTGCATAGGATATTCTTTAGATATTTATGCATTGTGTGTTCAGTTTGTTGGATATATGTATATTTTTTCCTATCCTTCATGACTTTTAATAGGCTAGAATATGAATATAATCCTCTTTTGGCACCAAGTATGAGAAGAATGTGAACAATCACAAACTGTAAATGATTATATATGTATGTTTTTATGAAGAAGAGAATTCAACTTTTGAAGAGATCAATAGAGACTATTTTGGTTATGGTTACCTGTTGTGTTTATTATTTTGTTCTTGTCTTTCAATTTCATGTTTAATGTTTGGCTTAATCCTATCTAAGTTACTCTAAATTCTCTTTAAACATTAATTAAGTACTATTTGTTCCTAATTCCTACCTAACACACTATAATTCATCTTCATTATGCTTTTGTTTCCCACCTTGTGAATGAATTCTCTACACTATCTTGTACACTAAAGTAAAACTTAGTTATCCTCATCTTTACCATGTTATGATGCTTCAAGAACCTCTATTAAAAATGGTTTAGTGAGCATGGAAAAATTCCTTACAAAGGAAAATATGCTAAGATGGCTATCAGGGTAGAGAGATATTAAGACATGGTTATACCAAAATGTATGTAATTTCACAGAAGAAGAATCCAAACATATTGGTCTTACCACACAAGAAATCATTTGAGAGAATATATATGGATATATTTATGAAATATTTTGGTGTGAGTTACTTGAATTTATAGATAATTGGTTAACTTGGTTATAATACTATTGCTTTAACCCAAGAATGAAATAAACAATCATTTGAACTGAAGAGAAGATAGATCGATTGTAGAAATTAGAGACCGTCTAAATGAGGGAAATAGATTATTGGGTTGCTACTACCATATATGGATACACCATTGAGTTTTTAGTACAAGGATACATAGATTTATAATCTACATAGGACTTGTTTATTTAAGGGATTAGAGGGAAAATTTTTAGTGACTACCTCTCTTTGTGAAGATGTTGGTTATAGACAAGGGTATGGTGCCTACTCTAGCCAAAATAGAGTAGTCACTTTAGGCATATGGGGGTGTGTGAAAGATGTTGTTAAATGATGATTATATGAGTAAATAAGGCTTGAAATTGAATCCAAAATAGAAACATGAGGGAAGAAGAGTTGGAAGAAAAGTCTGGATTCAGAATCTGAATTACAATAATAAAATAGATGGAATAAATAGAAGAATATCCAAGTAACTATGAGTAGAGGTAAGAGTAGTAGAAAATTAGGTGATGAATACATAATAATATAGGATGATTGTGATGAAATAGAATAAGAATCAAGGATAAAGAAATAAGATGATGGATGTTGGTATATAGAAAGAAGTGATGAAGAATGAAATGCAGAAGTGATTTCAATGAAGAAGATGAGAATAACATAGAAGTAGAGTAATTAGATGATAGATGTAGTGTACATCTATAAGAATGAGTATTATCAAAAGAAGAAGATTTAAGTAAAGAATTAGAACATATAAATAGATAATTATAGGTTCAAGCATAGTAGAATAATAAGTCATAGGAAAGAATCATTTATTAGAAGAGCACACAACCCTATAGCCCAATATTTTGTATTCAAGTAGAAGTTTTTATTAAGGTAGATAGGAAGATAATAGTTTAGAAGGAAATTTTTTATATCAAGTGTATTTTTGAGGTACTAAAATAGAATAACATCAATTATAATGGCTTTGAAGTCCATAGGGCTTGTTGAAATCAAGAAAAGATAAGAAGGAAGTGTATAAGAACAAAGTGTGCATGTTGACTCTCCTAGTCTATAGAGTAGTATGTAGGTAGGATCACCCATAACATAGACTCCTCTTTCAAGAATTATGTAATAGATTACATCAATACCAATCTACATAATGGGTCATCTAGGAGTATTTATAAACCTATAATTATATGATGGGTCTACAAACCCTAAATAGTAATTATTAACCTATAAAATGAGATAGAAAGTGAAGGGCATCATTAATGAGTCTATCAAAAAGTGTGAGTTAGTAGGGTAACTAACTATAAGAGCACTTGATTTCATATACCAAATATAATTTTAATGGGCAAGTATACAAGATGTTAAAGACTGACTTGTCTTATAATTCAAGATAAAGAAATGTATAAGCTAGACAATTCAAGACTTGAAGGAGATAAGGTAGAAGTAAAGAGAATCAATCTGTGACTATGACCATAGATTATCTGATGTGATGAATAAGGTAGAATTTTCCTTAACATACATAGATAAATATGAATGGTTCATCAAAGGACTATGCTCTATAATCATATTTTCCATTGCATAGACTTAATATTCTACAAAAGCAAATGCTAGATCTATTGCACTATGAGTAAATCAAATTAAAGACTATGGAGAAGCTCCTATTTCTAATTCCAAAAACACTATAGGATTTTATGAAGAGAATGGATTAATACCATGAGGTAGATAAGCCTAAATTGAATCTCTAGTGTATGGAGTGTAAAAAGGAAGGACATCACAAGAATGATTATCTTAAGATCAAGATACAATTATATGAATTTTTTTGAGTAGTGGGGCATGCAATAATGCAATGCCATCTTCTACAATAGTATGTCAAGAATCCATAGAATCTATATTATAATTTCTATAAGTTAAACAATCATGATGAAAATAATTATAGGGATTTGTAGGAGATCAAGGCATCACCAAAATCATAGTCATCATCATTACACAATAAATGTCCTCAATAAAGTAGATGATTCTAGGAATAGAGGTTGATAAAGGTTGTGTAACCCAAATAGGTCCATAATGTATTCCTAGTTCACCATAATACCAGCCTCAAGGTCTAGCTGATTGGACCCCTCCTTCACCAAGTTGGACACCACCATATTTTTATTACCAATATGAAACACCCTAAAGATCACCCCTGATGCAGTAGTAACAAATGAGTTGGACCCCACTAGTTGCACAAAAAAAATTATAATTAGAGATAATGCCTAGTAACATTAGCATTATAACACTATGTTAAAATAAGGAGGGTATAAAAGAAGATATTAGTCTAATAGAAGAGGATATAAGGGTTAATATAGATGAGGTTACCAAGGTGGTAGAGGAAATAACTATCAATGGCCTCCTCTGTAATGCTACCTATGTGAAAAATATAATCATGTACTATGAAATTACTCATTGAATCCTCAAAGATAGTCTTATTATACATACTATAGAATATATGACCATCATGACACGTAAGATTTTCATATATTGAAGAAGAAAAGAAAGGACAAGGCCATCCATAATGTGAATATGGTGAGTGTGAAGCCTAAGGAGGATGCATTATTGAATTTTATTACATGACAACAACATGCAAAAAAAAGTTTGCCTCTACTTGAAATGCCTCATGATTAGGGAATCCAAAAATAAAAATTAGATAAATATCCAAACCCCACTATATAAAATGGGATCATGTATGAAGTTGCACAGATGTGGAAAACATACAAAATTAAGATATTATTGAAGGAGATGTTACAACAATAAATTCTCAAATGTATGGATAGATCATGTGCATTATGCATTAGGATGGATTTGTCACTTTACTAATAGATCTTTTGAAAATTTTAAGCAGTCTATTCAATGAAGACATATCTTATAATATCACAAACCTTATACATAATCTAATGGAGTGTGTTTAAGGAGGATAATAAAAGACAAAAATTCTAGTTTGGTATGTCAAAACCAAGAAGCCCTAAAATATAGATGCATGAATTAATATCAAGGTTGGTGGTTATGAAATCCCAAATGTTTTATTTTATTTTGGAATCATAGTCAACATAATTCCTATATCTACATGGGAAGGTATTGGATGACTAATTTTAAGCTATAAATGAATGACTCTGAGCTTAGCTGACTCTGAATGAGTTGAGCCTATTGGTAGATTAGAAGATGTTGAGATAAAAGTCATAGAACTAACCCTAAAAGGTGATTTTGAAGTCATTGGCATGAAGACAACAACACTTTACCCTACATTGATAGGTAAGAAATGGGTATATAGTGATCAGATGACTATCAACACATGAAAAATTAATTAGAATCACACTAGGGAGATAAGGTTATCATCATTCATATAAATAGAGTACATAACCCTTACATCACTCTGGTTAAAATAGATTCTCTATACGTAGTGAAAGAAACTAGTTAGATGAAGGTGAAATCAAAGGAAAATCCAAAAGCTCTACATGTAGCTGAGTGAAACTTTTTTATGATCATTCTAAACCTCAAGTACAATCATTATTCACTCAATAGTTGAAGACATCATTACAATGAAGGACTAAACTAGTAGTTACATATTTATTAGAAACTTAGTTTGTCATAGAAGATTATGCATCTATCTCTTCAAATTCCCCTACTTGATTAGAAGTTGACTTACTCTATCCTACATATGATCATATGCAATACTATATATATATATAATTAGAGAAGGCACTTTAATATGGGAAATAGCTTCATCTTTTAGTGGAGACTCAAACACACACCTACTCAACTAGGAATAAAGTGATCATAAACTCTAACTTATGAGAATGCTCTTTGGTCATCAGAGACAAATTCTTGTGTAATATGCAATTGAGGATATCAATGAGTTAATTATACATTTACAAGTTCATATAACTACCATTAGCCAGTAGGTCAGTGCTCTAAATCATGCTCTAAAAGGAGTTACCGTGACATGGTGGGAAATTCATCAAATTGACCAACTCAAGTGGGATGATTCTTGTGAGCTCATGATTAGTAGGTTCTAACTACTACACATCATCCAAAGAAATTCACCTTTCTTCTAAGAAGGTGAGTGTCATAAAATTCATATTCATAAATGTGTTGAAGATTGGACTAAGGAATGTGTGGCACCAAAGTACTAATTTCATATTTTCTATTATACAATTACTTTATTACCATTAACATGGTATATGCATCAAGAGCATAATAGGGAGACAAAGCATTGGGCATAGGTGAAGAGTGATTTCCTCCAAATGTTTATTTTTGAATATGAAAACCATTTGGTTCATAACACACTACATAAAATCAAATATTTCCTATGACATGGGTGTGTAGAATATTTCAACACCATAACATAATCCATTCTGCAAAAGAATGCAACTTCCAATCTTAGTTTAAAATTACACAGATATAAAGCTATCAAGAAATAAGAATAATATCTTACACAACCATGCCACCAAATATATATCTTATATGGTTATTTGTATTTAACTAATTTATTTAGATCCCAATGGTTAGTAGAGCCAATGAAGGACACTGGTATAAAACTTGCTAAAGAAGACAAGCTATATAACATATACATTATAGAATACTAAGGAAAATGAATGATATAGGAATATATTGATGAATAATAATTCAAGATTTACAAATAACCCATCAAAAAAATGTATTAAACATCAAAACTAAGGAGGTTCCCAAATTGGTGCATATAGGTGATTAACATATAGAAGGTAAAGTTTTTGAGGTTATGTAACTCATAAAGGATTATCAGGATGTTTTTCCCACTAAATTCTTAGAGGTATGAGGAGTGGATCCATCTTTAGGAAAGATTCATATCAAACTAAAGGAGTGTGTATGACCTACAAATAAACAACTATACAAGCTAAATCCAAACATGAAGCTAAAAATGAAGGCTAAACTTGATATAATGTAGGATGCAACAATAATATATCCTAACAAGGTAGATTGGGTAAGTCCCATAGTATTCCAATTGAATAAATAAGGGGAAATTAGATTATGTGGATATTATCATATTCTAAATGATGCATGTGTAAGTGATCCATTCCCAATTACATTCATAGATGAATTTTTGGAATATGTCATTGGACATGAAGTCTACTCTTTCATGGATGGATTTAGTGGATATCATCAAATACCCATAATAGAAGAAGATAGAGCCAAAATGACTTTTTATATAGAATAGGGATCCTTTTCATACAAGGTAATTATTTTTGTCCTTAAGAACACACCAGTAATTTTCTCTCACATAATAGTGATTTCATTTAAGGACTTAATTCATGACTTCTTGGAAGTTTATCTTGATGATTGGGTAGTCTTTTCCTTGTTTAAAAAACATTTGTATAATATTTACCTAATGTTAGTATGATGTCAAGCTCTGTGCATCACTTTGAATTTAAATAAATGTTTCTTTACAACCTTTAGTGTTTTACTTGGTCATGTAATATGGAGTGAAGGCATTTTAGTCAACCAAGCCAAAATTTTAGTTATTCTGAGTATGCCTTCCACCAGTAAGCTCTATGGAAGTATGAAATTTTTTGGGCCATATAGGCTACTATCACAAGTTTATCAAAGGATATTCAGCTATGTCATCTGCATTAGAATCTATACTACATAAAAATTTGAAGTTTGTATGGATTTTAGAATGCTAAGTACCCTTTATCGAGCTAAAATAGAGATTCATTACTACGTCAATCCTCATCTTTCTAGACTAGAACAAACCCTTTCATATACATGTTTATGATTTAGGTATCATAATTGGTGTTGTGCTTGCATAGCTAAGATATGGTGGACTTTAAAATCCAATTTATTTTGATAGCCAAAAACTATCTGAATCTAGAAAAAAACTACACAATCACTGAATAAGAAACATTCACTATCATGTTATCACTATAGAAAATTTGACATTATTTTCTTGTGATGCCATTAAAATTCTTCATTGATCATCAAGCCCTGCAATACCTTGTCAGCAAGTTGATTCTTAGAGGATTCATCTCTCAGTGGTTGATGTTATTTTAGGAATTCCAATTTTGCATTAATGTAAAGCCATGTAGAGAAAACATGGGACCAGATCATCTCAATTACATTACAAATTATGAAGAACCAAAAGTATTATAAGAAGACTCTCTTGATGCTCACATCTTTCATGTTTTTATGATTCCTAAAAATTTCAAATAATCTACCAACTTCCTTGAATAAGGCATATTCCCTATACACTATCAAAAACATGACAAGAAGTAGTTTGTCACTAGAGCCTTACCATACACCATCATCAATGGGCTTTTATATCACTTAGGGAAAAATAATACATAGAGTTATTATAGAATACAAATGACCTCAACTCCTACAAGAGGCACACCAAGGATTCATAAGAAGACATTTTGTATGATAATATACTACTAAAAACTTATGGTGGAAAAATCTATTTTAGGATGCACACATAATAGTGAAGCACTATGATGTCTATCAATCCATGGGTAAACCACTAAAAAAGATGAAATACCTTTGGAACCTATGTTAGTTGATTATAATTTTAAACAATGAGGCATTAAATTTTTCAAACCTATCAATCCACTAAGAAAATATATTAAATCAAGGTATATCATCACTAAAACTGACTATTTTACCAAGTGGGTTGAAGCTACTACAACACCTAGATGTGG
Source organism: Torreya grandis (assembly GCA_037957365.1). Classification (NCBI taxonomy): domain Eukaryota; kingdom Viridiplantae; phylum Streptophyta; class Pinopsida; order Cupressales; family Taxaceae; genus Torreya; species Torreya grandis. The sequence continues at coordinate 660,318 of JARHVA010006224.1, read as the reverse complement.
TGTAAACGATGTAGTGAAGTTTCTCTATGAGAACATTAATATAAGGTTCATATACCCCATAAATCTTGTTAGTGATCAAGGAATGCAATTTCTAAACAACACCATCAAGTATCTAAGGAATTTATGATTTCTCATCACAAAAGCACTACAGACCATCCACAAGCCAATGACCAAGACTAAGCTTCCAAAAAAGTGTTGGAAAAAATGTTGACTAAAATATGTGATGTTAAAAAGGATGACTGAGAAGATCAAATTCCTATGATTTTGTGGACATATCACATGCACTATAAATGAGCTACAAGTTTTATGCCATTCCAATTGATGTATAATCTTGAAGTATTTATGCCAATGGAATACCTAGTACCAAGTCTATGCATTGCCATGGTCATGAGACTAGGGGATCATGAATCTATAACCAATATATTTCTCAAACTAAATAAGATGGATAAGTATAGATTCAGAGTAGAGTAGGTGTATGAATTTCACAAGAAGAACTAGAAATCATGGCATGATAATAATTTTCACCATAAATAATTTCATAAAGGTCAACCAGTTTTATCATATGATAGTCATTTTAGAGCATTTTCAAGCAAGCTACAGATTTGATGGAAAGGGCCTTATGTTATTCATGCACTAACATAACAAAGAACCATAGTTTTAAGAGATATTTAGGGAGCCATTTTACCATGGTAGGTAAATGGTTTTAGGTTTAATCCAAACCACCAATAGTCAAATTGATCTCATTCTCCTAAGTGAGTGGGTGATAAGTATCACCAAGTAGATTAGGATATTCCAACTTTGCATGTTTTTGTGTGTTTATTTTTCTATGTGTTTATTTATGACCTCTTCACTACAAGTAGAGAAAGAATATACCAAGCATAGTTTTCATCAACCATGTGCAAGAGAATCCATGTGTACCATCATGGATGTCAAAGAAGAGAAAATAAAAGTAATTAAGTCTGGGAAAGGTATGAAAAAGTCACATCAACAATATTTCCACCATATAATAGTCATCCACCAAAATTAAATTCTAGATCCAAGGGTGGATTGAATTGATCTTCAACAAATTAGAAAACTATCAAAATCATCTATTCATACCACCATATAGACACCATAGACCATAATGATGTAATTCCACACATGTGTAAATGAATAACTATCTTAATTGCTAGATTAGATAAAGATTATCCACATCCACTATTGCATTCATGATGAGAGGAAAAATAAGCATGCCATTCACATGGAATCCAATACGTTCTAAATATATAAAGGTTAAGTTAGATAACCAAGATGGAATTTCATCCTTGTGAATATTTTTCAATATCTATAATTACAAAGAGTCAATCTAGTTTCTTTATGTAGAGAGAAAATAGCATTGTAATTTCATCACTTTAATAGACATGGATATTTCATGGATCATCAAGGGTTTGACAAAGGCACAAAAGGTGGTAATGGGAATTGAAATAGATATAAATCAAACTAAGTTCAATGATATAGATCCCTTTAACTTCCTTAAACAAGGATAATAGAAGTTATTTCAACTAGACCCTATTGATGTTGTGCAACCACTCACTCTCACAACTCTCCACTGATTCCACAGCATAGATGTTGAGTGCCTACTATGAATTCCTACCTTTGGTGACCTAAGGGAGATCATAAATTTTTTTATTAGTTTATAAATTAATGAAAACATCTATCTTGTCTTAGATGTCACCATTATCATCAATATAGAAGTCATGTCCTGAGATTTGGGCATGCCTATGTGAGGAGACTCCTCATTTCCATATAAGATGATAACACCCCCATTGTACAAGAAGTCCAAGATTTGTATGTTCAAAGAAATAGAGGGAGTCTAATTGATGAAATCCTAGATGATCTAGTGTAATTTCTCATGGAGTGCATTATAAGAATATTTTTATAAATGACTAAGTCTATAAAATAAATATCGAAAGGGGTCATGAACATCATCAACTAGATGACCCAAATAAATGATCAATTAAAATGTATATAGTACTTCATCTAAAATATACTCACCAACATAGATAAGTGTCACACATCTCTAAAGTAGATGTTTTAATACCAGTTCTTCATCTTCCTACTCTACTTCATGTAATGGAAATCCTAAGAGGGAGAAGTACACCCTGCCATAGATTATTGGATAGTACAAAATTTTTGTAATCTCATTTGGACATAGAAGCAAAGATCCCTAGCACAAGAAGGAAAATTCAAAGCATGGTGGAAAGAGTGTCTAGATCTATCATAACACATCCGTGTGTGCCACCAAATGTCATCCAATATTTAGGCTAACATGTATATGTCACTTTTATATCGAAGGGTGTGTTCATCAGAATTCATGAGTTATAATCACCCTTTGAACCTCTCCTATTATTTTTCATAATGGACATGGAAAAGGATAAATTTTCCAAATAAAAAGATTTTGTATCTAGGTATGTGACTCCACTTTAGGCCATACCACCTGGTGTAACCTTTCTTATAGTATAACAACTAGAAGAAGCCATTAGATCATAATAATAGAAGGGAAATCATAAAAAATTTATAGAGTAGCAATCAGTGTCCCCTCCTTTGAAGTGAAAAACATGACAAATGGTAATTTGTCTAGATTATTTGAAGGTGCCACAAATCACTAGCTTGTGTGATCTTCCATTGATGGGCAGGAAGTCTACCAGGTCATGATTATAGACATGGATAGAGACTTATATGATAAGGAGGTGAAAAAGGAATTATTCTTCTGGAAGGTTATGTACATGGTTAAAGTGAAAAAGTAGGTTCCTCTAGAATTATTGGTGGACCTTCCTTCTTTCCCATCATCTATTTTTGTTTATACTATTTGGGAAGAACTGGAATAACTATAGCAGAGGATCAAAGTTTTTTATCCATAACCTGTTCTAACATTTGTAGCTAAGGATATTTTTGTACCCCTTCCATAAATCCCACCATAATAATTTTTTTAAAAACCCCATGATGTAGGTGCATCTTATCAATGCTCAAAAATGGTCTAATAAGTGTCTTAAGAGTCATGTTTGTGTGTGTAATTTGAACTTGAATTCCATATTAGTTTTCCTACCCAAAGGGAATTTTAAATTTTCATGATGTATTAGTTGGTCTAAGAGAGTCTTGATGATATGTAAATAATGAATAAAGATATAATATACATTTATGGCCTTATTAATGTCCTTTAATATGGATAATAATATAAATTTCAATTTAAGTGTGAGGTGGCATTCCACCACCCTATGTAGGTCTAGGAGTTATTGAAAGAACTTGATTAAGAAATAGTTATGAATCTTGTTTTAAGAGTTTTTTATCATAGGTAGTAAATATATATGTTTATAGAGTAATTTTTAGATGTGGTAACCTCTCATACCATTTTAGGATGATATGTAATGGACATGGAATTAAATAAACCTATTGAATCAAGAATGCTTCTGACATGAGAATTTTGTGTGCATAAAATTGGCATGGCTGAGAACAGTGCGCATGGTATATTTGAATCATCAATGTGATAAGAAGTTTTATTTAATGTTTATTTATTTTTTTATAAAATAATATTATCTTATTTGAGATATGGAATAAAAATTTAATTGGAAATTATTCACCTTTGAGAATATCGTCAAGCCTACTGGATAGGGTAAGCAATCATACAGTTTGTTAAAACAATAGTATATTCAATATTTTTTTCATTTGAATTATTGTGAAGGATTATGCATGTTAATTATGTAAGGATATTTTTTATTGTGTAAACTAAAGGTAATTACAAAACATTAATATTCAGTCCACTTGAAAAAGGAAACTTTGTCTGCATATACTAGTACCATGTTACTTAGCCTCAAGTAAAGATAGATACATAAACATGAGAAGGGGAAAATATATTTAATGGTTATTAATTATATATATTTATAAGATATTAATATACCAAGATAGTGATTTATAAAATTCTCTATGGTCTCATTGAATGCATTGGATGTTTGGGAATAGTGATATAGTTTTACCTTGTTTTATATAGTCAATGCACAAAAGGAGGTTTTCATTACCAATGTAAAGTTTAAGGAGATTATTTTGAGTTATAATGATAATTTACACAATGGGTGAAACTTATGTTAAAATATAGGTATGATTTATAATACTTTATAAGAATAATTATCCATTAGAAATCATGTGTAGTCATAGAGGCATGGACAATTGACTATATTCTTATTGTTTGGAGCAAGTTATGGAAAGAACAAGGACTATAGTTAATTGGAGAAGTTTAAAAGAGATAATAAAAACCTATATAACATATTTGGGTCTTTGAAAGATAATATAATGTTCATATTTAAAATTTATGTCCTCTCAGCCTAAGATAGAGTCTAAAAACCCTAAACTAAGCTTTATGCCATATCTCATGTTCTAACCATAATAATTCAATAAAAATTTGTAATATTACTAAAAATCATGTTACCTAACTAGTTATCAAGGTTACACATGTGTATGGACTCATTTTTATGGTATTTTATTGATTTTCTTATGTTTTGGCTTAAAGAGGCCTAATTGGGAACTGTGGTAGTAAGTAAATATGGTATGTAGGTGGAGTATGATTAAATGGAGAGTATAGGAGCTATAAGATATAAATGGGTCCTAGGAAATTGTCTTAATATGTTTTAAAAGTTTGTATATTTTCCAAACCAAGGAGGTTTACCCTTAAATAGGGTTAGTAGGGGATAAGGCTAGAAATGTGCTTGTGTGAAGAAAGTGAGTAAGTAAATTGAAGTAGTTTCTTAAGTAGGGATGAAAAAGAGTGTTATAAGGAAGAGGAAAGTCTTTTATGTGAATAAAAATTCATTGATATTTGATACCCCATGCAAAGGTTACTTTGGCATTGATGATTTGTGAAAATGTCTTAAACGATGTAGAAAGCACTTGAATAGTGAATCATACAGTTTATTGAAGGTTATTAGATGGTATTTTGTTAGTGTAAATTTCATTTAAAAATAGTGCAACATGATCCCATGAATCATTTTAAGGAACATTATATCCTTTTTTTCATGATTTCCACAAAATTACTATGGGTAATGAGTGAAGGAAAGAAAGAGAATCTTGAATGAGTTAAAAGAGTAGAGTGTTGGAGAAAGGTGTTTTAGCTTTACATCATTTTGGTATTAGAGTGAGAATATTTTATTATAAAGGTATGTTTTGGTTTTGAGATTATTTATTTCATATGCAAGAATATTTTTTTTAATTCATGTTTAATATTGGTTTGAAAAGATGTTGTGAGATTATAATGAAGAATGCAAGAAAGAATGAAGAGGCTGAAAGTATAGAGAGGCAAAAATATATGTGAGAAAAAAGTGAAAGAAAAGATAGGTGGCATAGCCCTTAAGACAAGAAGGATTGAAGAGAAATAGAAGATCTATTGAGAAGCTTAATAAGGAAGCTCATAGGTGAGCTTGAGAGAGTCCTATAGGTAGGATAAGAGAGACACAAATGAGGTTATGATGTGGCAAGGAAGAGAAGGCTTGTCAAAAAGGAGAATAGGTCGAGATGAGGTCACAAAATTGATAGGAATATTAGGGGAGATGAGGAGATAAAAAGAAAAGAGGAAAAAGAGAAATGTTGAGAAGATCAACCACAAAGAGAATATGGTTCATCAAGACACCAAGAAGAATATTGAGATGGAAAAAGAGATGAAAGAGATGAGGTAGCAAATGTATGAGATGCTAACCAAGATAGAGAAGATAAAATATATTGTGAGCCCACATATTGGATGGTTCATGAGAAATAAGCCACTCAAGTGGACATTAAAAAAATTAATGGAGAATAGAAGAAGACAAAATATGAATTATAAGGAGTCAATCAAGCCTCATGTTTTGAAATATAATGATGTATTTATGTGTGTGAATGTAGGTTTGAGAGATGAAAAGAAGGATGAGATAGTTGAGCCCATTCATAGGCTAAAAGAACAAAAAGAGGAATAATTTGACTAAGCGGTGATAAAAATAATTAAATATGAATAATAGACTCAACGTAGAGCCATGGTGATGGAACAAAAATAAGCAGGTCAACCATTTTGGAAGTTAAATAACATGAAGAAGGAAGAGATCCTCGCTCAAGAGGATACAAGTGAATCCAAAGGATAAATGAGAAAATAGCATAAGGAAATGTATGAGGTATATTAAATTTTGTATGATTCTTTTAGGAAATAATATGGCTTTTATCCTCAACAAATGTATAGAGAAATGGTTAAGGAGGTTACAAAATAGGACATAGACTTATGGAATGCAGTAGTGGTGTCCAAGATAAGGAATTAATGAAGGTAAGAAGAAGTAAAGTACAGAGAGAAACTATAAAAGAAGAATTTGAAGATTTTGAGGTTGAATTATAGGTTGTAGATGAATGAGAACACATGTAAGGAGTAGAGTAATGTGCATTTATGGTTGATGCAAAGAAGAAGAGTGAAGCATATAAAGCACATGAAGGTGTTTTGTAGAAAGAGCAACAATAAATCAAAGAGGATAGTTGAGAATACCTTAAGGGAATGATAAATAACATGTTTTCTTTAATTATTTGTTGTATTGTGTAGGTATAACATGGAGGAAGATATCAAGAGGAAAGACAAGGTACAAGTGTGGTAGTCAAGAGCACACACACTTATATGAGAATTCGAAAGAAGAAGAATATGGGTGTAAAAAAATTTCTCCCCTTGGGAGTATGATATATGGTAATATTATTAATGATAAAATACGGTCTAGGAAGTTTCTTAAGGTTCATGTTTGTGTTTGAAATTTGAATTTGAATTTGAATTTGAATTCAAAATTAGTTTTCCCACCGAAAGGGAATTTCAAATTTTCATGATGTATTAGTTGGGCTAAGAGAGTGTTAAATATATTTAAATGATTAATAAAGATTTAATATACATTTATGGACTCATGAAGGTCATTTATAATGGATAGGAATATAAATTTAAAGTTAAGTGTGAGGTGGTAGTCCACCACCCTACATAGGTATAGGAGTTGTTGACAGATCTTGATCAAGAAATAGTTATGAATCTTGTTTTAAGAATTTTTTATCATATGTAGTAAATATATAGGTGTATATAGTAAGTTTTAAATGTGGTAAATTTTAATATAGTTTAATGATTATAAGGAATGGAGATGGAAATAAATAAACTTTTTGAATCAAGAATGTTTATGAGATGAGAATTTTGTGTACATGAAATTGGCATGGATGAGAATAGTGCATATAGTGTATTTGAATCATCAATTTGGTAAAAAAATCTATTTAATGTTGATTTATTTTGTTTTTTATTAAATAATATTCTATTATTTGAGATATTTAATCCAAATTGAATTTTAAACTAGTCACCTTTGAGAAGACTTTCAAGCCTACTAGACTTGGTAAACAATCATACAATTTGTTTAAACAATAGTTTGAGTATATTTAATATTGTTTTAGTTTTAAATATTGTGAAGGATTATTCATGTTAATTTTTTAATTATATTTTTTAGTGTGTAAACTAAATTTAATTTCAAAACATTAATATATAGCCCACTTGAAAAAGGAAAGTCTGGCTGCATATACTAGTACCCTATTGCTTGGCCTCAAGACAAGATAAATGCATAAGAATGAGAAGGGATAAATATAGTTAATGGTTTTTTATTTATATATATTTTTAATATATTTTTATACCAATATAGTTATTCAAAAAAGTGTCTATGATCTCATTGAATGCATTGGATGCTTGGGAATAGTGATACAATCTTACCTTATTTTATACAATCAGTGCACAAAAGGAGGTTTTCATTACCAGTTAAAATTTTAAGGAGATTATTTTTAGTGAGAATTATAATTAACATAGTTGTTTTACCTTAGTTTTAAACTTAGGTATGGTTTAGAATACTATATAATAAGAATTTTCCATTAAAAATCATGCACAGTCATAGAAGCATGCATAGTTGACTGTATTATTCTTGTTTGGGGCAATTTATGGAAGGAAAAAGGATTATATTTAATTTTAAAAGTTTAAAAGAGATAATAAATACCTAAATAACCTAATTTTGGTCTTTTAAACATAATATTAGGACTATGGGGAATGAGTGAAGGAAAGAAAATATTGAATGAGGTAAAAGGGTAGAGTGTTGGAAAAAGGTGTTTTAGCTATGCATCACCCCAAAAAAGGTAGGAGGATAGGGTTTCCCATATACTTTAAGAGTGAACCATTATATTCCAAACCGCTATATAAGAAGCATAACCATTATATTCTTGGACACAAAAGGTTAAGGATGTAGAGGCTAATAAATATAAAGCCATGGATGTGTCCAAGAAGGCCCAAGGATCCATTTATGTATAAAATAAATCATAAGAGGTGAAGGCACACAAGGAAAAATAAGATGATCTCGATTACAAGGCTAAGGCAAAGGAAAAAGGGAAATGAAATTTGGACATAGTAGCCCAAGCATATTAGGCCATAAAATATACAAAACATGCACACTATCAAGTAGAGGAAGTTGTGAAGAAAAATAAGGAAAAATATGAAGCCCCATGCCAACAATAAGCACAAGCATAGGCATAGGCATAATCACAATAAAAAGCATAGGCCCAAGTTGCACAAGATTAAGCCAAGGCTATGGCCCTAGTAAAACAGAAGAAGAAATAAGAAGAAGAATGTGTATAAAAATTAAATGCCTAGGAGGAACAAAAAAATTTATGTAATAACTCAATCTAGAAACAAAGGCCACAATGTATAAACAATAAGCACTAGATTATCCTTAAGCACAAGCATATCAACCAGCACAATAAGAATCATCAGCTATAACTTTGATAGGTCCTCAACTTCCAGAACTACCAGTGAGAAGAGTTTGGTTTTAAGATGTTCCAATAGTTGGTGCTTATTGCACCAATTTTTCACTCCCACTTAACACAATGCCATGATTGGACCCTAAAATGTCTACAAACACATTGGCCTCAATCCTAATCAAGAAAAAATCCTCATTACACATCTCTAGGATTCTACTAAAAATAATAATTGGAGGGTGTAACAGATTTTTAGGAATCAATTGCATATAAGGCCACCTCTTTATAGCTAGAAATGGGTCAATATAAGGTGAATAATGTGGAGTTAAAGGATCACCTTTATGAATTTATGAATATGATTCAAGACACCTATTCAGAGTTGGTCACTCGATAAATCTAGGACCAAGTTATGTCCAACTAGTGCAAACTTAAGACTTTGGTCTCTAAGTTAATAAATGACTAGTGTACAACCTAGTAACTCCACATAGTAGATACATTAGGTTAGAACATTAAGATCTAGGCATCCAAATTGATCACATTGGGTTAGATATTGTAAATTACTATATATGTATGTTTGTATGAAGAAGAGAGTTTAACTTTTGAAGAGATCAATAGAGACTATTTTGGTTATGGTTACTGTTGATGCCTCTAATTGTATCAAAGGTGTCCTTAGTGTTCAAAGAACAATTCTCATTTTATAATTTTGGGAATTTAAATCATGAGTGGTAGGTTTTAGAAATTTATGCTACCTATGGTGAAATAGCTATAGATCAATGTTTAACTATCCCACAAAATTTATATTCATTGATGGTTGGGAGCCACCATGGACCAAATATTTGAAAAGTGTAAGTATCTATGCTAATACTATTGAATTATGATCAAATATTAAACTATAAAATAATCTAAATGGACATTTATAATGAAATATAAACTAAAGTGATCTGGTTAAAAAAGAAGTAAAAGATAAGGGTAAGGCAAAAAGAGAATAAGTGATTATTGATCTTAGCCTCAAACATTATGACAAAGTTTCAATTACAACTGAGTATACATTTAACCAATATATAATGCAAAATATCATAAGATCAGATCTCACTACACACTAGGCAAACCTCCAAGGATGATATAAATAAGTATAAGTAAGAAATGAATTTACTTTAAATACTTGCTACCACATTCAAATAGCCTTTGTAAATTCTAATGTAGAGCAAATAAAATGAAGTAAATTCAAGATCATTCAACAAATATAGAATAAGCACAAATTATCAACCTTGTAATTAAATATGAAACTCAAAATTTATAAAAACTATTCAAGTTTAGTACTTAAGACTAACAATCAAGAGAAAAGCCGTGTAACAATTAACACAAACAAAATTAAACAATCTTTTCAAAATTCCTTGATTGTATTAACTGCTCAAAGTATACAAGTTTTGCTTCAAATTCTCTCTCCCTTTACAAAATGGTAGTACTACCTTTTATAAGAGGACAAGGCAATATATCAGTCAATCACAAGATAAAAATGTATAATAAGTAAGGATATTTGTCCTTTTTTTATAAGGTTATCGAATACACTTACATTTCTAAACTAAACTAACCTAGAGGCAAAAATGCTAACAAATTTTGTAAATTGCTTACTAATATGTTCCAAATGGTCTCTAGGTTAATTCTTTTGTGCTCAAATTGCAATTAGACTATATTTTAGCTTAATTATGATCAATATGAGCTCAAATTAGGGATTTATGCAAATTTGGGGGTCTTTTGAAGATTTAATGGTGATGGAATATTTGGAATTCATCTCATGCATGCCTCATATTTGATTTTGACCTCTACATTTATATGTTTGCATTTTTTAGCACACAAGATCTTCATTTTATCAATTTATGCTTGTCTAGCACTTATTTGGCATCTAACTATCAATTTTCATGGTATCTTTCATAAATGCCTTCAAAGCACTAGTCATTATTATTTGAAAATTGGATTTTACTTTTCACCATTCAATCAAGATTCAAGGATCAATGTAGGCTATTGATCATGATTTGGGCCCTCATATGTCATTAGCTATCTTTTCATTAAGCCTTGTGGTTATGTCACTTGGCATCCTTATAGGATTTATAAGCTCCATATCCTACACCAGTCACATATTGAATGTACATTTACCATGTGTCAAACTCATGGGCTCTTGAAGCTCTATTGAATAGTTGTTGATTTTCTTGTTGTTGGATCATTTGGTCTTAATGGAGCATAAGCTATTGATCCTATAAGGTGCATGAGATTTAATCAATACATGGTTATAGAAAGAAACTTAGGTTAAAATTATTTTAAATAAGTCTATTTAATATTAATTAACATGCCATAGACTTAGGTTAAAGCATTTTATACTAAGTTTTAAAGCATGATGTCAAATGACCCCTTAAATGATATAAACTATGCCCCCTTTGTCTAAGTAAAAATGTTAGATGAGCTTGAATTTGATGTAATTATGGACATCAATGACATCCTTGTGGACACCAAATGATGTTAATGAGAAAATCAAATTTAAGCTCATGAAGTTCTTTAGGTTCAGTGGGCCTAAAGTTTATGGTCATATGGACATCACAGATGGCCTTGCAGATATCAAATGATAATCATGTGATCACCAATTTTAAACTCATTAGGTTCTTATATTCCTTGGATCTTGGATTCAATTCACTCTGTCTAATTAGGAGACATAATTAAGTGAGATTAATTTGATCAAAATTTGAGTGAGTACATGCCATTGGTTCATTTGGTATTGATGATTGTGAGAGTGATATGTGGTGACCCCACTGGGCTTCCTGGGACTTTTGAATTTTTGTCACTGCATTCACTCTATTATATCCTTCATCTCATTAAGGTGAAAGCTATTGATCATGATCCAAATGCTTACATAATATTGGTATGAAGGACCAAATGCTCAGATTTGTTGGGTTTTCCTTTCTCTATCTTATTATCCCCTCATGATGAATCATGAGCCATCAGATCTATAAGGAAGTGAGGTATTTATGTTAGGACTCAAGATGAAATAAGACTTAGGATAAAACATTAAGAATAAGGTCTTGTTTGTGTTGATAAACATGAATGGGGCCTTAGCATTAAGGCTTTAGGCTAAATAGTTAATAAAGGGGAACATGATAGAAAATTAAAAGGATCCTGCCAATCATGAAAGTTAGACCTGCTTAGAAAATATAGGAAACAAAAGGGGGAATAATAATAAAGGGGACTGGTATAATTTTAGCAAAGGTTTATTTGTGTTGTGAAACATGACTAAGCCTTAGCATAAAATTAGACTTAAGTCAAAATTCAAATTATTTCCACTAAAAGCATTCTTGCCAAATGTGAATTTGAACCAAGGGTTTATTCTATGGGTTTTTAAAGGAGAGCTTTTAGAACATGAATTCATATTCAAATTTTCACAAACCAAAGGCTAATGAAAACTTGAATAGATTCAATCTATAAAATCTAAGTATGATCTATCATCAAGAGCTCTATGAAACCTAAAACTTAAATACATGAGGGCCAATCATTAGAAACTTTAGGCAAGCTCAAAGCAAAACCATAAATCAGTAAGCCAACTTTATTAAAGTGGATGATACTCAAATTATAATAATGTTTAAAACATACAATGCTTTTAGTGTTAAAGTTCAATGTGTCTCAAGGGTCCTAACTTTCAAAAAATGGGGGTATGTTGACCTCAAAAAATGGTGACTTATGGGGAAACATAGTAATATGTTACAACTTAGAGGCTTTGGTTTAGACAAATAACTAGGCTATCCACTCCACTTGATCAATGCCATTATCCAAATTATTTTACAATTGAAAAAAACCTTGAACATGTAGAATTGGGGTCAATCATCAAGACATAGCCATGATGTGTGTGTGTTTTGATTCCACTTACTATTTTCCATGTGATTCAAGAGACAACTTCCAGGTTTCATACATTTAATCATTAACACTAACTTAGAACATGTTTAGATATTCATTAAGAACCATGCTCTTAGTTTAGGAAAGTCTTGGGAATTGTTATGATTATAGATAAGAATCCATAGCCCTGATAGAGATACCTTTGGAACAACTCATGGCCTCGATCCATTTCTAGCTAAGCATCTATAACTTTGGTGGTGATTACCATAATCACCTTTGCTTGGAAAGATTTTGGTTTTGTATTTAATTCTTATTTTTTGTATTTTTAGACCTTTTATGCTTTCAAAAAGGTTGGGAACCAGGGTATCCAGGATTAAGGATTTGGTCAAGTGTTTTATCCTAAAAAAATAACACATGATTATAACCATTATCCCAAGAAAGGATGTTTGTTAAGTAAAATCATGACTGTTCCTCAATAGATTAAGCTTTTGTCCTACCAGTGAAAATCTTATTAAAACCAAATTTAGGTCAAGATAATGTTTAAGCTCTCATGGAGTAGTTGCCCTCTTCCATTGGTCTTTACTAGCTTCTTCAAATCATAACATTAGGATCACATTTCAGACCCATGGTCATCATATGTATAAGGTTCGTAACCACATTCCAAAAATTTGGATATTCAAATAAACTAAATGAAATTTGATCTGAGGTTTGCCCATAAGGACTTATTTAGAAGCAAGGAACAAAGCATAAAGGAAAAATATATATTTATAAGTGTTATATACAAATAAGGGATAGGAAGGAAAAAATAAAGGAAGAATAGGGAAGAAAATAATCTAATCCATATGCTAAATTCATAAAATACTTACCTCTATGATCAAATGGAAAAATATTTAATCTACTACAGAACCTTGAAGTGTGATTACTTCCATCCCATGGCTTCTTCTTATGGATGGGATCACTTGTATGCTCGTGTCTTCTAGATTATGTAGCTTGATCTCCTATCAACCTCCTTAGATGCATGGATCAAAAATATGACTCTAAGAATAAATCATCTTCTTCCCAAATTCTCCTACTTTATATTAGGAGTGTTATTTCTATTTCATCCATAGACAACTAGTGGCTTATATCATCTTCACCCAATAATGGCATCTCAGCTCCTATATTTATACTAGTGTCTTCATTGTGTTCTTTCTGAGGTGGACATGAACTACCAATATTTTTACAAAAACATTCCAAGTCATCATAAAAGGCTTCTTCATCCTGATCAACTGTATGATGCTCATCTCAAATCCCATCATTAGAAACATGTTGGTCCCATCCTAATGACCTCTTGATGAATTCATATGAGAATTCTTGATCTATCATGATTTTTTTCATCTTCATCCTTGGTGAAGAGGGGAATCTCTTCCATCTAATAAAAATTTAGCTTGTCTTGGTTTTGGGCCTCCAAAATAGTATCATCTTCTAGGAACTCTAAATCATTGGTGAAATCCTCAGATGAAGCATCCATGTGTTATACTATTCCATCATCTATCATCTTTAGCTCTTTAATTCCATTTAATAAATCATGGAATGGCCTCTACCAGTGATTATCTTCTTTAAGGGTATTCTATATTTTAGGAATAAACATGTATGGGTTATCTTTCTAGATGCCTTATAAAGAAGGATCATCATGGACTTGATCCATATCTACTTCCATAAACTCTTCATCTCTATCTATAGGTGTACCAATGATGGCATCTTATTGATCTTCAATTGCAATATCTTATACATCTTTAAGAATATAAGTTTATTTAGATGTAATTTCTTCAATTGGCTCATATTCATCTTCATCTTCAAATGAGAAATCAAAGGCTTGCATGAAACCTTGAGATGCTCCTGCAAAGCCAGATGTCCCTATAGTAAAGTCTTGATTAGGCACAATTTTAGAGGTTTCAAAAATATTACAATAATCATCCACAACAATATCATAGAAACTCATGTGTATGTCCTTAGATGATATGTTATTTTTGCTATCATAAAACCCATTTGGATGCCTATCAGACCTTTGGGAAACATATTTTCTATCATATCCTTCCCTTGTATTTCCTACTTATTTTTGTAGTTGATGAAAGTTAGTGCTTAATTTTTGGATTGTTTATAATATTAAGTCATTTAAGATTTTTTGTGTCTTTGGATCATGAATTAGATCATTACTAATGGTTGTGGGCACTAGAATTTCATGATTTTGTGGATGAAATCCACTAGTAGTGTTATTCAGGAACTCTAGGTCTTGTCCAAGAAATGTATGACTTAAGAGAAAATGGTTCTAAACTAGTGTTAAAGTAGGCATACTAGGAATGACATTTTGTATGGGCTAATTAAAATTGACATTAGGCATGAAATATGCCATCTGACCCTGGGGATGCATTTGGTCATTAATGACTACATCTTTAGAATAGGTTTGGGTTAATGTGTTTATGACTGGAAAATATCTTTTCAACAACATAGAGGTTAAGGGATCTATAGCATCCTTATAAATCTCTAAGGATAAAGCCATAAGGGTTTGTAGTTTTACTAAACATTTTTAGAATCGAGCATTAAAGGCTTTAATGGTTTTAGTAACATCCATTTTAATTATGGTGAACTACTGGTACAAGACATAGGGACTAATATTTTTTTCAAGTTGATCAATTAATATATTTTTTAATTCATTCCATCCATAAAGCAATCCTCTAGAAGGTTAAAAAACCACTCATAGGTGACATCTTTGAAAGTAAATAGGAATAATCTACATGTTACATATTCATGGACTACATTTAACAATATCAAATTAGCCTTTAATGAATTAATATGCTCTTCAGTAGTGACAACATTGTTACTACTATACGAAGGCAAATATATTTTAGGATTTTGAGGAAGATCATGTACTATATGTGGCATGTTGATTAAATAACCACCTAGCCAAGCCATACCTTGAACACATGAGTACTTTGAACTGGTGAAGTGTTTGAGACTTTGGGATTTTCTCTTACCAAAGCCTTGCCTTAGGTAATTTTAGCTTGTGACCTTGAAACCTATTTGAAATATGATGTGTCAAATCAATCTTTACAAAGAATATGGATTAAACCTACACATTAAGCTAATTTTTCAAATATTTATATAAATAATAGTAAAAGATGCCAACCTTTGACTAATTTATCTCAAATATGTGTCTACTTATGAAAATATGGCCTATATTTATAAATATAAGATCAAATGAACCCAAATCTATGAAAGATATACCAATCTTTGATTAAAACAAGCTATTCTAACATCAAATACTATGGATTCATATATCTAAATCTATCTTTACCACAACTAAGCATATGTATTCAAAAAATGTCAATATTTGTCTTAATAAGCCCAAAGACTAGTCTAAAACCATGAAGATCACTAAACTCTACACTATCATGCTTAAATAAAAATAAAAATGTAAATAATAGAGTGATTTTTGATCAAAATACACCAAAACCAACAAATATCCTATAAATTCAAAAATATTTATTGAGGCCCTTCTTCTATTGCCAAATGTTGATGCCTCTAAATGTATCAAAGGTGTCCTTAGTATTCAAATAACACTTATCATTTTAGAATTTTGGGAATTCAAAACATGAGTAGTAAGTTTTGGAAATTTATGCTACCTATAGTGAAATGGTGGTAGAACAATGTTAACTATCCTATAAAATTTATATTAATTGATGGTTGGGAGCCACCATGGACCAAATCTTTGAAAAGTGTAAGTATCTATGCTAATACTAGTGAATTATGATCAAAGCTTAAACTATAGACTAATCTAAATAGGCATTTACAATGAAATTTAAACTAAAGTGATCTAGTTAAAAATATAGTAAAAGAGAAGGGTAAGGTAGAAAGAGAATGAGTGAGTATTGATCTTAGCCTCAAAAATTATGACAAAGTTTCAATTACAATTGAGTATACATATAACTAGTATATAGTGTAAAATAACATAAGCTCAGATCTCACTACATATAAGGCAAACCTCCAAGGCTGATATAAATAAGTACAAGAATTGAATTTACTTTAAATATTTGATACCACACTGAAATAGCCTTTAGACATTCTAATACAGATTAAATAAAATAAATTAAATTCAAGATTATTCAACTAATCTAGCATAAGCACAAATTAACAACCCTGTAATCAAAGATGTAACTCAAAATTCATATAAAATATTCAAGTTTAAGATTTAAGACTAGAAATTGAGAGAAAATCCATGTAACAATTGACACAAACAAACGTGGACAATATTTTTAGAATTCTTTGATTGTATTAACTACTCAAAGTATACAAATTTTGCTCAAAATTCTCTCTCTCTTTAAAAAATGGTAGTACTACCTTTTATAAGAGCATAAGGTAGTATATTGGTTAGTCATAAGATACACATGTACAAGAAGGAAGCATAGATGTCCTTTTTTTTACAAGGTTCTAGAATACACTTACATTTCTAAACTAAACTGACCTAGAGGTAAAAATGCTAACAAAATTTGTAAATTGCTTATTATTGTGTTCTAAATGGTCTTTGTGTTAATTATTTTGTGCTCAAATTATAATTAAACTTTCTTTTATCTCAACTATGATCAATTCGAGCTCAAATTATGGGTTTTATGAAAGTTTAGGTCTCTCTTAAAGCTTTAATAGTGATGGCTTATTTGGACTTCGGCTCATATGTGCCTCAAATTTGATTTTGACCTCTGCCTTTATACATTTGCATTTTTTAGCACACAAGATCTTCATTTTATCGATTTTTGCATACATGGTACTTATTTGAAATCTATCTATCAATTTTCATGGCATTTTTCATAAACACCTTCAAATTACTAGACATTTTAATTTAAAAATTTCCTTTTGCTTCTCACCATTTGATCAAGATCCAAGGATCAACATGGGCCATTGATCATAATCTAGGCCCTCATATGTCACTATCCATCTTTGCATTGAGATTCATGGTTATGCCACTTGGAATCCCCATGGGATTTATAAGCTCCATATCTTACACTAATGGCATATTGAATGTATGCCCACAAAATGTTGAGCTTATGGGATCTTAGATCTCTACTTAATAGTCATTGGTGATTTCATGCCATTAGATCATCTGATCCTGATAGAACATGAGCTATTGATTTTTCAAGGTGTATGAGATTTAATTAATGCATGGTTATAGAAAGGAAATTAGGTTAAAATTACTTTATCTAATTTTATTTCATATTAATGAACACAACGTAAACTTAGGATAAAGCATTTTATGCTAAGTTTTAAAACATGATGTCAAATAACCCCTTGAATGATATAAAATATTCCCCCTTTATCTAAGTAAAAAATTTAGATGAGATTACATTTTATGGCCTTGTGTATGTCAATGATGACCTCATAGATATCAAATGACATTCATGAGAATGTCAAATTTAAGCTTGTGAAGTTCTTTGGGTTCAGTGGGATTAAAGTTGATGGTCACATGGACATCAATGATGGCCTCACAAACATCAAATAACAGTCATGCAATTATCAATTTTAATCTCATAAAGTTAATGTACTCCATGGATCTAAAATTTAATTTGCTTCATCTTATCAGGATCTGTAATGAAGTGAGAGTCATCTGATTAAGATCTAAGTGAGTGCATGCCATTGGTTTATTCAGTCTTGATGACTATGAGAGTGCCACGTGACAACCCTGTGGGCTTCCTAAACCTTTTGAATTTTCATCATTTTAATCACTCCATTGCATCCTTAGTTTTGATGAGGTGCTAGCTATCAATCATGATCTAGATGCTTGAATATTATTAGTCTGAAGGACCAAATTCTCAGATTTGTCAAGTTTTCCTCACTCCATCAGATTATCCCCTCACAATGAAGTATGGGCTATTATATCTCTAAAGAAGTGAGGTAGTTAAGTTAGGACTCGGGATGAACTAAGACTTAGGCTAAAAAATTAATACTAAGGTCTCATTTATGTTTATAAACATGAACGAGGCCTTAACATTAAGGCCTTAGGATAAATAGGTAATAAAGGGGACCATGATAGAAAATTTAAAGGATCTCGCCAATCACAAAAGTTAGACCTAGCTAGAAAATAAAGGAAACAAAAGGGGGGGAATAATAAGGGGGACTAAACATGATTTTAGGCTAGGGTTTGGTTGTGTTGTGAAACATGACTAAGTCTTAGCATAAAATTAGACTTAAGTCAAAATTTTAATTATTCCCACCAAAAGCATTCCTACCAAATGTGAATTTGAAGAAAGGGTTTATGATAGGATTTTTTGAAGGAGAGATTTTAGAACATGAATTCAGATTTGAATTTTAACAAACCAAAGGCTAGTGAAAACTTGAATAGAGTCAATATGTAAACTCTAAGCATGATCTATCAGCAAGATCTCCATAAAACCTACAACTTAAATACATGATGGCCATTCATTAGAAACATTAGGAAAGATAAAAGAAAAACCATAAATCAATCAGACAACTTTATCAAAGTGGATGATCCTCAAATTATAACATTGTTCAAAACATGCCATGATTTCAATGTTAAAGTTCAATGTGTCTCAAGGGTCCCAATTTTCAAAAAATATAGGTATGTTGACCTTAATAATTACTTATTATGTTTATTATTTTGTAACTTGCTTTCAATTTCATGTTTAATTTTTGGCTTAATCCTATCTAAGTTACTTTGAATGCTCTGTAAACATTGATGAAGTACTAGTTATTCCTAATTCCTACCTAATTCACTATATTTCATCTTTGTTATCTTTTATGTTCCCACCTTGTGAATGAATTCTTTGCACTATCCTATGAACTAAAGTAAAAATTATTTATCCTTGTCCTTAGCATGTTATGATGCTTTAGAAACCTTTAATAACAAGATGTTTTAGAGTTAATATATATTTAATTGTATCTCTCCTTGTTTATATGATTTCTATGTTATATTAGATAGAGTTGTTTTTACATGTTTGTTATCTTCTCCATTTATGACATAAGCTTTGGTGAGCACTATTTTATCTTACAAATGTATTTAATAGATTATATTTCAATGTTTTTTAGCATATTAACTTTATTGATACTATTTACTATCATAATACCTAGCTAGGGTTATCACAAAATGGCATTTTACTAGAGGCTTTAGAATCCTATCCTTTGCCATAGTCTGATAATTTATCCCTTAATGTAGGTTTAACAGATCCATTATTGGTCATGAACCTATTTTAAACATATTTACAATATGAATTATTATTTTATTACCTTCTTCAATATTTAATATTATTGAGTAGGATAAGTTATATATTTGTCTAATTTTTCTTGCATACAAAATCAACTAAAATAGGAAAATTGGAGAGTGAACACTTTGCTAGTAAGTAGACTTGGTTATGGAATTTTAAAAGAAATATAATGTGATTCCAAAGCATAAAAATAATGCCATATATCTACCATAAAATATTAAAATAATTGTGTTTTCAACCTATTTTCAAGGTTCCACTTCCAAATTCAATGCTCCATATAGATTCATTATAGAGAATGGGAACGTAGAATTATTAAATTTACATGCAATCCAATTAAAATTAATCTAACCTTCCCCTCCACCTCCACTACCAATTTAAACCACCCTCATTTCCAACCCCCCCTCCCCCCCCCCCTCCCCTCCAACACCATTTACTTCACCAAAAGGCTTATTCCACAAACCAAAATGAGAAAATTATCTACATATATTCATATCCCATGTGTAGTCCCTTGCCTACCAAAATGGGTGGCATAATTTTGAAACTATTATGGCATGGAGGAATGTATTTTAAATTTAAAAAATTAGATAATAATAATTAAAATAATAAAATATAAACCATTAAAATAATACCTAATACTTGTACCAAAAACTCCCCAACATCTAAATAATAAACTTGTAAAAAATATATAAATTTTTACATAATAGAATAATCATAATAGTATAGGTTTCAAAAACATTTAAAAGACACAATAATTTATTTTTTTAATAAAAAATAATTTGGAATTTTAATTTTACCTCTAACACTCTTAAATTTCATTTCCAAATTTTCATAAAAGATACAGCAAGCTCCCAATAGAACAGAATGTGTAACCCTGCCAAAAGACTAAATAAAGGTCTATATAAAGGAAAAGTCCAAAATTTGTTTAGATTATATTAATTTAACATGTGGTATTAATAATTTCAAGGTTTTAAACAACTTCAAATTTCATCCACTCTCTTACAAATATCATACATATTCTTACACACATAGATGGTTGATTATTCACTCAAAGAACTTTCTTACACAATTCTTGCATAAGTATGAGTTTAATTAAAAATTTATTTTATAGGAAATTAATGATGGATTTTAAATTAAAAAAATACATAAATAATCCTTTATAAAATTACCTACCAAATTGGGATTTAGATGGTTATGTAAGATAAGTTTTACTTGTCAACCACTCTAAGTAAAAAGTCAGTTCAAGTGCAAATTCAGATTTTTGATCTTACGGGATGGGGTTTTGTGTCAACCCAATCCAAAAAAATTATTAAATATGTCAATTTATGGATAATATAAAAATAATATAAGTTATTTTAATCTATAATGGTAAAAATTAACAAAAATATAAAAACTATAAAATGTTTTACCCTAATTTAGATTGTACAACCCTAATTAAAATATAAACTTAAATGTAATTTAGATTTTAAATAATGATAATTAAGCATGAATATAAATGTAAAATATTGAAACTCATTTGATAATAGGAATTTTTTAAATATATAAATTAATAAAGAGGTCAAGATACTTAGCTTTTTGGCTCACAAACTGACTATGGCTAAATTATGACAAGGAAAAGGGGTTAGAAGTAGGTATAAAAGTATTTTATATATAGAACTATCTCTCTATATGTGTAGGGTCACTAAAATAAGACTAGGATAATTTTTTCAATGGTACTAATTATATTTATAAGTATTGTCCTAAGTATTTTTGGATATTTATGATCATATAGTAAGTTTTTTATACTTGAAATACCTTTATGTTTACAATTTGGCACATGATTGTGTTTAAAATTTCATAAATGTGTCTCCTTCTCCTTGAAATGATAGGTCCACTTTTGAAGGGATGAGACTCTAAAAAATATTTGGAAGTGTAATGGGGTGAGTTGACCCTAATCACCCTTGTTGATGTTTAAATTCTTTTTACATATCCAATACTATGAAGAGAGAAGTCAATCCACACATAATATACCCCTTAGTGTGAATTTAAATATTTAATCCTTTTCTATATTAATGTACCTATAAATTTTTATTTTTATAATTGATAATATTAACTCATTACTTTTATGTTCATGTGTTTCATACTTAGTTGATGACTGCTCTTCATGACTGATTTGAAATTTAGGAGAAATGGGAATGTTTTTCTTAATGTGCAGTATTGCATAGATGTTAGATGGATAACTTCCAAGTGTTTCAAAATTAAGGATTTAATTTTTATTTATATGAGTCAATTTATATAATGTATCCCACCATCGACATGATGATAAAATGGTCTAACCCATAGAGGTGATTTGATTTTAAAACATAGTCATTGTTAGGTGAAGGAAAATAATATCACCATTCAGGTAGTTTCATCAATATAACTATCTAAGCCTCAAATTAATTATGTAATATATTTAGATGGTTTCATAAATAATGATAGGTTCTTATATGTGGTTGACAAATAAATGAGAGGGTTTGACTTATAGAAAGCATGTAGATGTGAGATAATGGGGAATAAGAGGCATACACATGTGCACAAGTCATGAATGGTGAATGTAGGTCAAAATTGGCATTTTCAAGTGTCTAATATCATATTTTAGTATCTAAAAATTCCCCATTTTTATTATAGTATTTAAATTCACTAAAAATTATAGAGTACAAAGATAAATTATACTTAAGTGTGTAAAACACACTATCTTTGGGAAACGGCTCAAAATGTGTAGCTTTCCCCTAAAAAAACCTTTAATGAAAATGTAGTAATTAATATCAAAATGTGAAAAATTACATATTAACTATAAATGAGATTTGAAGCTTAATATCAAAGGAGTACACCTATATGTCGGTGAATCTATTTATCCCTATAACTTTGTTTGAGATGATGCTTACTTTTTGAAGCATTGGAGAGTGGTCCTCTTGTTGAGCCATTGGAGAATTTGGGGTAATAAAAACCCTTTTTTACTATTAAATCCCTTGGGTTGGGAATAAAAATGACCTAACCCTCATGAATGTATCAAGTAGTTTAATTGATAATCATTAAATCTCAACCACACTAACTCACATAAGTAATATAGTTATGATATTTTAATTTTTATGATCCACATGTAATAATTTAATTATGAAAAATATAATGTAGATAAACACAAAAAAAAATATGTTGGTGGCCCAATATGCCCAAATATTAAATATTTCATAAATATAAACTACCCTTAGGGTATGACAATACCATACTATACTTCTTAAGGAATGGATTACTCTATTATTCCACTTTGAAGGGGACACCTCGAATATCCTTATAACAAATAAAATATTCAACACTTGATATATTTTAAAATGATATTAATCTAATATATATATATATATATATATATATATATATATATATATATATATATATATATATATATATATATATATATATATATATATATATAAAACTAATAATGGATGGGTAAACTCCTAATCTTAATGTAGACTAACTCATTAACCAATGTACTAATTCCATAAGTTACCCATTTATCCCAATATACTAGACCAATAAAAATAACTAAGGGGGATGTGTGCCAATTATTGGCTTCTCCACCAACCCATATACATTAATATATATGGATATGAAACTAAGGTGTATATCATTACATCCATCCTTGACATGTTTCATCCATGAAACATGAGAAGAAACAAATTAATGAGTGTGATTCCAATCATTTCACACTTCTCTCCATGCTCAATCATCTAATAAACCCTATACCATCTTGGTGGGTGATAAATTTCCAACCTTATTTCCAAATTATGTTATGCTAATTTAATTCCATTAATTATCATAGGTGTACCTCCTTTATCTCCATGGATAATTATTCTTCATTTGATTTTATGTTTTATATTATATTTCACTATTATGATTCCATGCATGATCATAACACTTATTATTTGGTTTCCATGCACAACGATAGTTATTTATCCATGGATTCAATGTTCCATATTCTGTTGTGCTATTTTAGTTTCATGCATGACTCTACTAGTTTTTTTTGGTCCCCAAGTGTGGATATAATGATTGCTGTTATGAAAATACCTAACATGCCTTCATGATATGATGATGACTTTTCAGTATAAATTCCTAAAACTTAATATCATTTTATGATAATTTATCCTTATCAACCTTTTCTTCTACCTCTTCCACCTTTTTATCTATTATTTAATTTGTTACTTGATTAAATGAAGTGATATTCTCTGTTTGTATTTTTTATTTATATTTTTTCAGCTAAATCATCCTTATACTCTTCTTCCACATCTTAAACTTTATCACCATACTTTAATTTTAAATTTATTTATGCCTTAACAAGTATTATATCCTATGAAGTTATCTCATTTATATTATAAAAAACTTCATGAAATGATTTTATACATTTGTACATATTGTTCTAAAAATATATAACCAAGGATATAAAATAATCATATCTACATGATCCATATCCAAGGCATAAAAATATGAATGGAAAACATATTTTTCCATAGTGAAATTCAAATCTTCAAAATTTTAAATTTTCTTACCATCTAATTAAGCCTCAATATTTTTTTCTTGAACCTATAGTTTTTATTCCACATCCATGGTTATTAAGTTATAATTGCTACCAAGGTTTATGTCATAATTAATTTATTACTTTGAATGCATCTATGAAAAATAAATATTAAGGAATTTATCTTTGGAGCTAACCTATTTGAACAATTATCATATTTTCCCTTGTCTTTCTCATCATGATCATTAACCTCTCCTTGTAATTTATTTTGCCTCCGTATCATGATATTTTATCTCTCCATCTACATAATCTATATGTTCCTCCCCTTAATTAATATGTTCCTATTCCTTTTCATCTTCATCATCTGCATAGTCTTCCTCATTACCATCATCATTATTATTTTTTTCTACTTATTTATTTTATTCATTCTCTTTTTCTATTTTATTCTAGTTATCTATGAAAATATGTTCCAATTATTCCCATAGAAATTACTATCATACTTGGATAAGCTCACAACACCATGTCAATGTAAGACCCTAGAGATGAACTCAAAAAATCTTAGCCAAAATGTTTCTTTAAAATAAGTTTTTTTAAATTTGAGACACCATTCTTTGACATCAGTATCATCCTCTGCTAATTTTGTTTGGCATTGTTATTCACACAAACTAAGGTTAATGAAAAAAATTAAAATAATAATACATCATTCCCAACTAATCATAAAACCCAATTTTTTTTACTGTAGCTTTCTTGAATTATTATAAAACTTTAGTTTAATAATTGTATAAAAATTCCTACATTTTCATCTTGTAGATAAAATTAATGAAATATCATAAATTCATAATAACTCACTCCATACTTTTCAAAAAGATATATTTTGTTGACTGTAAATTCCTTGAATAATGATAAAACACTAGTAAAATAATTACATAAATATTTTTTGTATTTTTAGCTAATATGATGAATTTATGAAAACCCTAGAATAATAATAACTTGATCTGAAATTAACATCAAACAAAAATGAATTTATTGTGACATACTTAAATTATTATCTAACTCTAGTAAAAAACATTGAATAGAAATTCACAAAAATTACAAGATATAATTTATTATAAAAAATTAGTAGTTCAACCACAAAAAATCCCATTTCAAAACTCTAATAACACTTGTTTTGATCCACACATGTAATAACTAAATCATGCAAACTATAATGTAGATCAACACAACACAAGAGATATTGGTGGGATAAAGTACATAAATATTGAATGTATTTAGAAATAGAATAATATTGTTAAGTTAGGGTAACACCATACAATACTCCTTAAGGAGGGAATAACTCCACTATTCCACTTCAAGGGGGATACCCCCAATATTATTATATAATATATAAGACTCAACACTTACTTAATATCTTTTACAATGATATTCATCTCTTTTATATAGACCTCTATAACTAATAATGGATGGGTAAACTCATAATCCCAAATGTAGATTGACTAATTACCCAATGTACTAATTCTACAAGTTAGTAATTTTCCCAATATATTAGACATGCATAACTAACTAAGGCAGTTGTGGTCCATATGTCAATATCTTTATAAACTCATATATATTAATATAACATATCCTTAGGTACATGGTAGTAACCTACGAAGGTATGGTGTGAACCACATAATGGGTTTGGTATGAGTAATACCATGGAAATTGAACATATATAAACCTCAATGTACATTAATTCATAAAACATGAATCAACTACTATAAATAGACTTATAGATTCAAGGTTTCTCACTACCCATTGCCATTAAATTGTTATTTTAAAACCAAAAACTATAATATTGCTTACTAAAAGATTTATAAATTTACATGGAAAAGTATCATGGCTCACTGAATTGGTGCCAACTATAAATTATCATAGTCTACATGTGCATGAATAAGAAACATACCCTCCTAGATCTATGTCAACTGATATAAAAATTTATGAATATATATGTTAAATTTGAGAACATGTATATCAAATGTATTTATATGCAAATATATGAAATTTATGTTCCTATAAACTATGTGTACCTACATGGAATATGCACTTAAGTATATCTAAATATTTGTTTTATAACTCATCTCTATAAAGTGAGTACATATGTATAACATATATACATAGAATATATACCAAAGTTTAAATAAATATCACATATATGAACAAACCTAATATTTTAAATAATATGAATTTCTGAAATCTATATTTTTTTCTAAAAATATGATATTAATGTTCGTGGATTCTTATGTATCTATAAAAATCCCATGAATATCTCCCATTTAAATTTGAGGTACATATCTTATAAGTCACTCATCTCAAAATAAAATTTAATTGTATCATGCCATGTATAAAAACGTAATCATGTAGAATCATGTCAACATGTGGATAATATGTGATTAGAGCATGTATGTAACATATGTAATGTAGATCATATAATTTTCATGCCAATATGGATGTATAAATAAGGAAATCATTAGTAACCATCATTGATGTAGTAATTGAATAAGATTACACAATATAGACGTGCATGTTATAAATCATGATAGCACACACAAAAGGGTTATGAAAACTTAAAAATATCAACAAGTGCAATAAGATCAACATAGAATCAAATATTAATCCACTCATAGGCACACAATGTCATAGATAAGGTCAAGGGATGTAAATATGTCAAAAATAACAAGGCCAAGGACCATATAGAAGGGAAAAAAATATGTTTCAACATATAGGGCCAATGAGCAAATATAAAGGAACATAAAGATGTTATAAAAAACAATTCCAAGGGCTAAAAATAATATAAAAGCAATGACTAGCCTATTATGAAAGAGTAACAACATCAATGAAGCATAAACCAAGTGAAAACTAGTATACATTATCCATGTATATCAATGTCACAACATTGTAAAGTAGCATATCCATGTAGTACTATGTAAGATATGTCTATCTAGAAATACATGTAATAAATTTAGTTTTTAAAACATAGTATGAGGTCATGAAAAGATATATCCTATGATGATGTGACTTGTAGAATAACATGCCCCAAATATTGACATGGCCACTGGGTACAGGAGAGTCTAACATATATGAGTCTAACATCATAATCATATAATTTAAAATTCATATGTATGAAAAATGATATTTCATCTATCAAACATATTATAAATAACATATGTGAATAGTGTAATTTATAACCCATGCCATGTTTAAGTCATAATTTATTGTTTGAATATTTTTTAATGATTTTTGTATTTTTAAATTATCTTAAAATTGAAATATACATTGATACCAATAATATATATCAATATCATGATGTCAAAAATAAAATAATATAAGGGATCTAAACAATATGCAACATGCGTGAAGTCATAGTGTACACTAGATGTAATGGCATGGTTATGTGGAGCAAGTTAAATAAGTCAATATGCACACATTGTATATGTGAATCATAACAATGTAGCTCAATATCATATGTGGAGATAATAATATGCATGCCCCTAGTGGTAAATAATAAATGTGTGCTCATGTAATATGTAGACATAAAGGGAATTTATTATTTAATCTATGTCATGTATATATAGTCAATATATAAGAGTGGGGAATTAACATGTAGGGTATATTTAGTATTTTCATGACTAAGTATAATCAATAGGTAAGGGCCAGGTGAAAAAAAATATAATACCTAAGATAATGATCAATGAAAACATATATATATGCATGTGTCTCATGATAGAAGAATAAAATGGATAAAAAATTTGAAAAACATCAAGAGGCTATATACAATATATATGTTGAAGCTAGAAAATGTTTTTAACAACATTCCATTAACATAGATTTCCTACATATAATACATAATATCCCATTGAATGTTTTGTTAAAAAACTAATTAAAATGTAATGTTGAAATTTAGGTCTTGTATAATATTTTGAATAAATGATCCAAAAATCAAAATATTTGGTTGAAATATAATTCAAAAATAATAACAACACAATTCAAATAATGCTATCTCTGAAAAGAGATGTTTTATTGATCAAATTTACAGACCCAAACATATGCCTATCTCTGAGAAGAGATGTCTAATTTCCATTTCATGTTACATCTTAATTTATACATGTTTTGAAGGTGGGATAAGGATGTGGAAGGTCAAAAATATTGAGGTATATGGAGTGGTTTGACTTCCATGATTAACAACAATACAAAATTCAAGGAATTACTATTTTTAGAAACTTACTATTTTTAGACTGCACTACTAAAATTGAAATTTGGGGCCCTTCCATTGGGTTTTCGGGGGTAAAAATTCATTGATCAGATATAAATTCCATCTCATGATGTTCCCCTCATTATTATCTTTCCAATGGTTTAAACGGTGAGTCAATTGGACCTACGGTGCAAAAGTTATGGCTCCCAGAAGTTCCACCATCAATTGGGGTGGACCCATCACCCGAATTGTCATCTGAATTGTTGCCCGGATCAATAAAGTATTTCTTATTTGGTTAATTTATCTAAATAATATCCCTATATTTAAATAATAAAAATCACAATTTCATGTTCAAATTTAACGTACTCATGATCTTTACCTAATGTGGCCCATATTGTTCTTATCCATGATCTTCCTAGTATTGTATTGAATTGGTCCAAAGTAGGGCCAATATGGAATATAATGGGACATGTTTTGAGACCAATTGTTACTATAAAATTGATATATCTAATGCATCACTTAGGTTTATAATATTTTTTAAATGTTAATATCATATCCAATATATATGAGAAATGTCATGCTACATATTTTGATTTTATAACAATAATTTATCTCAACATTGGTACATTTCATGTCATCTATGTAAGGACTAATAATAAAAGGCTCTAAATACAAATAATTATTTTTAGTTTCCTAAATTTAAATCATGATTATTAATTATTTTTTTATTTATATATTTATTTTTAAATTTCTTCTTAAGAAACCCTTTCTTAAGTATGTTTTCTTACTTAGCCTCTTCTTCTTTTTGTAGGTACTCTTTTTATAACTTCTATTATTTTTTATTAAATAAGGTGAAAAAGAGGGATTAGGGTCCCATACCTTTACAAGTAACAAAATATGTTCAACATAAAGAGATAAATATAGACATAAATTAGAATCCCCAAGGTCTAAGAACAACAAGGTTGTCTTCATCCAAAAGTACAACAAAAACTTACAAAAAAGGCACCAAGTTCAACACAAAAGGAATTACCTAGAAAACAAATGAATTTAGTGGTAATTTTCCTCATAATTAGAATAAAAAACTAGTTTCCCAGTATATTTCTTATTGTTCTCTTTCTTTTGGTATTGTCCCTTGGTTCTCTTACTCAAGCCTTGGGAATAATATTTAACCATGCTTTTCTTATGGATTTACGGTGTCCTTTCCTCTAGTTTCTCATGATTTTTATTCCCATATTCTTTTTAATCATCCATTTTATACTCTATATTCCTTTTTATGATAATTGGGGTTGATCTAATTTACACCACCTCCTTTGTGGTTTCCTCCTTTCCTTCACCTGTCTATCTAGGTTTTAATTTCATCTAAAATCAACATCATCTTCAATTTTTTGATCTCCTCAGCCATTTCAATAGAAAGTAACTATTTAATGTCCAAATTTTTTTGGATCCTTTCTAGATTACATTTCACATATTCAGACTTGATGCTCTTATGGGTTTGTGGGGTTAGACTTTCAATAACCTTGGGATCCTATATGTTTACATCAAAACTACTTGTAGGGGTGGTTAGTTTCTTCCTCCACCTTAGAGTCATAAAGTTCTTTATCCTTCCCCTATTATAACCATCTTCATTTTCTTCCTCTAAGTCTCCCCCATTATTAGGACCATCAATGGGTTCAATTATATCTTTCCCCCATATGAGCTTCCCTCTCTTCAAGATCAAAATAATGAGACCTTGGTGTATGAGGTCTGAAGAAGGATTTGCCTTAAAATTCATGATAGAGACCTATAGATATTTTAGAAAGAAGAAAGGTAGAATAATCCTATGCCCCTTGAAATTATTCATCAATAGAAAATGAAGTTAAAATATAATCATGTTCATACCTTCCAATTTGACATATCTCATGATCTGGAGACATATCTTGGGCCACTTCCTTGGTAAATCTACTCTAGGAAACACTTTTTGAGATGAGGAAATTGGTTTATCAATTTTGAAAAAGGCTTTCATCAATTCATCCTTCCTTCTTTTTCCTTAAATGCCTCAACTCCTTTATAACTCATGTCTTTTATCTATCTAATTACCTCTTTGGTAATGGTGATGTTAAGGCCTCTCATCTTGACAAATTGGTCCTCCCAACCTCTAGCAAAATATTTAGAGATGGAGGAGTCATGCCCCATAATCATATCCATGAAGCTTGTGAGGACATCTTTGGATAATTTTTTTAGATTTTTGGATATTCCTCCACTTTTACATATTAAATCAGTTAAACCCTATCATGGTTACCACCCATACTTGACTTTTATATTATCTCTCAAAAGCTTATAATAGGTAAGAACTTTTTCCAATTCTGAGTGACATATTTTTGGCAAGTCAAGTATTTTAATATTGAGCTAGAGTAATTATTCCCATGCTTTGAATTGATCACCTTTATCTATCAATGATTTTACTCTTAATTTTGTTGGGATTTATCCATGATGAGATAAATCATATGGAATTTGCTTATGATTTTATCCAATGTGGGAAAGGAGTATTCTCATGTTAAATAATCATTGTAACTTTATTTGGGAGTTCATCCTCCTTTGACCAATATTGAAAGGAGGTAGTGTGTACCCTAATTTTCACCATTATATATACTCCCCCATTGCTTTATCAACAAGTGTGGGTTATCTAGGAGCCCATATGTTGAAGGACAAGTCTTTTCACATCTTTCCATTAATTATAAATGGTCAAAGAGGGATTGGATTAAATTTTATGAAATTAATTATGTCTAGATAGTCACTTTTGATTTATAAGAGATGCCCAAGTTGACTACCAATTTTATGCCCAACAGTGTTGTTGATGCTTCAGTGACATGGGTTTTTTGGACCCCCAAGGGACCCACACAGGCATTTAGAAAGTTTCCATTATCATCCATTATAACTCACCCCCCGATTTAGGTTACCTTTTGTAGTGTTGTCAAAATTTATCTTAAACCAAGAGCTAGGAAATCTAATACATTTAATTAGAGATCTATCCACCCTCTAATTTTGAACATGCTCCAAAATCAAGAATTTCTAGGAAGCAAGGAGGGTAAAAATATGAAGAGGGGGAGGTTCCTTAAAATTAAAGTAAAATGAGGTCCAATTTTCTCTTATCAAAGACAAAATCCTTTTAGAGGTGGAGGGGAGACAAGGGGCCTTGTTGTCTAAAACACATGAATTTTTACACTTCCATATTCCCTAGAACATACACATAAGGGTAAGATCCCATAAAAAGACAAGGAAATGAAATAGAAAGGGGGTTTCCACTGAAGGATAATGTAACAAAATAAAGATATGTCTAGCCTAAGAGAGTTTTAATGTAAACAAGAAAAATTATATAATGGAATAAATAAATGAGTAATATAGGAATAAGTAGGAGACTAATTTTTCATTACACTTAAAAATAACACACCTATTTTGGATAGGGAGACCCCTTTTAACTAGGTTATCCACTATGAGAATTTTATTCTAAGATGCTAACCAAAAGAAGATGTTTACCATGGGAGTGAGATTCTTAGTCCATAAATTTATCCAATCCTCAATAAACTCATCTTAGTCTAGGGTAGCGAAATAGCCTAATTTAATTAGAAAAACTTGACTTAAAACAACTAACTAGATGAGTTCTTATTCTTTTAATAATAGGCTAATATGATTGTGATGAAGTTTTAGGTTGAGATCTAAGAAGAGTTAGGAGACATATGCATTAATTCCCTCCTTATGGGGAAGTTTCCACTTTCTTGAATTGTTATCCTCTTCCCAATACGTGTTCAATTTCATACCCACTTCCTCCTTAAATTCATTAATGAGAGCATCCCAATGGGATATGAAAGAAATACGATACTAAAATGTACATGGATCATCCCAAAAGTTTACTTTGTTAACATTTCCAACACTTCCAACCCTTTTGAGAATGTTTTTACAATTGAGGAGGGATTTCCAATATTTGAAACCCTTATTTGGGACTTCTTCAAACATGAAACCCTCTCCTTCCTTAGACTCCAGATATTTGGATTTTATTATCTTAGTCCATTGATTATCATATTTTATAAATTTCTAGCCTTGTTTAGCTAAAATATCTTAGTTTATCTACTTTACCCTTCTCAGACCTAAGCCTCCTCTTCCTTTAGGGAGACAAGCCTTGTCTAATGAGATGACAAGAAATTTGATTTTTTCTTTAGCACCCATCTACAGAAATATTTTTTGGATTTGTTCCAACTGGTTAGAAACTTTTCCCAAGATAGATAAGAGTGATATGAAATATACCAGGATACTCTAGAGTGAAAAGTTAGGAAGCTAAGCTTGCTTGTCTGATAAAGTAATTTGCCTTTATATTTATCCAATTATTTCCATATTCTATCAATCAATGAGTTCTAGTCTTGGTTTTCATTTTGCCACTGAATAAAGGCATCCCCAGGTATGATAAAAAAAGGTTATTTACTAAGCAACCTAGTATATTATAATTTTTTCTTTTCAAACTTTAGGGGTGTTGATAAAGAAAAAGTTATTCTTATATAAATTAACACATTGTATATAAATGTCCTCATATCTTTAGATAAATTTTCTACAGATGTTATATTCTACCACCAAAGATTCCCTCATCATCAGAGTGTTTTCAAAAAACACTTGATGAATAACTAGGGTGGTGTTAGGGGCCACTTTGATTTCCTTTATATTTCCTATGGTCTTGGATTTTTATATGATTCTACTCAAGGTTTCAGCCATCATTACAAATAGATATGGAGACAAAGGGTCTCCTTGACATAGAGTTATGTTTTCTAGAAATAAGACTTTAGAAACACCATCAATGATAATAGAGAACATAGGTGTTGAAATATAGGTCAAAATCAAACCTATAACCACCTAAATGAATAAAAAATTGTTAAGAAACTTATCAAGGAAATCCAAAGAGACTCTATTATAAGTTTTGTTCATGTCAAGCTTTAGGAACATTCCTTGTTTGGTTGAGTTAGTCACAGAGCATATGGCCTCATGGGAGATGATGATTCCATCAGTGATTTGTTTATCAAAAACAAAATAACCTTATTGTTTATTTATGATCTTATCTAAGATCATTTTTAATTTCAAGTCCAAAGCTTTAGTACATGTCTTATAGAAATTGGAACAAAGATAGATAAGTCTTAAATCCTTTAATTAGTTATCTCTCATTTTATTAGGGATCAAAACCAAGAATGTGCTATTGAAATATTGTATAATAGTACCTAATTGGAATAATTATAAAACAACTACATGTATTTCCTATTGAATAATATACCAAAATTTTTGAAAAAAGAGGGGAGGTGTTAACCATCTCATCCTAGGTCTTTATCCCCCTCCATGGAAAAGATAACCATTAGGACTTTCTCAAGGGATGGAGGAAAGAAAATGTTGGTGTTGTTATCCTATTTAATGACTCTTGGGAGCATATTTAAAACATGGACTTCTAGATCTAGATCCTAGGGGAGATAGGATAAGAGATCCCTAAAGTATTTAATAATCTAAAACTTCATTTATTTTTCCACTTTATAAACTGATCCATCCTCCCTCAAGATGGATTTTATTAGATTTGCCCTTCTGGAAGGCCTACTAGTGAAAAAACATAGTGTTCCCATTTCCCTCACTTAACCAAAGGCATCTTAATTTTTTACAGTATTAAATTTATTCTTTAGCTTCTAGATTATGAAATGTGTTTAGCAATTCCTTTTCTTGTTGAATGTGGATCCTGTTTCAACACCCTTAAGGTTAAAATAAAATTAACAATGCATTTTTAACATGTAATTTTTACTTTCACAAATGATGGGGTGAGTTTTTTTAGTGTGCCAACCACTTCCCACATTTGTGGCACATTTTATGGAGAAGTAGGCATGATTTAAGGTGGTTGA
This sequence comes from Torreya grandis, assembly GCA_037957365.1. Classification (NCBI taxonomy): domain Eukaryota; kingdom Viridiplantae; phylum Streptophyta; class Pinopsida; order Cupressales; family Taxaceae; genus Torreya; species Torreya grandis. Next base: position 625,755 of record JARHVA010006224.1, on the reverse strand, counting down.
GAGAATTGAGGGATTATTTTATCCAAGATGGTTGTAACCTCCCTTATTTATTGCCATTTTGGTATAGATATGCTTATCTCCAAGGTATGAAATATTTTTCAAGGGATTTTAGAAAGTATAAATAGGGGTGAGGGGGAACACATTATTCATTGCATTTTGAATCTCATTTTTTAGCTTTGTATTCTCTTTTCGATCAGTGTGATCAGGTTTGAGGTGTAGCTTAGCATCTCATGAATTTTGGTGTGAATTAAAGTTGGAGAAAGTTATCTCTATGAGAGGTTTGTTATTGAAAGTTGTCTTATACTCTTGTTTATATTACTATAGAGAGCTTCTTAGTGGGTGTAGCCCACATTGGGTAAACCACATTACATCAGTGTTATGTGTGTATTTGCTTAGATCTACATTTTCTTTCATATGTCTCTATTGATGTGATTTTGAGGAATGAATTCCATGTTGCATGTTATTGCATAATTATTATTGTTTATTAATCACTTATTCTTAACAATTGGTATCAGAGATAGCTTTATTGGTTTTTATAAAGTGATGAATCATAGGGAAAGATATTAGCTTAAGTGGGAGTTATTGTAGATAATGTCAGATCTAGAGTTGAAAAATTCAATGGGCATAGTTTTGGATTATGGAAGATACAAATGGAGGATTACTTATTTTAAAAGGATCTTCATCACCCTTTGATGGGGAAATTAGGGCAACCTTTTGATATGGATTAGGAAAATTTTATTGATAAGAAAACATGAAGATCCATATGGTTTTGCCTTACATCTTTGGTTGCCTTCGATATTTCAAAGGAGATGACCAAATTTGGTCTGATGAAGAAATTATGGGAGTTATATGAAAAACCCTCTACCTCTAATAAATTATTTTTGATGAAAAGGTTATTTAATATGAAAATGTCTAAAAATGGTTTTGTAGCTAGTCATTTGAATGATTTTAATATGATTGTGATTATGTTAACTTTTGTTGGTATTAAATTTGAAGATAAAGCTAAGGATTTGTTTATTTTGTGCTCTTAACTTGATAGTTGGGATAGCCTAGTTATGGATATGAGTAATGTCATCCATGCTACGGGATGTTTAAAGTAGAATCAATTTAAGTTCTTGAAGGTTAGACCCATGAAGAAGGAGAATAAGTTAAAGTTAGTTCACTCAGATGTATGGGGCCCCACTCAGGTATCTTCTATTGGTGGTTCAGATTATTATGTTATATGTATTGATGATGCAACTAGGAAAGTTTGGGTTTATTACATTAAGAATAAATATGATGTGTTTGAAACATTCAAGATATGTAAAGCTTTGGTTGAGAATGAAACAGGTCTCAAGTTGAAATGTCTCAGGTCAGATAATGGAGGTGAGTATTGTAGTAAAGTATTTGATGATTATTGTTCATAGAATGGAATTTGTAGGCAAAGGATGGTTCTAAGGATGCCATAGGAGAATGGAGTGTTAGAGAGGATGAACATGGAAATCATGGAGCATGATAGGATAATGATGTTGCATGTAGGGTTGCCTCAAAAATTTTGGGTAGAAGAAGTTAGCACAACAATAAATCTAGTTAATAAAGGACCTTCAGTGCCTTTGGATGGAAGCATAATTGAGGAAGCTTGGTCTAGTAAGAAAGTTAATTATTATTTTCTTAGGGTCTTTATATGTGCATCATTTATTCATGTTTCCAAGAAAAATAAGACCAAGTGAGAGGCTAAGTTTGAGAGATGCACTTTTATTGGTTATGGTGAGGATGACTTTCGTTTTTGGGTTTGGAGTCTTAGAGATAAGAAAATATTCTAATATAGGGATTTTGTTTTTAAATAAAAAGTCATGTATAAGGATTAGTTACAGGAACATGAACAAAAAGAGTACATAGTGTTGGATGATATTACAAATGGTAAGGTGTCCAAGGAGATAGTTTAGGAACCTCCTACATAGGAACCCAAAACTCTTATAGTAAGAAGGTCTTCTAGGGTAAGAAAATATCTTGAATTCTTTTCCCTATCTTTGAGTTATTTTTTACTTACTAAAAGTGGAGGACCAAAATGCTTTGAGGAAGTAATGCAGGTGAATGCTAAGAAGTATGAGAAAGCCATGGAAGAGGAACAAAGTTATCTCATGGAGAACCAAAAATGGGATTTGGTGAAGCTACCCAAGGGTAAGAGATCATTGTAAAACAAGTGGGTATAAAAAATAAAAGATGAGGATGGAGGAAGGAAAAGGTACAAGGCCTGGTTGGTGGTTAAGGGGTTTGCATAGAATAAAGGTATTGATTTTTATGAGATTTTTTCTCCTATTGTTAAATTGACTTTTATTAGAACTATGTTTGGTATAGTTGTAGTAGAGGATTTGTACTTAGAATAATTAGATGTGAATAGTTAATTCCTTCATGGTGATTTTGTGGAGGAATTATATATGGAGCAACCATAAGGTTATGAGGTTGAAGGAAAGGATAAATTGGTGTGCATAATAAATAAGAGCTTGTATGGCCTAAAAAAGATCCATGACAATGGTATAAGAAGTTTGACAGTTTTATGTTGGAAAAGGGTTACTCCAAATTTAATTCTAACCATTTCATGTATGTTAAGAGATTTGAGGATGGTAATTATATTATCCTATGATTATATGTAAATTAAATGTTAGTTATAGGAAAGAACATGTAATAGATTCAAGTACTCAAGAAGCAACTTGGTGATTCATTTTCTATCAAGGATTTTGGTGTAGAAAAGAAAATCCTTGGTATGAGGATAACTTAGGATAGGAAGGAGAGGAAGTTGATCTTATCCTAGGAAGAGTACTTGAATAAATTTTTAGAGAGGTTTAGTATGCAGGATGTTAATCTAGTTAGGACTCCTTTTGCAAGCCATTTTAGATTATCAAAGGATCAGTGTCCCAAGATAGAAGAATAAAAGCTAAAGATGTCCAAAGTACCTTACTCATCAGTAGTTGGTATCCTGATGTATGATATGGTTTGTACTAGGCTAGATATTCCCCTGTAGTGGGAGTAGTAAGTAGGTAGATGGGTAATCCAGGTTATGAGCACTGGCAAGTAGTGTGGATTATTCAATATTTGAGAGGAACCATGGGTACAACATTATGTTTTGGTGGATCAAACACTACTTTTTATGATTATGTGGACTCATATATGGCTAGGGATGTTGATAGTAAGAGGAGTATGATAGGTTATGTATTTACTATCAGGGATACAATGGTTAGTTGAATTTCTTGGATACAAAAGGTTATGGATTTATCAACCACAGAGGATGAGTATGTTACTATTATAGAGGATAGCAAGAAGATGATCTAGTTACAATAGTTACTTAATGAGTTGGGGCATAAGCAAGAAGTTGGGGGATTATATAGTGATAGTTAGAGTGTTATACATTTTGCCAATAACTCTTATTTCCACTCAAGGATGAAGCATATACAATTGTAGTATCATTTCATTAGGATAACTTTGGAAGAAAACATGGTGAAGCTAGAAATCTTTCAAATATGTTGACCAAGGTAGTCACATTGAAGAAGTTGAGGTTATGTTCAGCTTTGGTTAGTCTTCATGAAAATCATGGAGTGTTAAATTTTTTTCAAGGAGAAATGAACTCCAAGTGGGAGATTGTTGAATTTGGATCCTGTTTCAACACCCCTAAGGTTAAAATAAAATTAATAGGGAATTTTAACATGTAATATTTACTTTCACAAATGTTGGGGTGCATTTTTTGAGTGTGCCAACCACTTCCCACATTTGTGGCACATTTTATGGATAAGTTGGCATGATTTAAGGTGGTTGAGAAAATTGGGGGATTTTATTTATTCTAATTGGTTGTCACCTCCCTTATTTGTTGCCTTTTTGGTGGGGATATACTTATCTCCAAGGTATGGCACATTTTTAAGGGATTTTTTAAAGTATAAATAGGGGTGAGGGGGAACATATTTTGCATTACATTTTACATCTCATTTTTTATCTTTGTATTTTCTCTTAGGTTGGTGTGATTAGATTTAAGGTGCAGCTTAGCATCTTGGGAATTCTGGTGTGAATTTTATTTGGAAAAAATTATCTCTATGAGAGGTTTCTTGTTGAAATTTTCCATGTACTCTTATTTATAATATTATAAAGAGCTTCTTGGTGGACGTAGCCCACATTGGGTGAACCATGTTATATCGGTGTTATGTGTGTATTTAATTAGATCTAAATTTTATTTCATATGTATCTATTGATGTGATTTTTAGGAATGAATTCTATGTTTCATGTTATTGTATAATTATTATTATTTATTAATCATGTATTCCTAACATTTTTTTTATTGAAGAAAGATATTCGAGTTTGAAGAGTTGATATCTTCCTTTATCTTTCTTAATTCTTCCTCAATTTAATTATTTTGAATACATATGTTCCCAAACACTTATTTATTCTAGGTCTTCAATTTTTATTTAACATGCTTCAATATCATGGAGATAATGTACATGTTTGATCCTGTGACTAGTTCTTGCCACCATTCCTTGATTGAGTTTATTAGGATTGGGTGAGAGATCCACAATTTTTCTAACCTAAATGGGATGTTATTAAATTTCATCAATTTTCCCCAAAGAATAGAATATGACCCAACCCAATTCTAGGTAGGGATGTAATTTTTGTTTCTTTATTGAATGTCTCAATTCATTGAGACTAAAAATCTATCCAATATTACTTATATGGGATTATCTCCTAGTTTTATATTAGACCAACTAAATGGATTTGCTTTTATTTCCACATCCATTAGCCTTGCTTCTATAATGAATTAATTTAGGTCCATCATACTATAATTTAATGTTTACAGGCCCCATTTATTTTCTAGTGGAGATAAGGGAGAGTTGAAATCTCCTGATATAATCCATTTCCAAATCTCACATTTTTTCTAAACTCTTTTATCTCATTTCACAAAAAAATTCCTTTCATTTATATAATCAGGAGAACATATGTTAGAGAGGATCCACTCCAATTTATTATTGGCATCCTTGAAGTGAAAATCTATGTGATTATCATTTTTAGTTAAGATCAATACCTCAATGAATTGGGTATTCTAAAAAATAACAATCCCCCCTCATAGAGCCTCTTGAGCTAATACTAGTACTTCTATCTTTATTCTAGACATTCTCTATGTTTTACTTCTATCTTTATTCTAGACATTGTCTATGTTTTTCAATTTTTTATCTTCTGGAATCTTTGTTTCTTGAAGAATCAACATATTAGGTTTATGTTTTAATATTAAATTCCTAACCAACATTTATCTCCTAGGGTTTTTCAACCCCCTAATGTTCCATGATATGATCCTCATTTTTTGTAATTGGGAAAGAGCTTGAGGTTCCTTTGAGTACTCTTCACAACTTCTTTTTCTATTTCTTATTTATCAAATTTCATGTTAGGCATTCTACCAAGAGTTTTTAGTTCTTCTCCCACCTTTGATTTCTTCTTGTCCTTTATGGTTTATATTTGTGTCTATTGTCCTTATTATTTCCCTTTGTTTTCTTCTATCTTATTATTAGAAGAGAATTGGCCTTATTCTAATGGGAAAAATTATGTCTTTGTTTCTTATTTCTATGATAAAGGCTACCTGGGAGACTTTGTCAGGATAGGGGAGCTCTCCTTTGCTAGTGAAACTTTATCTAACCTATTTTTTAAGATTTATAATACAAAAGGGTCCTACGGGCCCCACTTTGACTTCTTGGGAATTTTTATTGGAGTGGAAACTATATAGGCTCACTAAGGATTTTTTAAACCTATTATTTGTGTAGAAAATTTCCTTTTGAGAATGAAACTAAGTTAAGTTTTGAAGATAGGTCTTTCTTAACCACCTTTCTACTTATAAATGTCCTTGGGGATAAAGAGGGTGGGCATGATGGGAACTCCACCATTTTTTTTAGGTCTTCAACTTGGGAGGTTATAAGGGTATTTTTAACCCAATAAGGAGTGAGAGGCTAGGGAGATCTTCTATTGACCTAACACTCTTCGAATGAGTGGATAAACACCTTGAAATATTTACATATTTATGCATCCCTATCATAAACAATTTCTTGGGTCTAGACATTGTATTTAGATATAATATTGATTGAATAAATGAGGGGATTGTCTACTAAGATAAACAAACTAAATCTTTCCATAATCAGTCTCCTTATAGATCTTTAAATTAGATCAATAAAAATTGGTTGGCTAGGGGATTTATTTATACCCATGATTACCTATGGTTCCCATAATTCCAATGGGATTCCTAGGATATTATCCCACATGGTAATATCCTCCATCATTACACTACTAAATTTAGTTCCTAATATCCACTTCCTAAGGTAGAGATTTGATTTTCCCATAAACCAGGGACCTCTTGTCAAAATTTTGAAGTAGTTTCCTAGGTTTGTAAAGTTGACTATAAATAAAATTTTATACATGGCAGTAAATTCTAGTTTACCTTTCATCCTCCATTTTTTGTTGGCATATTTCCTAAACATGTCATTTTTTGGTCTAATTCTATTGAATTTATCCAATAATGAGTTTGTGAGTTTGGAATCTACCTTTTCAACAACAACATCAGGGATGTCAAGGCATACCTCTTCATTATCTAAAGCTAGGTCCAAATAAGAATCCTTATCCTCATGATTCATAGTGTTTTCCCAGACTCTATCTACCCATGAGATTACTTTTTTCCCATATATTTTCCCTTTTTAGGTAGGGTCCCTTATTCCAAGTGTCCTAACTTTTACACAACCTATCCTACACATGGACTTAGAACTTATATACCTTCCTTGATCCCTACTAATCCCCTCAATATATCTTTAGATAAATTCTATGTTGGTTTTAGAATTCTATTTTCATGTTGATCACTTGATTTAAAAATTATATCCACTTTATTTGCTTTGCCCATCATTTCATCTTGTAGTATCACCTTATTATTACTTCTCTTGTTATAAATTTTATTTCTATAATATTTATTATTATAACATTTCTTTTTCCAATTGTTCCTTTATTAATTTTTATTTATGTAATATTTATTTCTCCTCTTGTTATCTTTTCACATGTTGCATATAAGAAGGAATCATAGTTTGAGTAGATTTCTTATTGTAAATGTTGTGTTGGAATCCAATATTTTTTTAGTAGATGTATCTAATATAGGATCACCACTATAAATAATAATTTATAGTATACTCTTAAAGGCTTAAAATTTATAAGTGTGATGCCCATGCAATTTATGATAGGCATAATAGTTTTTTATTGCTTTAGAGGATGTATAGGAGATAATAAAATCAACTTGTTTGAAAGCATATTCCTTAAACTTTAAATTTGTGTATTATTATTCTTATGTAATTTTTTCAAACAATTATTTGTATATGTATGTTATTTTTGGATCCATATTTTATATGAAAGCTTTTGAGGAAAAAAATTATAAAATGGGGAGGTAGAAATGGAATTGACACTATCATGCTCAAGATTATTTATATGTGCAATATTATCTTCAAGTGATTGAATCTATAGGGACATTTTTTTGTTGGAGATCATTTATGAAATTTCTCATAGTAAGAATATGGTATAATAGATTTAAAATCACACCCATTAGTCACTTATGATTGAATATGCATACAAATACTTTCATGAAGGTGTGTTGGGGGAGGGTAATGAGGAGGAAATTTATGATGATCTCCAATTTTTAATATAATATAGGTCACCCTCTATATTGTGATAGTGACAAAATGGACCTCTATAATAAAGGGATGGTAGATATCACAAGCTTGAGGTGGGGGGAAATAAAGAATATATGATAGTGCCTAAAAATTCACATTCATAAAAGATGTATTATTAAGGAGATTTAAGAATTGATAGTCATTAATTTTATTATACATATTTTTTACCCACTTCATTTTATGATTATGAAAGGTATGGCATATTTCTAGCCAAAAACATGTAATTATAATAATAATTTATTGTATTAAGAAATATACACTATGAATACTCATTATATCACTGTAAATGTTGTAATAATAGGGAAAATAAGAAATCAAGTCTTAAAATAAAATCCCAAGGCATAAATTTAAAAACCTTATAATATTAGTCTAAAACCCTAAAGCACACCTGGGTTAGAATTTTTTTGAACAATATTAAGGTTCACCAATATGTTTTGCCCTAATTTGGATTATACAACCCTAATTAAGATATAAAACTAAATGTATTTCATATTTTGAAGCATGAAAGTTAAACATGATTAATAATGAAATTGATTTGACAAGAGGCATGTGTTAAATATTAAATTTATAAAAGAGTTTATTATACTAGATTTATAGTTCACAAACTAAATATGACTATATTATAAAATTAGAAAGTGGATGGAATCAAGTCTAAGAGTGGATCAGATCTAGATTTATCTCTCTTTATGCACAGGGTCACTAATGTTAGATTGAAGAAAATTTGTCAATGATTCTATTTATATCTAACATTATTTTCATGGGACTATTTTGGTTATCTATGATAATATAGTCAATTTTTCCTACTTTTAATAATGTTATGTTTTTGATATTGATGCTTTAATGTGTGTGCCTTTGAAAAAACCAATCTCCTTCTCTTTGAAATCCTAGATCCACTTGTGAAGGGATAAAACCTATTAAATAATTGAGAAGTGTAATGGTTTGAACTAATCCCAATCACCCATATTAGTGATTGGCCACTACCTATGTATCCAATACTTTAAAGAGGGAAGTAAATCCATATGTATTTATACCCCTTAATTTCATTTTTATATCCTTCACTATATTAATGCAACTATAAATTTGGTTTTAAATATTTGATAATATTTTCCCTTGACTTGGCTTGTTGGGTTTCAGATTTGATTGATGATTTCTCCTAGTGATTGATTTTCAATTTAGGATAAATAAGGAAATTTTAATCAATTTACATTAGTTTATATATGTTTGATATATAATTTTCAAGTGAGTCACTAGTATGGGTTTTATTTGTATTTATAACAATCCGTTTAGGTAATTTATCACCTTACCAACATGTTAAGAATGTGTGCCAAATTATAGGAGTGGTTTATTTTTAAAACTAGTCATTGTTAGGTGAGGGATGATAAAATCACCCTCAGGAGTGTTTTTTCATTTGAACTATCTAAGCTTTAAGTTACTTTTAGGAGATATGAATGCAAATATAATGATGTGGAGATGTATAATTAAGATATTTATCTTGTTTGACCCAAAATAAGAGGTTCTTTTAGGTCACCAACTACAAAATAAAAGGTTCATACTCATATAAATCAAGTGGAAGTGACCAAATGGTGAATAATAGGCATATAATTGCACATAATTAATGTATGGTGAAGGTAGGTTAAAAGTGACATTATCAAGTGGCTAATACTAGATTTAGTATATATAGGAAAATACAAAAACTATGAAACTAGATAATTGTACATTTAGAATTCGAAATATGAATACAATATTATTGGAGAGTTTGGATTTACATATGAATGTAATATTATTTTTAGTCCCTTTTACTCCTATCTTTATCCTATTATATCCTATCCACTCAATACAAATATTAAATGTGTCCATGGTATAAAATTAATGTCTATAAATCAAATAATAAAAATCACATTAATAATAAAGACATTGAAGGAATCATCATGAGATCCTAATAATAATAATAATAATAATAATAATAATAATAATAATAATAATAATAATAATAATAATAATAATAAGGTAACCATAATATAATCTAATCATAGTAATACGTTAGGTTTTTATAATCACCACACATATTAAAACTACTAATATGACTAAGAAATTTCCATCGTATTAAAAATACAAATAAAATAAGGGTAATCCTTTCCTATAGTATAAATATAATACATGTTTGATGAGCAAAAAAGGAAGTATATAAATAAGAGAACAATGTTGTCAAAACTAGGCCTCACATTCAATTAGGGTCCATTAATTATTAACAATGCTTGCATGTCAACATATTGAGTGTACCTATAAAAATAATTAATGTTTTTTAGTAGCTAAATGTCTAAAAAATTATAATAATTTAACCAATGAAATATTTGAAAAATGAAAATAAGTAATTTGATGAAATACACTTGATGTTATGAAACAATGCTAACATATCTAAAAGTATTAAAATTTCATGGGCAATATTACCAGTAAAAATATTTAAAATATGAATCTTACTTATGCCAAGTGAGAAAATTTACATTCTAACTCAAGAAGAAAACATATTGTACCTCTATGTGACCTAGTGAAATATTTGTGACCTCTTTAAATCTATATAACCTCTTGAAATCATGTGAGTAAAGATATAATAAGATTACTTTATTCCCTATTTTTATATAAATAATTTCCTACATATCACTCATCTCAAAAAAAAATGATTTTGTACACCATGCATAACATAAATACATAAAAATGGAAGCCCTGCTGAAACAAAGGAACAAAAAATAATGGAAACGGAGGACAACATTGAAAAAGGTGGAAGCGGTCCTAAAAAGAATACTAAAGGTTGGAGGGAGAAAAGGTAGAATGATGAACCTACTAGAGTGGCCAATTGCAAAGCTGATGCTACTCTACAGTTTGATTTATGGACGTATAAGGAGATAATGGAAATAAATAGGAAAATGAAAACAATGGAGGGTAAATAGGAGGCAATTTGGAACAAGATCAATAATATGGAAAAGCAGTTGAGGGATATTCCCATAAAACTCAAAGATTACGAGAACAACCTAAGTAAACTCATAAAAGAAAATAGATTAAAGATGGAGGAGGTAACCTCTAGTATTTGTGCTACTGCTGTTAACATAGGAAAAAGAGTAAATGAGGAAATCAAAACTTTGGAAGGGCCTAGCAAGAGAACTAGACAAAGCTCAAGAAAGAAGGCTATGCAAGAGGGATCTACGCAGGCGACTATTGCCATCCAGGATACTGTTGCGAAAGGTAAGGAAGCAGTGAAGATGATATTGGAACTAGAAGAATAGTTCCTAGTTCTTTTAGTAGGTTCTGCTAGCTGGTTGTGTTTTTTGGTCTTGGTACCTGGTTTTTTGAACTTTTACTTTGGAGTTTCTAGGTCTCTATAAAACTTGGGGTTTTTCTTTGGATGTTCATTTGTTAGCTTTAGGACTTTGTTTCTAGGTTTTGTTACTTCGGTGAAGTAAGCTTAAGGCTTGCCTGTGGACGTTAATTTTTTATCTTTCTCCTTTTGTTCAAGGTTTTGGGGACCCTTCAAAACCTATTTTTACCTTAATCTAAAACATAAATACATAAAAATATGTAATAGTATTTAAATCATATTGGTTATATATATATATAATAATAATATGTGTTGTACCCCAATACCCCCTTCTTTCCATAAGAAATGGGGACCACTTTTTTCAAATTATTGTGTTTATTTTTAGCCCCCTCTTCTATATGTTAATGTAAATTCTAGGAAAAGATCATGATTTGGCATTTGATATTTTGGAAGATGACATTAGAATTGTGTTTCCACAAACTAGATCTTTTCATTCTATCAAGTTTGTTACTTTGAGCTAATTGTTGTGGACTTATGTTTTCATGGAATATCTTTGCTATCCTCTTGGGACTTATTATTTTGGATCTTATTATCTTTCTCAACTTATCCTATCTATCTTTTTTGGGATTTTTATCACATATTGAATTCTTATGGACTTATCTTTATTAGAGAAATTATTACAAACATTTTGGCTTAAATAATTCCTTTGATGGAATTGATCTATGTGGTTTTTTGTCATGGGAATTTTTTTTTATGTAATTAACATTACCCTTCATCCCCTTTGAACCTACCCTTTGGCATTTATGAAGTATATCCTTTAGGACTTTTGTCATGGATAGATGCCCTATGAAGTAGAACCTTCAAATTGTTTCCAAATTACCCCTTGACATTTTGCTTGATGGAATTCCTTAAGGAATTTTGGAATGTCCTCTTTCCTTACCAACCTACCCTTCGAGCTTTGTGTAAAGTGTATTTCAAAATTTTACTATGACCATTTTTCCCAATGGAATTCCTTTGGGAATTTTTAAATTTCCCTTTTGGCCCCTCCACACATTTCCTTCAAGAATTTTATCTCACACCTTTACCTTTTCCTTTGTACATTTTTTTTGAGACACTTTCTCTGAGCCAACAATTCCTTCAAACATTTTTTCCAAGAGAATTGACTCTTTAGGAGAATTGTTATAGATATTTTGTTCAAAATAATTCCCTTGATAAAATTCCTTTAGGACTTTTGAAAAGGACCCTTTGCCTCCAACTTACCCTTCAAAAGATTTGTTAAGGACACATATTCCTTCAAAAAAATTTAAAATGATCCTTTGGCATTTTGAAAGTGCCCCTTGAGACTTTTGTAGTTACCATTCAAGACTTTTTTAAGGGCCCTTTCCCATAAAAATGTACCATATGAAGTAGACACTTCAATAATTTTCACCATGAATTAGATCCTTTATCCCCTCTAAGCCTATCCTTTGGGACTTTTATCCTAGGCCATTTCTTTATAATTTTGTGTTTTGGACATTTTGTCTAACACAAAAGACCCAAAATAATTCCCTCAAAGGGCACCTATTCTTTGGACTTCTTGAACCTATCCTTCAGACATTTTTAAAGTGACCTTTTCAACCCTTTTAAAGTGGCACATGCCCTTTGGGAATTTTGTTTTGGAACATTTTCCTCCAAGACTTACCCTTTAGGACTTTTTTTCTGGGTCTTTTATCCTTCAGCCAATTCCTTCAGACATTTTGTCTGAGAAAAAAGAACATTTATGAAAAAAAAGTATGGACATTTTATCCAAAATAATTCCCCTACATAGGTCCCAAAATAATTTACCTACATAATTACCTTGAAATAAATTCCAGACTACCAAGTGGTACCCTTTCATTAAAAAAAATATTTTATTATGTCTTGAGCTTGATTTAAGATTTTATCCAAGGATCCCAGTCATATTATCATAAATACTAAAACCTTAGATAAAATATTCATGTAGGGTCCTTTTAATATGTTTTCCAAATTATTATGATAAGTATTTCATTTATTTTTGTAAAATAAGGGAGTCTTGAGGAAGTGACATGTGTCAAGTTGATGAGATTAAATTTGACAGTCATACGAATGTCATCTGACGGTCATGAGGATGTCATTTGATGATCACACAAACATCAATATTAATATCATCAACTTGTTAAACTTTCAAGATTAAATATGATAGTATTGTGGATGTCATTTTATGGTCATGAGGATGTCATTTTATGGTCACATGAATGTCAAATTTAACACTGATAATGGTTAATTAACATAATTAAATTTGACAATCACATGGATGTCATTAATGGTCATAAGAATGTCATTTAATGGTCACACAAATTTCAAATTTAATCTCATAAAGTGTCCATTTGTATTTAATTCAATATCCTAAAATTCAAATCACTCGGGCCCATTTTATCAAATAATGCAAGAGTGATATGTGTCACCATCATGGGAGCTCAGTATATAGATCCAATGACCCATAGGAAGAAGCAAGATAGCCTAGTATATATAACTCAAAATCCCCAAGTAGTTACCAAGTGGCACACATATGAAGTGGATTAAAATAGGATGTGATAAGTTTCAAGCTCATGGGATTCAAGGATTCAAAGAACTAAAATCCAATGAACCATGTTACAGCTAGTGCAAAAGATCAATGGTGCAAGATCAACATTGACTTTTCAAAGGTCCTAGAACCAATGAAGAACTGTCAAGTGTATAAAATCATTCAAAGAACACAAAAGGCCCCATATATATACCAAGTTTCATGATCACATTCTATCATACAAGAGATTGATGGTGCAAATCCTAAGTGGAATTTTCAAAGATCCTAGACTCAATCAAGTGTTGATACATGTCACATTTAAAAAGCTAGCAAGGCATTATGGGAAGAATACTTAAATCTTTAGACTATGTTATATTTATTAATAGACATTAGGTCTCATAGTTAAGCTAAAGTATGAATATGCATGTTCTAATCTGAATGGAAAATATAAAAGTGAAGATCTAGATTTTATGAAAAAATGAGAAATGCATAGTTTAGATTAGTCATGATTAATAGTAGTGATGCTAGTTTTAAAACATTTGTAAATTGATCTTAGTACTTCATTCATATATCTAACTTCCATTTGAAGTGGCTAATCTAAAAATATCAAATAGGTTTTTCTCACAACCTATAAAAGGAGGCATGTGCAGTTTGTTAAATGGTGCATCTATTCAAAGTTTGCATACAGTTTGAGCTATAATTTTAAAAATTGCCTCCGTATTTTTTACACATATGCATGATTCATAACTTTCTCAAAGGCTATTTTAAACTAATAAATACAAATAAACTCTTATACAATTTTATATCATAGTTAGAACTACATGTTCTAACTATCACATGTAATGACCTTGCATGAAATTGGAGGATGAGATGACCCCTTCCCCAAGTATATATAAACAATTGTAATCTAACTTGGATTTTTGTTAGAGAATTTTCAAATACAAGATTAAAATTAGTTTTTATCATCAAAAAATGTGTTTGTGTATCTTCTTTCTAATCTTTGTGTAATTAGTTGTTACTTTTCTGTTGTCTGTATCAATAATCTTTAGTGTGAAAATGTTGTGAATAGATTATTGGTTTTTTTATTAATTTACAAATATGTATGTGTGAAACATACACTCAAGGATTGGTAAATATATTAGTTAAGATAGTTAAGTTTAAATTGATTCATAATTTTGATAGTGCATAATTGATTTCTTGGATGTAGTTTTATGTGTGTGTAATAACTACCTCAGATAGTTCACTAGCTTGAGCCATAATCTTCTGATTAAGGGTGTGTAATAGCTTCTCTAAAAGAATAAACCTTTGTTTGAGTATTTTTAATTTCTTACATTGTTATTTACTTAGACTTCTTAGCCATGTCTGATTGTGTGTGTGTAATTTTTTCTAGCAATATGCATAGGTTCTAAGAGAACTTATCCTTTTAGAAACCAACCAAAAGGAGTAGTTCCTAAAAACCACATAATCTTTCTTTTCTGCCTTTCCCTTCCCTCCTTTTTGATTTTTTTTTTAAGATTTTCCCACTCTATATTAATAACCAACCACCCATCCAACTCACGTAGAGATTCACTACCCTATTAGAACCACATCTCCATATAAAAACCTTGTCAACAACCTGCATGATCTACCCATTATTCCATCAATAGGTTGAAATAAATTGCATACCTATAAGTCATACCCTAGAGTGGATTTTATCTCCATTAATATCTTAATACATTATAGGCTACCTCATTATGGCTATGGTATACATAAAACTCACACCAATAGTTAACTGGTGATAGAATGAGGGCCAACACCTCTAATAGTAATAGTTATCCTTTGTGTATATTTTTACTAAAGTCACTGAAGAGAGTGACCAGATCTAATTCATAGGTTGGTTTACTAGTCTCACCATTAAAAAATCATAGGAGACCTAGAAATATACCAAAAACCTTAGTCCTGAACAATCCTTCTCTAGTAGGGAACCCCTTACTTGTAAGGAACCCTTTACCTATTAATAAACTAATGTCTCAACAATATCCCTGGTTAGTTGGATTTTCTATCACCATCCTGGAAGATGTGCATGATTTGCCTTAGAATATTAAAAATAACCTACCATCCTTTTCTCTTTTTAGAGCAAGGATAATAGAGGAACATATCAAATCAGCTAAATTTACTCTAAGATTAATAAATGTCATAGATGAGGATGTTACATGCAAATTATTCCCTTATACTTTGATGGATGCTTCTTATGAATGGTAGCTAAATCTAATAGAAAATTCCATCACTTCTTAGGATGAATTTTAAGTATCTTTTCTTGTACAATTTGGATAGGTCACCAATCTTAATGTGGTATACCATCACTTTACAAGCATGAAGAGAGAACCTAATGATCCCATTTATTCTTTCAATATAAGATGGTATAAGATGTACAACTAGTTGACCCTAAGATATAAACTAGAGGCAACATTAGCATTGGAAATGTATAATAATACATTGGACCCTATCACTACTATGTTATTGATAAGATTAATTATAGATAACACTTTGGTGTTATAATTTGAAGAGGATATCACCATAGATAGGTAGCTCAATCCTCATACACTTGGAGTGCCTAATATCAACAATAGTTTTCCAACACTAAATTTATTTCCACATGTGAGGTAGAATGTCCTAGCATTTAATCATAACTAGTTATATACATTCCATACATTGATGAAGATGACATAGAATAATTTTAGATACTTTTAAAATCATCCAATGATCAATGGTTATTAACAGAACTAGCAAGTAGTTACACTCCCTATTCCTATTTTACAAGGTACAAATTCCATAAAGGTAAAACTAGATTCTATTCAGAATATGGTTCAAAAGCTGAGTAATGATTTCCTAAACATGAAAATGAAGATGGTAAATATAAATGGCCCAAATGGAAACTAGAACATAGGATTGTAGAGATACAATAGACCATTCAATAGGCCTAAATAGCCTTAAAATCTTCCAAAGATCAACATAGTAGAGATGGGTCTTCCTGAGCATCATTCATAATTTTCCTAAGATATTTTAGAGAGAGGTAGTTAGACAAGATTAGATGTATAATCTCCCTGAGCATCATTCATATCCTAGACCTTACAATACTACCATGTTCTTTTAAACTCATGAGTTTCCATTTCTAGGTGAAGATGACAATGAGATGGAAGATAACATGGATGAAGTTCATGCTTTTCAATAGTTATAGAGAGGTGCATATAATCTAAAGAATAACTAACCACTCATAACATTGACTCCTCCAAATACTATGGTGATTCCATAGATAATAATCTACCCCCTCTAAAGGGGAATGATCAATATTAGAATAAATAAGAACTAAGTAAAGGAGGATAAAACATTAATGAGGATATGAAGAAGATCAAGGTGAATATAACTCTCCATGAGTTAGCTCAAATCACTTAACATAAGGAATTTCTCAATAAGAATGTATAGCTAGAAGTTCCACCCTTCCTACTAACTATACATTCTTTTGATAAGAATAATCATAACTATTTATTCAATTCTAGAGCATCTACAACTATCATGCCTACATCCATATGTCAAAATCTTGGTTTAACACCAATCACTTCAAAGAGGATAGTTTCACTACTAAACAAGACAATGGTCCCAATAGTTGGAGAATTGAACAATGTGCATATTCAAGTAGCATATAATCCAAGAGTCCAAATTAACATTGATATTCTAATGATAGACATAACTGAAGGTTATGATCTACTACTAAGTAGGGATTGGTCTAAAAAACATAATGGATATCTTTCTATAGACTTTTCTCATATATGGCTACCAGGAGGAGGAGTTACAAATCCAATTAGAACAATAGAGAGACAAGAATAAAATGTCCCATTATAGATTATAATGTCAAGACTGAAGAGGTAAAGTATGACTCACCCAACCTTGGTATTTATACTATTACTACTCAGAATCAAGTGCAAAAGTTAGAACTTAAAGGTTCCAATCAACTATGGATTCTACACTTTGATGGATCTAGATCCAAATAAGGATTAGGCATGGGAATTGATTTGATTGATCCACAAGGTAAAAAATTCTTGGTAGCATACAGATTATAATTCCCATGTACTAATAATAGAGCTAAGTATGAGGCTCTAATTCTAGGATTACAGTTGAACTCAAGAATAATGTCAAGAAAATATTAGTATTTGGTGATTAGGAGCTAGTGGTTAGCCAAATAAAAAAATATCAATACAAGCTGTCATATTTGAAGAGATATAAACACAAAGCATGGGAACCTTTCAACATCATGGTACTTCCTAGAGAGGAAAATAAGACTATTGATTCATTATCTACTATTGATGATAATTTGGAACCACTATAATAACCTAAGGAAAAGAAGTTCTCCATTGAATAACATAAAAAATTTATGGGTCTTTGATGATGATTAGTAGATTATTTAGTTTTTAACCAATTAAGGGGAATTCAAATCCCAAATCATCAAGGACAAGGATATTAATCACCTATACGAAGAGGGATCTGATAAAGAAGGTGTTCTTTAGCTCAAAGAGAACCAAATTCCATCTAGCTTGGTCTCCTTAAAGAGACCATTCAATATAGATACTCAGGAATAATAGCTAAGATAGCCAAAATTTAGTGAATTAGACTTTAGAAAGGAAAATCTAGGAGATGAGAACAACCCATGTTATGTTAATATTGGTCTCAGCTACAACCTAGAAGAAAGACAAGTAAAGGATTTAATTACTCAATATAGGGATGCCATCACCTAGACATATGAAGATCTGAAAGTGTATGACTCATAGGTCATTACTCATATGATTCCTTTGAAGATGGATCACAAAAAATTTAGATAGAGGAAAATACTAGTCAATCCTATTTTAGAACCTCTCATTTGGAGAGAAGTGGAGAAGCTTATAAATGTAAAAATCATCTTCCCATTGATATTCTACTTGGGTGGCCAATTTGGTCCTAGTAAGAAAGAAAAGTGGTGATATTAGATTATGTTTTGATTTTAGTAACTTTAATAAGGCTTCTAAAAAGGATAATTATCCCCTACCTTCTTTGGATGAAGTGATATAAATAGTAAGTGATTCTGAAATGATGTCCTTCCTA
The DNA here is from genome assembly GCA_037957365.1 of Torreya grandis. NCBI lineage: Eukaryota > Viridiplantae > Streptophyta > Pinopsida > Cupressales > Taxaceae > Torreya > Torreya grandis. The sequence goes on along the minus strand of JARHVA010006224.1, from coordinate 607,067 downwards.
GATGAATTTTTAGGCTATAATTAGGTATTGGTGTAATATAAGGATATAATGAAGATGGTGTTCACTATAAATTAGGGAAATTATGTGTACAAGAGGATTCCATTCAACCTAATAAACATAATATCTACCCTTCAACTCACCATAGATCACACTTTCAAAGGACTGACAGGAAAATGCATAATCATCTATATAGATGATCTTATAATATTTTCAAATGATTGAAAAGACCACATAAGTCACCTACAATCCATATTCAAAAGATGTAAAAAGTTTGGTATCTAATTAAACCCAAAGAAAAGTATATTCAGAGTGACTAAAGGTAAGATTTTAGGGCATATAATTACCAAGGATGGGATCATCATTAATCTAGATAGAATTCAAGAAATTTCAAAAATCTATCCACCAAACAACAAGAAGGAGCTCAAATCATTCTTCAGAAAGATTAATTTCATGAGGAAGTTCATATTAGGATTTTCATACATTGGTAGACCCCTGAATTTCATGCTCAAGCAAGATGAAAAATTATAATGGATAACTGAAGCCCAAAATTCCTTCTAGGACATTAAAGACATAATATCACAGGCTTTAGTGCTGACCAGTCTAAATTTTAATAAAAATTTCTACCTATACTTATTTCCTTCAAAGCATTCAATCACTACTATCATCATGAAGAAAGATGAGACCAAGCATCCAGTTAAATTTATGAGCATGAACCTAAAAGATGTATAACTTAGGTACTCTATAATTGACAAATAGATATTTACCCTTATTAAAGTAGTGAAGAAGTTTTGGCACTACATCTTGAAGAATAAAGTCATTGCCATTATGCATGATCTTTTTATAAGGCTCACCCTATAAAAAAATGAGCTAGGAGAATGGTGAGGCAAGTGGATGGATAAACTACAAGAATTCAACATATAAATCAAGACTATAAAGATCATTTGAGGGTAAGGCATTGTTCATCTTATTACTAAACTAGATTTGTGCATCACGGTTGAAGAGGTATATGAAGCTCAAATATCTAAAGGAGAATGGTATAATGATATAATATAATATTTACTTATAAGAAATTGTCCCCCTAATATCAATAGAGAAAAAGAGATTTGAGGCTGAAAGCTACTCATTACATGATTAAGAAGGGAGTACTCTATAGAATAAATTATAAAGGTATTTTCCTCAGGTGTGTATCTATAGATGAAGCTAAATAAATCTTAGAGAATTTGTATCATAAGATAGGTAGTGGTCATCCTTTTGAGAATGCCATAGCCCATAAGATCTTAAGAATGGGCTACTACTAGCCAAATATTTCCAAATATTTTCATGCTCATGTGAGAACATGCCATGAATGTCAATCTTTAGCCAAGAGAGAAGTGCATGTAGTAATACCTCTTCAACCAGTTATTAAAGGAAGGCCATTTGCCCAGTGGGGTTTAGAATTCATTGGTGTCATCAACCCAAATTTCTTAGCAAGCCATTATTTTATACTTATTTTTATAGATTATTGCACTAGATGGATTGAATCCATAGCCATAAATAATTTCAAAGCACAAGATGTGATTCACTTTTTGGAGGAACACATAAAAACCAAATTTTGCATGTTTATTTCTCTAGTTTTTGATAATGCACCAAATTTCATATCAACATAATTTACTAAATGGGTACATGATAAAAAAATCATTATCATGTTAGATTTTAACAATTACCCTCAAGGAAAAGGATTGGTAGAATCAATGAACAAATATCCAAAATAAACACTTAAATATTCACCCTATCTATTTTTATATGGATGTAAGCATGTATTTCCAATTATGTTAAAATTACCCACTTATCAGTTTATATAAGACCACATGGAACTGAGTGATAAAGCAAAATCAAGGTTGTTGGACATAATCAAGATGTAATATTCAAGGAATTAATATATACAAACATTAATCAAACACCGATACATGGTCAAGAGGTGGCTTTATAAGATAAAAAAGGTAAAAGCATTCATGATCTTAGATCTAGTGCTACTTTGGGATAAAGCCCATGAGAAGAATGGATAACATGATAAGTTTGCCCCACTATGGATTGGACCATACCAAATTTTAGATATCTTGGGAAATAATGTGTTTCATTTGAAGGACCTCCAAGGTAACAAGCTTAATATCCAGTCAATGAACAGTTCCTAAAACACTACTTCAGGGTTGTATTATCTACTAATGTTATGGAGTAACAAGAGACAGATGAATATAGTTATAAGATTAGATTAGATTTCCTACTTTCTTAGAATATTTCCCTGATTTCATAGATTATATTTATTGATTTCATAGACTATTTTTTTTAATTTATAGATTAATCTTTCCTTCTTTTGATATTTTGTTTTCATAAATTAGATTTCATGTTTCCTAGATTAGATTTTTTTTCTTATTTTAGTTTCTTAATTTCTTAGATTAGTTATTGTTTGCTTTATCTAATGGTCCAAATTATGTTTTATCTAAATAAAACCAAGTTAAAATCCAAACCAAATAATCTTATGACTTGTGGAAAGGGGGAAAATTAAAATCTTGACACTTTGGGATAATTTATAGATTGGGTGTATTTGTATGTTTTTTAGTCTTTAGGATGAAGGTAGGTAATCATGAATTATTCTGAATGGTGTCACAATTGAATGCTTTTACCAAGAATGTGGAAGTTGATCTCAGAGTACTACATACAAATTTAGAAAATTTTATTATTTATTGGATCAAATGCATTTACCACGTTGAATACCTATTGAAAATGATCATTATAGGAAGAGATATGTTTAGCAAGGACGTTCTAGTAATAATTTATTTTATAATTATACCAAATCACTGGGGTTATAACTCTTCTCTTTTTACATTTAAGAACAAAATAAGATAAAAATAGAAAAAAAGAATAAAAAGCTAATGGATTTAGAAAATCAAAATAAAATAAAAATGCTCACATGATGAAATAAGGTTAATGTACTATGCATCATGATCAAAATAAAATAATGGAATGAGAAGAGAAGGAACCTAAGGTATCTCTATCAGGGCTATGGGCACTTGGATGGTAGTAGAGAAATGCCTAAACTCCTCTTATTTTTATCTTTAATAGATAATTGAATGTAACCTATAACACTATTAAATCCTTTGAAAAACTCATCACAACAGGGGTTAAATAAAATACACATTTTGACACACACATATCCAAAAAATTAGAAGGCAAGTATGTTGTGTGAATCTAAGTAGGATTCCCTTTCATATTTTTAAATCTTATTTATTTATGACACACTTCATGATTGATTTAGGATTAAAAACTAGAGTTCTAGGTTTTTAAATACTAAGGAGCAGTCCCCTTGTAAGTCACCATTTATTGTACCCTAACACACCCTTCTTTCCATAAGAAATGTGGACCCACTTTTTTTAGATTATTGTCTTGATTTTGAGCCCCCTCTTCTATATGTTTATGAAAATTCTAGGAAAATATCATGATTTGTCCTTTCATATTTTGTCAAGATGGCATTTGTATTATGTTTTCACGGACTAGATATTTTTTTCTATCAAGTTTGTTACTTTGAGATGATTATTGTGGACTTATGTTTTCATGGACTATCTTTGCTATCCTCTAGGGACTTATTATTTTAAGGATTATTATCTTTTTGGACTTATTGTATCATACTTATCCTATCTATCTTTGTTGGTCTTTTTGTTGCATATTGAATTCTTGTGGACTTATATTTACCAAATAAATTATTGAGTACATTTTGTTTGAAATAATTCTTCTGATGGAATTGGTCTATGATTTTTTTCATGGACATTTTTCCTGATGTAATTGACATTTCCCTTCATCCCCTTTGAACCTACCCTTCATCCTTTACAAATTAGATATTTCAAGACTTTTTTTATGGACATATGCCCTATGAAGTAAACCCTTTAGATTGTTACCAAATTACCCTTCAGTATTTTGCTCAATGGAATTCCTTCAGAACTTTTGGAATGTCATCTTTCCTTGCCAACATACCCTTTGGGATTTGTATAAAGTGTCCTTTAGACTTTTGTTGTAACCATTTTACCTAATGGAATTCCTTTGGGACTTTTTCAATTTCCCTTTTATCTCCTCTACACATTTCTTTAGAGACTTTTGTCATGCACCTTTACCTTTTCCTTTAGAAATTCTATCTGAGACACTTTCTTTGAGCCAAAAATTCCTTTAGACATTTTTTTGAGAGACTTGACCCTTCGAGAGAATTGTTACAAACATTTTATCTAAAATAATTCCTCTAATAAAATTCCTTTGGGAATTTTGAAAAGGATCCTTTAGCTCTGATTTACCCTTTGAAATTTTTGTTAAGGACACATATTCCTTTGGACTTTCTAAAAATGACCCTTCAACCTTCTGAAAGTGCCCTTCAGGACTTTTTTAAGGGCCCTTTCCCAGCAAAATGTACCCTAAAAAGTAGAACCTTCAGGAAATTTTCACCATGAAGTATATCCTTTAGTCCCTCTAAGTGTATCCTTCAATACTTTTATCCCAAGCCATTTCCTTCAAACTTTGTGTTTCAGACATTTTGTCTGACATAAAATTCTCAAAACAATTCTCCCAAAGGGTACATGCTCTTCTAACTTCCTCAACCTACCCTTTGGAAATTTTAAAAGTGACCTTTTCATCCCTTTTAAAGTGGCCACATTCCCTTTAGGACTTTTATTTTTAACCCTTTTTGTCCAAGACTTACCCTTCGGGAAAAAAATTCCTATGCCTTTTATCCTTCAGCCAATTCCTTTAGATATTTTGTTCAAGAGAAATTAACCCTTCAAGATAATTGTTGTGGACATTGTGTCCAAAAAAAATCCCTTACATAGGTCTTAAAAAAATTTCCCTACATAATTACCCTAAAATAAATGCTAGACTATCAAGTGGCACCCTTGCATTGAAGAGCATTTTATTATGTCTTGAACTTGATTTAAGATTTTAACTAAGGATGTTAGTCATATTTTCATAAATACTAAAACCTTAAACAAAATATTCATGTAGGGTCATTTTTATATGTTTTCCAAAGTATTATTCTAAGTCTTTTGTTTATCTTTATAGAAGTAGGGAGTCTCAAGAAAGTGACATGTGTCAAGTTGATGAGATTAAATTTGATAGTCACACATATATCATTTGATAGTCATGTAAATATCATTTTATGGTCGCATAGATGTCATTTAAAAAATACAAAGATGTCATTTCATGGTCATGTGAATGTTAAAATTAATATTTCTAATGTGTTAAACTTACTAGATTAAATTTTAAAGTCAAGCGAACATCATTTAATAGTCACAAGGATGTCACTTGACAATTGTGTGAAAATCAAATTTAACCTTGATAATGGACAATTTATAGAGTTAAATTTGACCATCATGCAGACATCATCGAAATTCATGAGGATGACATTTGAGAGTCACATGAACATCGAATTTAATCTCATAAAGTATCTATTTAGATTTAATTCAAGATCTTACAACATGCATTTCTTGGGCCCATTTGATCAAATGATGTGACAGCAAGTTGAAATATCAAATATCCATGACAATGACAAGTGTCACCATTATGGGATCCCAATACATAGATCCAATGACCCATGGGAAGAAGTAAAGTAGCCTAGTACATAGAACTCAAAATCCTTGAGTAGTTTCCAAGTGTCACACATATGAAATGGATAAAAAAATGATGTGATAAGTGTCAAACTCATGGGAGTTAAGAAGTCAAATCACTAAAATCCAATGAACCAAATTAAAACTAGTGTAAAGGATCAATGATGCAAGATCAACATGTATTTTTCAAAGGTCCAAAAACCAACAAAGAATTACCAAGAAACATAAAAGTATTCAAAGCACATAGAGGCCCCACAGAGCTACCAAGTGGTATGCTAACATTCCATCATGAAAGAGATCAATGGTGAAAGACCTAAGTGGACTTTTCAAAGATATTGGACTCAATCAGGTGTTGACATGCATCATATTTTGAAATCTAGTAGGGCATTATGGTTAGAATACTTAGATATTTGGATTGTCATATATTTATTGATAGACATTAGGTCTCATAGTTAAGCTAAAGTATGAACACACATGTTATAATATGAATAACAAATTTTACAGTAAATATCTAGATTTTATAAAAAGCACAAGCAACACACATTTTAGATTAGTCATAGTTAATAGTAGTACCACTAGTCTTACAACATTGGTAAAGTGATCTTGGTACTTCATGCATATATTTGAGTTCCATTTGAAGTGGTTAATATAAAGAGATAAAATGGGTTGTTTTCATAACCTATAAAAGGTGGCATGTGTAGTTTTATAAATGATTTATCTATTCAAATTTTGATTATAGTTTGAGTTATAATTATAAAAATTACCTCTTTTATTTTTACACATGCATATGATGCATAACTTTCACAAAGGCTATTTTAAACTAATAACTTCAAATAGACTCTTATACAGTTTTAGACCATAGTTAGAAATATATGTTCTAACTATCACATGTAATGACCTTACATGAACTTGGAGGATGAGACGACCCCTTCCCCAAGTATATATAAACAATTTTAATCCAACTTAGATTTTTTTCAAAGAATTTTTTAATATAAGAGTAACATCATTTTTTATCATCAGTGAATGTGTTTGTGTATTTTATTTCCAATCTTTGTGTAATTAGTTGCTACTTCTTGGTTTTATGTTTCAATAATATTTAGTGTGCAAAAGTTATGAATATATTTTTGGTTGTTTTGATTAATATACTAATCTATAGGTGTGCAACAACTACTCAAGGATCAGTAAATATATTGGTTGAGATAGTCAAGTTCAAATTGATTCATAATTATGGTTGTGCCTCAGTAATTTCATGTATGTAGTTTTTTGTATGTGTACAATAGCTACCTTAGATAATTCACTACCCTAATTAATAGTGTGCAATATCTTTCCTAATAAAAGTAACCTTTTTGTAAGGATTTTTAATTTATTGCATCATTATTTCATTAGACTTCTTAGTTGTGTTTGACTATATGTGTGCAATTACTACTAGAAATAGGCATAGGTTTTAAGAGCACTTGTCCTTTTAGAAACCAACTAGGGGAGTAGTTTGTGAACCCCACATAAGCTTTCTTTTCTACCTTACCCTTCCCTCATTTTTTGATTTTGTTTTGATATTTGTCCACTCTATATTAATAAGCAATCACCCAGCCAACTCACGTAGAGACTCACTACCTCTATTAGAACACACCTCCATTCAAAAAACTTATCAACAACCTACATGCCCTACCCACTATTCCATAAATAGGTTGAAATAAACCACATACCTACAACTCATTCCCTAGAGTGGATTTTATCTCCATTAAGATCCTAAAATGCTAGAGGTTACCTTGTGATGGCTTTGGTGTGGATAAACCCCACACCAATAATATGCCTCAATATAAACATGGTAAAAACATGAAAAAATATTAAAAAAAAATATAATCCCATGTAATAGAACATATGATATAGATCATGAAACAAAAAATATAATATTTCATAATATATTCAAGTGATGTAGACACAAAAACATATAACCACATATAATAAGTGGATCCAATGAGAGAAAGAAACTAATCATAATCTATATAAAACAAATATCATATATACATGATACATAGAGAATAATATATATAAGATAAGAATTGTACACCAAAAAACACATAAAAGTACACATAAACACAAGTAATGAGACCAAGGGTAGGGAAATCAAGAGCAAATGCAATATGTAATGAAGTAGATGAGATGTACACTAGAGAAATATATGTTTAATAAAAATTAAATATCAATATAATAATGAAAAATAAGAAAGATATGAAATTGGAAAATACCCTTAGTGTAGACATACCCTTAATGTAAGGGTTCCCCTATTGTAATAAATATGAAGTTGTAAATAAATTATAATTCCATAATCATGCGTAAACATGTATATCTAATATATAACTCAAAAAATACCATAAATTCTACATGAATATTTATGTAAAACCTATAATAATAGGTATATAATCATGATATTATAAATTATGTTATTATATAACACAAAATTATAATGGACAATATAATTTTTTTAATTATTTTTAGAAGAAAGCAACAAATAAAGAAAATAATCCAAGAGGGAAAAATTAGGAAGAGGAAAGCTATAACAAGAATGGAAAAAAACAAGAGTTTAATGTGATACAAATAAAAAAAGAAGATACCTAATATACAACTTCTCTTATATAGATGTGTTTATTGGGGTGGAAGGCCTCACTATGTATGTATTTCTATCATTTGGAAGTCCATGCATGATTTGGGGATGGGAGATAATGTTTAAAGGTAAGAGAAGAGGAAATAATGTAATTGACATGAAACAAGAGATTAGAATCATGACATGGAATACTAAAATATATTTAATAAGGGCATGTTCAAAATTAAAACAAGAGAGAAGTAAAAATAAAAAGAATCTATAATCCAAAAAAAATTCAAGAGAGAATAACAATGGAATAAAAGGATAAAAATAAAAAGGATGCATCCAAAATATATACTCAACAAAAGAGTTAAAATAAGCACTTGAGATACATAAAAATTAGAATAAATCATAAGTAAATAAGCTATGTATAATATATTATTCCATTGGATCACAAATAAGTAATAATTATTTATTAAAAAAATATCTCCATTAGATGACCATAGACTACATAATAAGCTACAAACTTATTTTCATGACTAAGATGAACATGACCAAGATGAAAATATCTCCTAGACCACAAATATAAAGATTCATTTGTGTCTCTATCACAATTTAATTGATCATTTTAAGAATAATTTGGAAAGTAACTAGAATTATTATCACTTGCATGGTAATCATTATCATCAAGAGTAGTTATGGTATTTATTTTATCCTTATGTAAACGAGTTTTTTTTCTTAGTCAGAATTGTGTTTTGAATGTTTGAAGTAATGATATTTTATATATCATGAATAGGAATAATAGGTTACAATATTATCACCATAACACTAATAGATAAGTAGGTACCTAAACTCTAGGTGTAATTATTTTAGTTTGTATGATTTCTTATTTTGTTATTATTTAGGTAATACCTCATATTAATTTTGTATTATTGACTCATAAGAGTTGCCTTTAATAATAATAACTTTATTATCATGAAAAATAATTAATAACTAACTTAATGTTGATGGAATCATTTTATTTTATTAATCCATGGTCATCCTAATAATACCTAGAACTCCCATTGTCTATAAAAACAAACCACACTTAATTTTTTAAGAACCTATGGTGATAGCTAATAAGATACCCCTAAGAGGTGTCATAGTAAGACCATCATAATATTTAAAAATAGTGGTTTTAACATATAAATCCTCAAAGTATATCCATGATTAGTAATAAATTACATTATATGGATGTTTATTTCTGAACCAATATCAAATTATGTATGAATAATGGTCCTTATTAGAATCATATATTAGAATATATTAGTTCTATAAAGTAATTTAAATAGTATATATATATGAATTTATGAACACATATATGAAACATTATAATATATGAGGATTATAAATGTGTGGATATTCATTAGGATATTATCATTGTCTTGATTTTTATTATTTTTAGTTGCATGATTCAAGATAATGTTGGTAAATATTTCAAGTTTTTAATTGGTTGAGAAAATGATTCATTCTAAATGATAATGTGTCATTTCACTTATAGTGGGTTGTTATAAATAAAGTATTAAATTTTATTCCTTATATGAAAATTACTATTTGTGTTATTACTAAATATTCTAAGATAATCAAAATATGCATTTAAATCATAATTATAAGGTAAAGACAAAGATGATTCAAACTAATATTATACAGGTAAATATATCATGTTTTATTAATAAAAATATTTAAACACATGGTGATGACTCAAAAAAATGAGTAATTTTTTTTAGTTCTTGTGATGGGAGGACAAGCCTTTCAGGTGGTTGAGTTAATCCACTTACCCAATTATTATCCTCATTCTAGTACACATTTAATCTATAACACATATTAGGATACGAGTAGACAAATTGTGGATATCATAACATTTAAATAGGCCATATGATCATTTATATATCTTTATATTAGTATTAATTTTTGCCTATGTTGTTTACACATAATAATCAGGGTATATATAGGAGGTAATGGTTAGTAGCATATCATCATATTGAGAATTTTGTTCTTATTGTAAGGTTGTAAAGGATACCCCATCAAAGTGGATTATAATTTATTCACATATTCTAGTCTATTTTAGTCATATTATGATATATTTATATTATTATAATCTATTTTTGAAGTATTTCTTTACAATTGGTAGCAAAGCTTGGATTTGGGCATATATGTGGATAATACCTTAATTTTGGAGAATCAATTCTATCTTGAAATATATTGAAAATTTTGATATAATTTTTTAATTTATTTTTATAATCAGTAAAGGACACCAAAATAAAAAAATTAATGTTTAAATATAATATTTTATTGACTTATTTTGGTTTTAGTTTTTTTCATCAAATTAGCCTCTAGGCCAAATTTTAAGGATTTCTTTTGTTTCCTTACATTTTTGGAAAGATCAAAATATAAAAGTAGGTTTTTTGTTTAGAATTTTTATTTTTATTTTAATTTAAGTAAGAATTCATTTGGTCAATTTTTTTTTAAGATATAAATTTAATTCTACATTTTTAGGTCTTTGTATGGTAGGACCACACACTAGGGGTCAAGGAAAGGGTTCTAAATCTCTAAGAAAAATTCCTAATAAAGAGGAGATGTATTCAGAAATAGAAATTGAGATTCTTATGGTATATGGTTTTATTTATTATATCACAAAGTGAACCAAATTGAGTATAGTGCATAAAATATATAGTCTAATATCACTAGTAAAGGAGATGTGGACAAAATTAATCACTACTATGGATGGTCCAGGGAAGAGACTTAATAAAATTATCAATGTTCCACTTAAGTTACTAAATCAACCCAATTCATTTCTAATCACACCAACCAGTGTGGATATTTTGGTCAACTAAATGGAAACCTTAATACAAGTTAGCATGGTTCTCTTTCAGTGTCATAGAATATGATGGAATAAGTTAAAATTCATAAGTTTTATGGGAAGGGTCTAGTCACTTGGATTAACCAAATGGAGAGAATATTTGAGATACATCATATCCTATGTGAATTTAATGTGGTAATAACATATTTATATTTTTAACCTAAATAATTCATTTGGTATTGATGCCTTTGTGCTCAAAATAATAATAAGGGTCTCAATATATATTGGTCATTTTTTCATAAAGGAATTATAATTTCACTATTACAACAACGTGATGGAGAATTTATTCAACCAATTAGAAAATTAATGAAAATAGGATCTATCATGGATCAAATTGATTATTTTTATAATCTATCATTGCAAGTTGATACAACCATAGATTAAAATTTGAATGACTTATTTATTGGCATGGTCAAGGATCACATCAAACATGAGATTTTCATGTTTAATAGTATATTTCTAATGTTATTATTATGGCATGTAGATAAAAGGATAGGGAATTAGTCACCAAAAGGAATCCATTCATAATTATAAGTGATATAATTACTCTATTATAGTTATTCCCTTAGCCTACCATACTGAATCCTCAAAAATTTGAATAGAAGATTGGAAAAGGGTTATGTTTTGACTATGATAATAATTTAAATTAAAGTCATAGAGTGTACAAAGAAAATGTTCTACATTGAAGGTTCCTTTGAATAAAAACAAAATGAAGAATATTCATAGGAGGAATAAGATGAGCTAGGAAAGGACTAATAATAAAACCAATTAACTATTTCTTTCTATGCACTTTCTATCATTAACACTCCACAAACCCTCAAGGTAGATTATTTTCTAAAAAAGAAGGTGACAGTTTTGATTAATTTAAATAGTACTCACAAATTCAAAAATGATAAATTAGATATACACATGAAATGTTTTATCTATCCATTTATCAAGTTTCAAGTCATGATTTCATAGAGTAGCATACCCAATTTTTCAAGGAAATGTCATAGTATTAAACTCTACATGGGATAATATATATGAGATATCCCTATGTTTTCCATTTTATATGGGTGGAGTAGAAATTATGTTGGGAGCCTAATGGATAATTACCTTGGGAATAATTGAAATGAGTTTACAAGAGCTATTCATATTTTTCCATTTTGAGGGTATTAACTTTTAACTAAGTGGGTTACATTCAAAGGACCTACAATTGGTAAGTTCTCATTAGATCCAGATGATTCTAAAACTGGAGCACATGGGTTTGTGGCTCAATTTTTTTTCATAGAGGTAAAACCAAAAAAGGGGCATACATGATCATATATAAAGGCTATTTTATAGGATCATTCAATATTTTTTATATTATTACAAAAGGACTACCTCTTAAAAGGGATCATGATCATGTAATTATAGTAGTTCTAGGTTATCCACCACCCAACATTATGTCTTACATGTACCCATATGTCCAAAAGAGTGATATTGATAAAATGATATTAAAAATTATAGAATAAAGTATTATATGTCATAATTTAAGTGATTATTCATCTCTAGTGGTGATGGTGCTTAATAAAGATGAAACCTGGTCCATGTATATGTACTATAGAGAACTCAAAAATTATACCATCAAAGCTAAGTTCCTTATACTTATAATTGATGATTTATTAGATGAATTACGTGGTATTGTTTAATTTTAAAAACTTTATCTTCATTCTAAGTATCATCGAATCAAAATTAGAGATAAGGATTTTCATAAGACAAATTTTAGAACCCATGAGGGTAATTATGATTTTTTGGTGATGCCTTTTGGCCTCACACCATCTAAATTCTAGAGTTTGGTGAACTCTAAATTTTAGCCATTTTTTAAATAATTTTTTCTTGGTGTTCCTTGATGATATTTTAATATACAATGAAACATAGGTGGAACACTCATATCATGTGAATCATATTTTATAAATTATTATTCCAAACCTTATAAATTCACTTTTAAAGTCAAGAAAATTGATTATTTTTATTCATTATTTCCCATGAGGGATTCAAGGTATATCAACATAATATAAAGGCTATGGTAGAATGAAAAGTTACTATAACTCTCAAAAACCTCCATGGATTCTTTAGAATCACAAGTTACTATCATCCTTTTGTAAAACATTATGGAATCATAACAACACCACTCAAAAACTTATTTAAAAATGACTTATTCTATTAAAATGAAGAAACCAAACAATAAATTTAAGTGATAAAGAAGGCCATGTACACCACCCCAATTATATATACTCTAGACTAGTAAAAAATATTCCTTACAGATTGTGATGATTTAGCGTATGGCATGGTAGTGGTAATCATGAAATAAGGACAACCCTTCCTTTTTTAGTAACCAAATAAAGTGTAAATTTTTTACCAATCCTATTTATGAGATGGAAATGATGACCATATTTCATGTAGCTAAATAATGGTGATCATATTTGATCGGAAGACACTTTAAATTTAAGACAAGTTATGATAATTTAAAATAATTCTTGAAACAATGTTTACCATTAGAATAACAACAAAAATAGGTTACCAATATGTTTTTATATGCATTTGAGATTGTTAACAATAAAATAAAGGATAATGTCATGGTTGATGCACTATATAAATGGGATGAGTCCATATAATTCATATTTTGGGCCATTTCCATATTTTAAGCTCACTGGAAGGATGAAATAAGATCATAGTGGGAGAATGATGTTAAAAAAGATCTTATTCAAATTATCCAACAATATCCAATTGTTTTAGATAAAATTTTGTGGAAATGGGGTGCTCTATGGGACAAATAAAAAATCAATCCTTAAGTATAAAGTGCTTATGTAACTTCAATATTCTCTAGGAGGTGGACACTTGGGATTCTTAAAAACTTATCACAGAATCAAATATGATCTATTTTAGGAAAGGATAAAATGGTAGGTCAAAAATTTAAAAATAAATAAATAAATGGGAGATAATCAAGACCCCAATTTTTTAAAACCTATATCTATTCATATCTAGAGGTGGGAAGAGGTTTCCATGGATTTTATCATGGAGTTGCGAAAATGTGAAGGGAAAAATGTCATCATGGTTGTGGTGGATATAATATATAAATATTTATAATTTTTAAATTATTTCATATATTTTTATCAAATAAAGTATAAAAAAATACTTATGAATACATGTCAAAAAAATCCATGGGATGATAGAGAACATAGTAAGTGGTTGTGATCCTATCTTTACCAATAATTGTTAGGCTAAGTTATTATAATTTTATAGAACCCAATAGGATCTTATCTCATATCATCATACCCAATATGATGTGTAAAATAATGTGAAAAAATTTTATTGGAAGGATATCTTTGTTCTTTTGATTTTTATAACTAAGAGATATGGATTCAATGGTTGAAACTAGCAAAATGGTGGTATAACACTTATTTCTATACTTCATCCAAAATTTATCCATTTTTGGTAATATATGTGTACCATACACCATCCATAACCTCATATTCTAAGGTCTATCCAATGTTTTGAGAAGTTTAATAACACATTCATAAATATTAGGCGGTACTCTATTATTAAAAAGAACTTATAAATGGTGTAGAACTACATGAATTAACAAGTTGACTAACACCATAGTTAAAGGCATTTAGAAGTTTGAGATTATTTTTTTATGCATTTAAAACCATATAATAAAATTTCATTGAAATAATAGAAGGATAAAAATATTTCACCTAAATATTATGGCCCTTATTAATTCTTGTATAAGATTAGAAGTGTATTATACAAATTGGAGATACTTTAATCAGAAAAACTACATCCATTATTCCATGTTTTCTTCTTAAATAAAGTCATTGGAGAAATATTTTAATCCCAAATAGAGTTTTCAAATCTTTATAAGGGAAGAATAATTTTATAACTTGAGGGAATAATTCATACACACACTAATAGGTTTTAGATAAGGTTGATTATAGAGTATCTAATCAATTGAAATAATATGTTTAGTGAATTTGAAACATGTGAGGATGAAACATTATTATAGGATAATAAAAAAAAACAACATTTAGGACAACATTGGTTAATGGGAGGGACATTATACACCTTTAGATTATAACATGTACTAGGATTTGTGTATCTTACTTATAGCTACCATAACATTAAATTAATTCATACGATCATTTTTGTGGCTTCATATTATTAGTAGGGTCAGGATAGCTTGTTTAAATAACATAATTATGGTATATATAGGAGGTAGTGGTTATTATCTTTTCATCATATTACAAGTTTTATTCTTATTGTAAGGTTGTTGACATTTCTCCCTTAAAGTGGCTTGTTACTTATTCACATACTATACTCTATCTTATTATTATTATTATTATTATTATTATTATTATTATTATTATTATTATTATTATTATTATTATTATTATTATTATTATTATTATTTTTATTATTATTATTATTTATTTGTGAATTAATTTAATTACACATTATTTGGTTTAAAATTACTATAATTATTCATATCTTTTAACGTATTTTTTACCTTTATTTTTAGCTCCATTAGAGTCAAGTGAACTAGTCCCATATTTAAGCACTTTTTACCCTAAAAGACTAATATAAAAGCTTATACATGTATGATAAATATCATCCAAGCATTTATATGAGTTTAAACCCAATTTTTACTTAATAGGTCAAATTATAAATTTAGATAATATACTTTTAAACTCTATATCTAGTAATTGGTGAGTCACCTTTGTAAGCATTATTTTTAATTTAAGAACACACTTTCTATCATTATCATTAGGTTCTTGTTTAAATTGATGCAAATGAAAAAACACAACCATTTTTCCTAATATTGATTGAAAATTAAGCCAATAAACTACCTTCCAAATAATTGGAATGGCATACATAGGTAGATGGTAGGGTGTAAAACAAATCCAATGTGTGGTCCTTAAGATTTATATGAAAGAGATTAATTAATAATATATTTTTTTTTTTATAAAATCAAGTGTTTAAGCATAAAAATATATGATATTATTATAAGGACTAAAAAAATCATTAAATAATTCAAACTTAGTTTATTAATATAATTAGGAAAATATTAGACAATGACCTCATTATCCAAAACATTGAGTAATATATCATGGGAAGTCACTATATGAGCTGATTTTTTAGATCATTTTGAAAGTATTTCAATATATTGTTACATTTATTTCATATTTTAAATAGTTTTTGGAGGATTATTTCTTGAGAAGTAGGAATTGAAGTAGAATTAACATGTGTAGGAATAAACAACTTATGTGTTTGAGAAATACCATGATCAAAATATGTAAATTGAAAATTGGTCTAACATTAGGAAGAACAAAAGAATCTTCAAGACTAAGTTGAGAAAGAAAATAAAGATTAATATGAGTATAAGTAATAGGTAGAGACATAATACTCTCTCTCTCTCTCTCTCTCTCTCTCTCTCTCTCTCTATATATATATATATATATATATATATATATATATATATATATATATATATATATATGAGTATTATTCTTGCTAATAGAAGGATAAACTTTAGTAGGTGGAATATAATCTTTCAAAGATTCATTATTATCTATTACATTTATTTCCTCCTAAATAAATTCCTTGTCTATATTTTAATTCTTTACATATCTTAAAAAAAACTAATTTTACATTCATTTAACTATAATTTTATCTCATACTTAGTATAAATTTATTAATATTTTTTACCCTTTATTTATCTACATCAAAAATTTATATGTTTTTAGATTCACTAGCACCATTATCATTCATATAATTGTCACCAAATACATTATGATTTAAATCATTTAGGTTTTCATCATTCACATCATTTATGTTTATGTCATTTGCATTATCATCATCATATGTATCAATAGAATGAACATTAACCTCACTAAAAATTCTCATTTTATTTTTTAAATTAACACAAGTGCCAAAAATAATAATTTTAAAAAGATCAATATGTCTATCACTCAATCTATCACTTTTCTTAGTTGGTTTCTTTGACCCAACCTTCATACTAGGTAAAATAGAGAAACATAGAGATAATGTAAGAATATAGGGATAATGATAAGATAATAAGAAAACACAACTATAGAGAAATAAAATTTGAACTAATCACATTAAAATTAGTTCTTATAGGGGATAAGAGCATAAAACCCTAAGGTTAAATGTTATATATAATTAGGTCAACCAAAAAAATTAATGGAAATTAGAATTATGTTAGATAACAATGCATAAAACCATTAAATAATTACAACAACATATATTATTCAATTACAATAAATAAATACATGCATAGTGCTAAAATTAGAGTTAATGAATGTACATTAAATTATTGATAAATGAAAAGGTTTGTTTCAAGATGCGCACCTAATTTATTACTTCATTTAACTTTACAAGATACTAAAAGTGATAAATAAAATGTTAAGAATCAGTAAAAAATAAAATAAATAAAGATTAATATGATCTAGTGAATTTTATATAATCAAAATTTAAATTGATAGAGGCTTACCAGTATCAGATTGTTTCAATAGTGATTTGTCCACAAATTTCCAGTCTACTTCTAATGCTAGATATGTAGGTCTAAACAATTTTTAACTTTTAAAATATATTTTCCTATACATGCTTAATTAAAAAATGTCATATATAGATAAATTGATGTTTGTAAGTTATATAATATATTATCCTTTACTAAGAACTAATCCCTTTCATGAGACACTCTAGGGACATTAACAATATGGGGTTTTTAAGGATCATACCTTATAAATCTCCCTTATTTTTGGTAGTTAAGAAATAAACACTCATGTATGGAAAAAATAAGATCTATGTATAATATATTATAATCCCTAATCCCTATGAGATGAGACACAAATAAGTAGTTGATTCTATATACACTTTCCCCAGTCCATGTTTTGATATATGTATACATAAATAATTATTCAATGTGGTAAAAAATAAATCTGTATATGTGATATTTATTGGTGATCTAGGTTTCATCCTTGATGAGGAGAATATTTATCATGTCTTCCTCAAACCTTGTCTAACATGGGAATGACCTATAGACTATGGGTTGCCTAATATGTAGGTCACACCTCTAGATTTTATGGGGCTAGCTCCCATAATTTTTAAATTCAATGCTCTATCTTAGACCTAAACTTATCACAATTAAAAGGGAAAGAGATATTAAAAATAATGAAATAAATTACTCTAATTGGTGATACACCAATTGATTAAAGATCCAATCTTTGTCATATCCTTTGAAACCTACTAATGAACCTAATGGAGATAATGACTGATCATACTCCCTAATGGTATTATAAGAATGAATATTTTATATGGAGGATGAATATGATTATTAAAATTTAAGTACTAAATATAGATCTACATAAGATACTTGTGACTTGTGACACTTCAAGAACATTCCTACTTGATAATACTTCATACAGCTTATGATACACTAACAACCTAAAGTTAGGTGCATGAAATGACCTAAAAATTAAAACATTATGTATAAATTATGTAAATAAAAAATTCCATAAATCACACTATCATTCAACAAGAAATATGAAAATATATTTTATTGATCCAAAAGAGTTGTACGCAAATTTTGGTAGAGCTTTGCTATACCCAGTTGAGGGATATCAAAGAAAGAACTCAATGCCTACTTAAATAGAAAGTTTGAATGAGAAGAGGGAAGATTATAGGTGTGGGAGAGGACATTAATGAGGAAAATGTGGCATATGAAAGTTACACAAGCATATTCACCATCCGCATGCATTAACATGCATTTAATGAGTCTACTTTGGTATTTGGGAAAGATGTAGAGGATGTAACTCCCTCATTTGACTTTATTCACTCCTAAACCATGCATAAAATATCCAAAAATTCCATCCCATGTCAATTACATAACACAAATGGAGTGTGTATGAGCCTTATTGAGGAATTGGGAAACCTCTCATTCAATGTGCATGTTTAATGGTCAATAAAACTACCCCTAACCTTTCATAATGACATCTATTTTGGAGTGTGTTTTCTTGGATGATAGTTAACAATGTTTTAATATGATAAATCAATGTTAAAAATCCATGTTTTACCTATTATACCCTTATAATTTAAACATAATTAGGCATATTGGATTATCTTTCAACTTTTTGCTCATATCCATTGCTTGAATTATCAAATAGTTTAACTAGGCTCCCAATTCATATTTGCTCCTCATGGGGTATCTTTGCTAATTTGAGCCACTAGGAGTCTTTTTTTTATTTTTATAACTCACTAAAAACATCTTGTTATATATTATACAAACTCTTTAGCACTTTTCAGTACATAAATATTCCTTTTGACCTTAGCTAAAGGCTCTTTTAGACCTAGTTTTGAACACAGACTCCATTAATGTAGATATGAAAAATTGTTTTTTTTCTCTTGGAGTATAATATGGGAATGAGACCAATTTTAAAACTTAAATTATACCAAAAAATACATAAATTTTAAATTTAAATTCATTTCATTGATTAAAATTCAAAAAATGCATCTTGTGGGGTTATCTCAACCCACCTTGTCAAATTTCTAAGTGTGTGTAGGTCTGAGTTTTGTCACTTTATCAAGTTTTATGAGGTCCCAAGACTTAATTATTTTTTATTTAGGATAAAAATTGACCCAAAAAACTATTAAAATCATTTTTTTTCATTATTAACCATGAAAACTAGCTAGAATCACATATTTAGACCCATTAGACACTTAGAAATTATGAACTACAAGACATAAGGAGTAAGATATAGGTGAATCTTAAGATTTATAAGGTATTAATAACTAATTTTTTTAAGACATGGAAATAACCATAAAAATAATACAATAATTATATTTTATCATTAATTTTTTTAAGTTCATCAAAAAAACTTTTTATGATTGTCCCCACTTGCATGTCAAAACCCTAAATCTTGTAAATTTGCCCTTCTCCATGTTTTGAATAAAAATTATTAATGTGATTAATATAACCAAGTTTGTGAGTAATTAAAATAACCTAAATTTACTCACAAACCCTCACATGAGTTTCAAACCATCTGTCATACCTTATAGCCCTCCAAGAAGCTTGCCTAACTCCATGTTGACTATCAATAGACAAGCATAGGACTATGACAAAAAAATATATGATTACACTATTAGTGTGGCATAAATAATATAATTTTAACTTATAACCACTAATTAACATCACTTTTACCAATTTTATTACTTTTATCATGCCTATAGCACCCTGAAGATGCATTTTTCTCAAAACTAGCTAGTGGGTTGCCTAAGTGAATGACTGTTTATGACTGTAAGATATTTGTAACAAAAAATAGTATTATTACACTTATAATGAGTCATTAAGTATGTAAAATAATATTTATATACTAAAAATTATCATACATACAAAAAATTATAACCTAAATCCTCCTATAGATGCTCTAAAGTCATAACTTTGTCCAAAACTATCAATAGTTACTTGTGTGAAAGACTTGGAGAGTGCCTCAGATCTGTAAAAAATATTGGATGATTAATTTGTTATATGAGAATAATATATGTAATTAAAACCTAAACTAATTAATAATTACCCTTTATACCAAATTTGGAGATTATCTTACCTCTTTAGCATCTTCAACCCTTCAAATATTCTCCAAACTAGCCCTCAAGCTTATGACTGTTTATACATTCTAAAACCATTTACTCAACATTGTCCATAATTTAAAACTAATTTATTATTTTATTTAATTTTTATTATATCACTACTTATATTGTATTCATTATATTCATATATTTATACAACTGCATCCTTCATAAGGATATCTCCATATGATGCTTGTGAGAGCACACTAGGTTAATGTTTTTCTTAACACTATTCTGTGTACATAACCCATGAAATATGTTCATAGTGTCTTAAACACATCATATACACGTTTATCACCTTGAAATAAACCTTTAAACTTATTAAAATTTCCAATCATTGTGCTATTAATCTCACTGTATCATCCTTTTTTCATTACATAATCTAGTAACCAAGACTTCTCAAGTGTACGAACTGCAACCTCCAAGTTGGAATCAAAGAAAAGGAGTGACATATCATTAGTGGCACCTTTAATTTAATTATAAATTTATTTTAATAATTATATGTTTTCTATATATATATATATATATATATATATATATATATATATATATATATATATATATAATAATTATATGTTTTCTATTTTATCATATATATATATATATCACTTTCATCTTTGGAGCATCTTCAGAACATCACTATGTTCTTTGGAGCATATTCAGAAATATTTCCAAAAAGGTGTTACCAGAACCATTGATGACTTATAAATAATTTAAATTGTCTCTCAATAAATATAATTTATGTTTCATGTCAATATCTCCTAACACCATACTAAGACCTTCTAATATACTTATGTTGTTAGACAAAATATAGGTGCTCATGAATTGTCACTAGAATTCATTTTCCATTTGCCTTCACCATGGAATATTTTGACTATTGAGACTCCAAAAAAGTGATAAATTACCATCCAATCATGTTTCATCATCATGAAAAAACTTGACTCAAGTTGGAAGGGAGGTATAATACTGACAAGGCAAAGTTGTAACATGACAAGAACATGGACTTTTTGAACAACCCTAACAACTAACAAGGACAAGATACAATCATGATACTAATGATAGACTATGACTAAAAGAATTAGGTTTAACCCTTTCTAGGTATGGGATTATAAATTGGTCAAAATTTCTAGTGAATTAATTAGCATGACCAACATGTTGCTCAAGGAACTTAGAATATGCTATGAAAATCCTCAGTTGATCTTTAAAGGCCTATGTAAGTAGCTCTGAAAAATCTCTTTATGGATTTAGAAAATGGAAAATTATTGCACATGGAATCTACATTATACCTTGCATAATTTTAATACAATGAGACATAACAAAAAAACAAATAAGAACAAGAAAGACAACACACAACTACTAATCAACAAGACTAAGCAACAAACATGATACATGTACATAAGTACTTGGAGAGAAAAGATAATTTTATCTACCTATTTACAAGAGAACATGAAAGAGACTAATAGAAAAAATTGAGGAACCTCCCATTGATATGTATGGGGATTTCCTCACTATTCAATCTATAAATCTTGAAGGCATTACTTTCGTTACAATAGGTGATGATGTAAGGTCCACTATAAAGGATATCAACTTTGAAGTGTTTTCTTGGATTTTCACATTACTCATCCCATTTGAGTACTACATGTCCCTATTGGAATGTCATAGATGAATCCCTTTTGTCAATTTAATTATTGAATTGATTCTTATTAGACCACATTATATGCATGAAATTTTCTATTATCTCTTCTAACTATCTTAGGTCATTCATTCTCACTTGTATAATATCATCTTCTAATAGCTCAAGTTGATGATCAAGCTCTAAGGTAGGAAGTTCAAGGGAAATAAAAAGTATTACCTCTCTTTAATATAAAAATAGGTATGGATAGTGTCTATTAGGCCTCTTATGTTCTATTTTGTCTACCCATAAGGCAATTCTTAACCTTGTATGCCACTCTCTTTAATTGTCCTTCATGGTTCTTTTGATGATCTTTATCAAGTTCTTATTTTTGGACTCTGCTAGTCCATTGTCCTATGGTTAATAGTTAGAATATGCCTTGAGTTAAATTACATGTCTAATATCCCACTCACATACCTTAATACTTCTGAAATCCAAGGTATTATCAGAGATGATTGTTGAAGGCACACCAAATCTGGTCACAAGTTTGACATAGAATTCTAAGATAGAATTCTCATTGGCCTCCTTAAGTGCAACTACCTACACCCACCTTGTGAAGTATTTTGTGGATGTGATGCACCACTTGTGTCCAACACTATAAGGGGATGGATCATTCCTATTAAATCTAAGACCCACTGCATGAAGCATTGTTCAACTTGGATTGGTTTTAAAGGAAGGGAAACTAACTTTGGCTTGCCAATGAAAATGGCACACTTTGAGCACTTCCTCACCCAATTATGTGAATATATAAATAATGTAGGCCAAATTTATCTAGCTCAGATTATTTTGGAGGCTATGGTCTTGGTATTAAATCTCCCACTAGCAGGGCCATCATGAAATAATTCAAGCAACCTGTCAACTTGGCTTGATTCAACACATCTCAAAAGCATGCCTCCTATGTATTTATTAAATATCACTCCATATACCAAGATATAGGGTATGTTATTCCATATAAAGTGTCTCCTTTTTTCCCTATCCAAGTCCATAGGACATTTTCCTATTTAAAATAATTTGACCACATCACTAGTCTAATTGAGGGGAGTGATACTTGTAGTTTCCTACTGACTGTCACAGACTACTAACACTTGATCTGTATCTTCCTTTAACTATACTATAATATTATCAAATATACCTCTAACAACTTGGTCACTCTCACCTAAAGGTCATATTCTATTCAATTTTTTACCCACCCAACTCTCTTCTCACTTAGATCGTTATTGAGTATGAATTCTTTGATGCTTAGGTGTACCATCATAACTATGACCTTGTTATTAGACACCATGTGCATAAACTTATTCAATCCTCTCAAGATATAAAGTAAATTCTTCTACACAAAATTATATATTTACTCATATCCTTACAAGGCTTGATTGAATAATGCAATTGGTTGTTCTAAGCCTTCATCATTCTACTACATAAACATAGAATAAATTGCATTTGATGTAGAGAATGCATATAATAGAAAATATTTGCTAAAATCAGGATTAAGGAGTGTAGGGTATTTAAATATGGCCTCTTTTATGGTGTCAAATATCCTCTTTCCTTAATTTCTCCATGTGAAATCTTTGTGCTTCTTAAGCATGTGAGCAAGAGGCTTGACCAATTCTACAAAACCTAGGATAAATCTTTTTATAAAGTTGATCTTCCCCAAGAAGCTCTGTAAAAAAAATTATTCTTTCATAAGGGTAAGGACATGATTGATTCAAATATCTCAGGGTCTATATAAATATCACCCTTAAAACTACATGCCCCAATAATCTACCCTCATGAACAATAAAGATGCATTTCTTAGGATTTAAGAACACTCTAAACTTCTTGTACCTATCAAATACCAACTTCAAATGTGCCATGTGGTCTATTGGATTATTTGAGAACATATTGATGTCATCAATATATATATATGAGCACCATCTCATTGATTAACCCCTCAAAGGCAACATTCCTTTCCCTTTATAAATTTCCCCTGCATTAGACATCCCAAAGGGCATTTTCATGTATGCATAAGTTCCCCACTTTATACTAAAGGAATTATTATGTCTATCCTCTTTGACCAAGATATTATTGTAACCAAATTAGCCATCAAACAATGAAAACTTATAAGAGCCTTCAACCTTCTGAAGGATCTAATCCATAGAGGGTAGTGAGTAATGATCCTTTGAAGACACATTATTAAGGTCTCTAAATTCAACACATAAGTGTATCTCTCCACTCTTCTTACTCAAAGGCATAAGGTTTTCTACCCATGAGGAATGCTTTATGGGTAATATTATCTTAGATTCAATAAATTTGAACAAATCCCTTCTCATGAGATCTTCCACCTTAGGATTGATTGGCCCTTATTTTTACCTTACCAATTTTGTATTATATTCTAATTCTATGGTATTCTGGGTAAGTTTGGAGTCAAATCCTTTTAGATCATGGTATTCCCATGTAAACACAATAGCATAATCTTGACACAAGGCAATGAAGGAAACTCTTTCTTCTATTGTGTTTATTTTTGCTAACTTAAGTAGCTTGTCATTAAAGATGACTATCCTCTCATAGTTCTCTTCTTTGGTTGAGATACCTACATTATCTATTCTCATCTAATCATATTCATTTAATATTATTTGTAATTTCACTAATCTCTTAGGTAATTTATTATACCTTAGATATACTATCTGATTATCAAACTAATTTTGCAACTTACCTTGATTCTTATGGTAGAATTCTACCTCTTGCATGAGAAAACACATAATTTTTTTATCACTATCAAAGACCTACTAGATTAACTCATTTTAAGTTATATATGGCCTACATAATACCTTTATTTTTAATTATCCTTGAGTTCCCTTGACTCCATCTATAATTTCATATCGAGAATCAATAGTTGCAAGTCTATCTACATGGTAGTTAGACTCCCTTGGTATGGAACATATGTCAAATGCCAATAAGTACTCTAAAAGGTCCCATAATCAGTGATTTTAGGTCTTCAACAGATGGTTCTTGACTTCACTAATACCCCTTAGTTGTTTTACTACAAGCTCACTAATGCCTTTCACTTGCAAAAGTTTGATTCCTCTCCTTCTTGATTATTGTAGCCTATGTATAAGGGTTTCATACTCAGTTGTGTTTGAATTAAAACTAAATTGGAACCTTAAATATAAGAAGTAATTTTTATTTAAAGGAGAAACCAACATTACTCTAGCCCGAATACCTCTCTTTCCCCTTGAGCCACTAAAGGACAAGGTCCATATGCCATCATGTTATGTAATTGAGCTTGTGAGACTAGGAATAACAACCCCATCCTCATGCATGAAGTATACCCCTATTTATACCTATTTAATTGTATTTATAGGGGCCAAATCCATGGTTATCAACTATCTACTCATCACAAATCATATCTTAGATGCCTTCAAGATGATCCTTGGGTTCTTGCTCACTGACATTATTATCCTTATCAAGTATAGTGTAGTTTACATTTGAAAGGTTGGTCATATAGGGCTATAAATGAAACCTAAAAATAGGTTCAGACCTAATAGTGACCCTAGTACCATATCTGGTCCTAAAGTCTATGTATGACTAGTTAGATGAAAGGTAACCCCCATATTTGTAGTGAAGTCCCTAAATAGGCATAGGGAAAACTATGGAGGTAAATCAACAACCATGACATCCTGTGAGATGCTGAAATTGGGGTAAGATTCTAACACAATTTTTATATCCTTTAAGACACCTACTATCTTGGTGGGAGATTCATCTAATTACAAGACCCCTTTTTCATTAGGTTCATGCTTGAGTTCAAGTTTATCAACTATGGCCTTTGCATGATTGAGGTTGAGGCACAACTATCTATCATATAATTATGGACAAAATAATCCCCTATTATAACTAACAAGTATAATGGAGGTGGCTTAACTACCTTGGGAGATTGGAATTCACTAGGGTGACCATCATTAACATAAACTTCATTCACCTTGTCAGTTTACTTATTCATGAGAGAGAGCTTAGAGAGATCTTATTGGAGAATGTCTTTATCCTATAGAATGAGTAGAGAATCCTAAATAAGAATGATAACATTAGATATATTCATGTATTCCACAATGTTTAATGGAGAATTGACTTTCTTTTTCTGCAACTTGGAAGTTGAGGCATCACTTGTGACTTGAGTAACTTATGGAATGAATGGAGTCTTCTATTTTTGCCCATGTGATTGATATTTATACTATGTTCGAGAAGTTTTATTGAGTTTAATTTGAGTGTCAATATTCTAAATCACTTTGGGATGTGTGGGAGAGACTTTATACTACCCTAATTTATCATCAACCATTCTCCTTTTAGCCCTTGTATGGGCTACAACTATATCATCTAATTTCAGTGCATGGTATCCCAAGTTTGCTACCACATGTTTAAAATTATGTTGTCCTTATAAATTCACAAATATGGTGTTATTAGGTTCTTTTTACACATTCCCTTTCTATTTTCTTGTAATTTCTATTGCTATCATGGTAGGTATATCACCATGAGGCATTATAGGACCTTGTGGTGGAGGGTGCATAGTGTTATGATCATGAAATGTAGGAACCTACTAATAATAAGAATTAAGATATGTTTATCCACCTATATAAATTACCATCTCATCGGATTTCCCCATGGATTATACCATTGACCCTCTTATGTAAGATTCTTTTTGTTAGCACTAATGCCCTTGAGCTATTTGCAACATTGGGGTTATAGTTGTTATATGGTCTAGCCTATGTGATCTAACCTTGGGATTGTTAATTTGGTAGATAAGGGGGTATATTATAAGGATAATATGGGTATGGATATTACTATGGCATGTAAGAGGTATGTTATTGCCTCTCTAAGGCTACCAACTTGTTATTTTGGGATTTTATCAAACCTTCAATCTTTCCAAGCCTATCTAATTAGTTACCCTCAGATTATTCTTGATTATTTAGAGTAGGAAATGGATTAATGGTGGTGGAAGTATGTTGGATCTTAGGAAATAGGGTCATGAGGGGTATAGGGATCAACTTTCTTGATTGTATCAATAAATTTTCTGCCCTGATGGATATTTCATATGCCTCTATTAATGTTATCCCACCCATAGACTATATCATTACTATAACATCTAAATTTAAGGATCTTCGTTAATATATAAAGTAATAATTGGATGTATTATTTATGATAACATGGATTATATCCCAATTCTTTTGAAATATATAGTTAAATTCAACCATAAATTCTTTGGGTACCCTCTTGATAGAGGTGAGTTACTCAAGTAGTTACACATGGTCACTTTTATCTTCAAAGTGTTTATAAAGGTACTCACCAAACTCATCCTAAGTTTATATAGAGGTAGGATTGAGACATATATACTAGTTATGGGATTTTAATCTCAAGGAATTTTATAGGAGTCTCATGGCTACATTTTCTTGGGTGATGTTGTGCACTGAACATAGGTGCGCTATATTGACTATGTGTTATATAGGAGTGGTGGAGTTTCCCCCAATGAAATATGGAACTTTTTTTAAGGAATTAGTTTGGATATCATAAAATTAGTTGAGGTTAAGAGATTTTCCAACATTGAAGGATATAAATTCTTGTAATCTAGGCCTTACCATTGGGATTGGTGGACTTGTAGTAGGTTGTGTATGGACAAAATTGGTAGAATTAGGAGAATTGGGATAATTGGGGGGTTTAGTATTTTTATATACATTAGGTACCCTCTTTATACTTGAAATATATAATGGTAATTCTATAAACTCAATATGCTTATCTTTTGAAAATAACCTAGTGGAAAATTGGTACATGAAATTATCCTCCAATCTGCTACTGATAATCTTTAGCCTTCTAGATGTCCTCCTAAATTATCAAGCTTATAAAATTAGGTCTCAAAATCCTTTGATAATTGGTCCCATTGGGCATGTCATAACTTTTAGTGATATAGTTTTCACCCTTGATGAGGAAAATATTGTTCATGTCTTCCTCAAACTTAGTCTAACATGGGAGTGACCTATAGACTATGGGATACCTAATATATAGGTCACACCTATATACTTTTTGGGGTTATATCCCCTAATTTTTAAATTCAATTATCTCTCTTATACCTAAACTTATCACAATTAAAAGGGAAAGAGATATGAAAACCAATGAAAGAACTTACTATAAGTCATGATGCACCAATTGATTAAAGATCCAATCTTAGTCATATCATTAGAAACATACTAATGAACTTGATGGATAAAATAACTCATTAGACTCCTTAATGGTATTATAATCATGAATATTTTGTATGGAGGTTGAATAGGATTGCGCAACTCAAAGGAATAATTTGAGATCTACATAATATACTAGTGACTTGTGACACTTCAAGAACATTCCTACTTGATAACACTTAATACAACATAAAATAGACTAAAAACATAAATATAAGTGCATGAAAGGACCTATATATGATAACATGATGCATACATTATTTTATACCATGCCAGTATTTTCCTTATATACCATTATATTTTCAAGATAATTATGATCATTGGCTTCTCTTTCAACCTTTTATTCATATCCATTGCTTGAATGATCAAATAGTTGAACTAGGCTCCCAATTCATATTTGCTCCTTTGGGGGTCTATTTGCTAATTTTATCCACTTCGAATATTTTTTTCCTTACCAACTCCATACAAACATTATTTCAGCTCTTATACAAAATCCTAATAACTTTTCCATACATAAATCCTCCTTTTGACCTCTGTTAAAGGCTCTTTTGGACCAGATTTTGAGCATCGACTCCATTACTGGAGATATGAAAACTTGGTTTTTTATATTAAAGTATATTAAGGGAATTAGAAAAATTTTAAAAATTAAATTACAAAAAAAAATCTCCATGTCAAATTTCAAGTCATTTCATTCAATAGAACTCAAAAAATGCATGTTTTGGGGATGCCTCAACCTACCTTGTCAAATTTTTGAGTGTATGTAGGTCTGAGTTTTGTCATTTTATAGAGTTTTATGAGGTAAAAATACCTAATTATTTTTAATTTTTTAAAAATATGGACCAAAAAAACTATTCAAATAATTTTTTTCCTTCTTAACTACTAAAACTAATTGGAATCACATATTTAAACTTGCTATACACTCAAAAATTATGAACTACGAGACATAGGGAGTAAGAAATAGGTGAATATTGATATTTATAAGGTATAAATACCTCATTAATTTTTATTATAAATTTAAATACCCATAAAACTTATAAAATAATTAAAATTGATCATTAAATTCTTTAAGTGCCTCAAAAAAAAAATTGACTGTCCCCACTTGCATGCCAAAATCCTAAATCTTGAAAATTTTCCCTTCTCCACATTTTTCCTTTTAATTATGAATTTTATTTATCTTAAAAGGTGTTTTAATACTTAAAATAACCATAAATTTCCTAAAAAATCCTCATGTGAGGTTTAAACCATTTTTCATACCTTATAGCCCTCCAAAAAGCTTACCTAGTTCCATGTTGACTGTTAATAAACAACCAAGGAATGTGACAAAATATTAGATTATTAAACTATTAGTGTGACATAAATAATTTTATTATAACTTATAACCACTCATTAACATCACTTTTACCAATTTTAATAGCTGGATCATGCCTTTATAGCCCTTAACATGCATTTTTCTCAAAACTAACTAGTGTGTTGCCTTAGTGAATGATTATTTATGACTGTAGGAGGTTTATAAAAAATATAAAATGATTAAATTGATTATTATTCCTTAATTATGGAAAAAAAATATTTATATGCTCACCATTATTATAGGTATCAAAAATTAGAACTTAACTCCTCCTGTAGATGCTCCAAAGTCACAACTTTCTCAAAAATTGTCAATGGCTACCTGTGTGAAAGATTTGGAGAGTTCCTCAAGTTTGTAACAAAAATTAAATGATGAAATTGTTATATATGACTAATATATGTCATTAAAACATATCCTAGGTCATAATTACCCTCTATACCAAATTTGGAGTGTAGATCACCTCTCCAACATCTTCAACCCTTCAAATCTTCTCCAAAATAGCCCTCAAGCTTATGACTGTGTATATGGTCTAAAACTATTTTCTCAACCTTGGACATGATTTAATATATATTTATTGTTTTTTTAGTGATATTATATCATTATTTAGATTATATTCATTATATTAATCTATTTATATAACTACAACCTTCATAAGGAGATCTCCATATGATGGTTGAAAGATCACACTAGGTTTCTGAACTTTTTAACACTAGTTTATGTACATAACCCCTAAAATATGATCATAGTGTCTTCAACACATCTTAAGAACATTTCTCACCTTGATCTCAACCTTAAAAATTCTTAAAATTTCTAATCACTATTCCATTCATCTCAGTATATCATGGTTTTTTCATTGCATAAGCTAGTAACCAAAACTTCTCATGTGTACAGACTACAACCTCCATATTGGACTCAAAGAAAGTGAGTGACCTATCATTATTATCACCTTAAATTTTATGATACCTTTATTTTAATCCTTTTATGTTTTCCAATTTTACCTATCTAGATCACTTTTATCTTTGGAGCATTTTTGGATCATCCTCGTAGCATATTCAAAGATAACTAAAAAATATTCAGAGCATCATTGTGTTCTTAAAAACTATTGCCAAATTTATTTTTTCCAATAAATTTTATGAATTATCAAGCCTTAAAATTATCTCTCAATAGAGATACATTATGTTTCCTCTAAATATCTCCCAACACCATTCCAAGACCTTCAAAGATACTCATGTTATTAGACAGATCAACGATGCTCATGGATTGTCACTGGAATGTCTTTTCCATTTGCCTTCACCATGGCATCTTTTGAATATTAAGACTCCATCAAAGTTATCAAGGACCATCCAAACATGTTCAATCATCATGAAAACACTTCACTTAATATGTAAGGGAGGTATAAGACTGACTTGGCAAAGTTGTAACATGTTAAGACTATGTACTATTTGAACAAACTTCATAACTAACAAGATAAGTTATAATCATAAGACTAATGATAGACCAAGGCTTGTTAATTTTTCCCCCATAAGTCAAATTATCACTCCATCATTTTAAACTTAGCATATCATTTTATTTTGCCTTGTTATTCAAGGTTGGTATTAATAATCCCTTAAGATGATGTTTTTTTTCCATAAATATTCCCTACAAGTTTGGTGCTTTCATGTAATTCCTATATATAGATATAATCCTTCAAATATGATCCAAAAATGACTTTATCAAGCTTAGAAGATCTAGACCATCATAGGACATCATGTTGAAATGAACAAGTCAATCCAATTGCCTATTTTATAATTTCACTTTAAAATACTCCCATGTTCAAAAGGTTGCATGGACATGAAGTCCTTCATGTCAAGATCATGCTTAGCAAATTTTATGTATTGATGAGCTTGTTATCTCAAGATATAAAGCTTCAAATTTAGACTTGTAGAATGAAATAGGCACACAGACATCAAGTTTAAGCTTCATGAAATAGCTATTAGAATTAAAATATCCCAAGGTTTAATGTTAGAGTGACAAGTGTCCAAATATTAGGAGCTAAGATCAAGATCTAATGATGAGCATCAATCTAACAGATGCCAGTGGGTCCCAAGATCTAATGGTACATATTTGATTATGTAAAGAAGATCAATGGTGAGCATCAAGTCAAAATGTCAGCATAGGTGAGAAGCTAACAATTCAAATGATCTCAGGTGTCCTAATAAAGATATAATGATGTAAAGTGATTAACAAGGTCAATGGGGCTAGGTAGATCAATGGTGAGCATGCAATCATATAAAGTAGATTCACGATGAGTAGTGAGTCAAGAGGTCAATAGATCTTAAGATCAAATGGGAAATTGACAAGTGTCAAAATCATGGTAAGTATTAGATAGATTAATGGTATGCATTCATTCATACCAGGAAAGATCTATGGTACACATGAGGTTAATGAGTTAAAGGACTGATAGCAAGATCCGATAGAACAAATAAAGAGCTTCTAGTTGGCACATTATAAAAATCTTAGATCAAGATCGATGGTCAAAATTTAAATTCAAAGCCAATTCAGTTAAGGTTGAATCAAAGCCAATAATTCAAAGAGATGCCATAGAGGTAGACACATTAGTTTTTATGGGTTTATCACCAAATCTATTAAAATTATTATGACCCCGTTCCTCCATTCTTACACACCAAATATAAACTAGTAAGGATCCAGTAGGGAATAATTAATGCCATCAAGATAAAAATGGATCAATTAAGATATTATAACTAAATTTACATCATAATAATATTGTTAATTATTTTATCCCACCATTTTAACTATAAGTAGCACAAATGCAAACCAAAAATAGATTGAAAAAGAATCATATGGTTGTTATGGCCATTTTCTAGAAGTAGTCTTAGCATGATGATCCTTGATAATAAAATCAATGCTAGAGGATTAGAAATCTTGATCATAATGACCCCTTATCCATTATTTTTTACATCCTTTCCCATATTTCCCATATCATTCTACTATATATATAGGCTTCTAAATCTTGAAGATAACCCCTCTCTTTGGCATGACTAGACTTTGTTGAGATTTGTACTATAACACCTTTATGATGTAATAAAGAATGAATTCCTTCATTTTCAAATCTAAATTGAAGTGTGTATTACTAATTAATTGATTTTTTCAAGTGAATGTATGTATTCCTTGCCTTTGTCTAATTTTCCTCACCTTATTCAAGTGTTAATAGTTCCCATAGGTCAGAATAAGTACATAGATAGTCTGTTGATTGGTTTAGAAGTGGATAATTGCCCTCCCATACTAGAAAAATAGCTAGTTCATGCCTTGTTTTGAAACACTTCTATGAAAACTAATCAAATATTAACTAAATTGATGCTGATCATTCTTAAAATCACCCTATAGTGTTTCTTTTGTAATTAGGAGGGTCAAAACATCTGGGGCATCACCTCATTTCTTCATGCTTTTATGTATTATTATTAATCTCTCTCCCTTTCCTAAATCAAAGCTAGTTTAATTCTAGTATAGGTGATATATCTAAGATTAATCTAGTCATCTCTAGAGGTGTAACCCAATTTTAGGTGACCCATATCCTAGGGTAAATCTAATGTTAGACTAGGTTTGAGAAAGAGGACCTAAACAATCTCTTTTCTCAGCTAGGGTGCAATCTAAACAACCAATAGTTCTAGAATGCCTGGTGGGACACCATTTTATTTGAATAAAACTAAAATTTTTAGCAAATTAGAAGCATATTTAGTAGCAAAGATACATCCACCATGATTAAGAGTTGGAGATTCTTCAAGTTTCCAGACAACATTCACATACCAAAAGCTACTACAAGGTCAACTAGTAAAGGTACTACCCTTGAATTCATTGAGATACCTATTGTTTCATATAATAGAGAAATATTTAAGAGGATAATAACTTATCCAAAGAGATAATATTAATCCCCTAGTTATCCTATTTCCCTAGGTAGTGCAATCCCCACTACCCAAATGGCTATCAAAAATCAAGTATTTATTAAATTTAATAGAGGTAGTCCATTGAACTTAGCCCAATATGATTATATTCATGTGCCTAAATTTAAATTCATCCCATTATTTTATATATAACATCAAATAACTATTATTGAGCACATATAGGATGTTTCCAACCTTTTCTCCATTCACAATATTGTTGAGGATATTATGGTTTTTAGGTTGTTTGCTAATTCCTTCAAAGGAAAAGCATTGGAGTGGTATATAAATCTTCCTCTAAATTCCATTACTACCTGGGATGAGTTAGGAGCAGACCTAGTCAGATAATGTGAGGGCAAGTTAGACCACCTATCTTTATTTGAACAACTTACTAACATAAAGAGAGCTCCTCATGAGCTTATGTTTGATTTCAACCTCAGATTTTAGAAGACATGGACTAGAATATCTACTTTGATTAGACCATCCCTTGAATATGCCTTGTTGCACTATTTAAGGGCCCTTAATTCTAACATTAGTGTGATGATATAGTCCATAAATGGTAATACCTTTCCAAATGCTTATGAGATCATCATAAGATCAGAGAATAGTTTGATACAAGCTAGTAAGCTTTCTCCTAGGCCTCTAATGCCTATATTCCTAGAGTTGTAATCTTTTCCACCCCCTTCAGCCCCTCAGTATCCATCATTATCTCCTATCCCATCTCCTAAATGCCTAGTTATAGCCCCTTTTAATTAGGCTAGTGAGATTGGGGAATTGAAAAATTTATTACAGTCTTTTCAGAATGAAATAGTTCAACCTAAAAGATAGAAATACTAGTTTAGTATTTATCAAAAATAGAATCAAACATCCTATCATCCTTTCAAAGATCAAATGCCTCCTTATCAAGGAGTTAGGGAAAATATACCATCCTACCAATCACAAGGATCCATAATTTCATCTAAACAATATGCATCCCTTGATCATAATGCACCTTCAAGTTTAAAATTTGTTATTCCCACACTACCTCAAAATAATTTGATGCATGACTCAAATTAGCAGTGCTCCAACCCCCATGATGTTCAAAACAATACTATGCCATAAATGGCTCAATAATATTTTTCTATTCAAGGAGGTTAGTGTCAATAGATGTGTTTGGTACCCTAGGGAGAGGCTCAATAGGTTCAAGGAAAGCCTAATTCCATTAATGTAAAAATATAAATGGATGATTATGTTGTATTCAATCATGGTGGTGAGACTAGTAATTCAAGTGGTCAAGTTACAACTATAAATACAGATAAAAGAAGATCCATTGAGGCTCATGATGTGACTAATGCTCCAATTACTCGCAATGTTGTTTCTAAAAGTACCAAAGATCAAATTATTTCCCTTATAACAAAAAAAATAGAATGAATAAGCTGGGAGGGTCCCTCAAATACCTCTAGGTATGAACAACCAATGGTTCAAAAGGTGCATCCAAATGTTATTGGAAATTCACTTAGCATAGTGGATTAGATGAATAATACCAATGTAAAAGTTAGTATGTGGGATTCCATTGATATTCTAGGATAAATTGCTATGCTCATCCAAGAGATTTTAGCTCTCAAGGTATCCCTAGAACAAGTTGAGAAAAAAGGTGTTATCCTAACCAATTAAAATCATCTAATAAAACATCAAGTGCAACAAGTACACACCATGTAAAAAAGGGAAATTTTATAGGTAAATTCAAGTAAAACTCCTCCATTTTACCTCTCCTTTATATTTGGTGACTATTTATTCCATAACTATATGATGAACAATAGAACCAGTAACACTTCATGCCTAAGCAAATTATAGACAAGCTTGGTCTTATCTGTGAACCAAATACTAAAGGGGTATTGAAATTGGATGGGTTAAAAACAAATATATTAGGAATAATTAATCAATTAAATAAATTTTAAATTTCATTCTTATCCCAATGTTACCATTCAATAGGATGTAATTATGGTTGACTTACCCCCTTAGTTTACCATGTGCCTGTCAAGGGACTTTACTTCAAAGATTGGAGGATAATTATCAGATAATTGGACATATTTGATGTTAAAGACTAGGTATGGAACCAAATTAACCATATATTATAAAATTATTACATTATTCCATTTGGAACCATATATGCCAAGTGTTGTGAACACCAAATGCCTCACCTTAGATGAGGTGATAGAAGATAGTGTGACAAAAACTGAATCACCTTTATATGGGATTCTAGATTTGTTCCTTGATGAGTGTGACTCTATATCACATGAATATGATCCTTATATGATAATTTAATAATAAACACTTGGTTTTTATTTCCTCCATGATACATATGCATAAATTCTATCCTTGGTGAAGGATGATGAGTCTAGCAATGATCTTTGGAAATTATACTTTGATGGGTCAAGCAATAAGAATGGTAATAATGTGGGAATGATGTTTATTTATCCAAAAAATCAAAGGTAATTCTCATATATTAATTTTAAATTTGGTTATTTGAATAATGCTATATAATATGAGGCACTAGTTCATGGTTTACAATGGGCTAAGAAAATGAAAGTCAACACCTTATAAGTTTTTGGTGATAGTGAATTGGTAGTTCACCAAGAGGTATTAATGTATAAAAACCCCATTTATTAAATATTATAATAATAATTTATGGTACTTAATTAAATATTTCTAGGCCTTCAACATTCAAGAAATACCAAGAGATGAGAATAAACATGCAGATAAGTTGGCTACCACTAGGGCAAAATTTAGTGTCCCAACTAATGTAAGAAATGAAAAGGTCTAGTCACACATTGAGGTGGTTTTAAGGCCTCATATCCCAAATAATAATGATAATTGGCAATTTTTTTAAGATGATAATCAAATTATCAGATTTTTGTAAGAGGAAGCTAAGTTTTCCTCAAGAAATCTATCAAAATACTTGCAATAGTATGGTGATCAAATTTTGCAACCAAAAACAAATATGCTTCCCAAGGGGTTGGTGACACTTGAAAACATATTTAGTGGTGATGATGAGATGAGGAAAGATAAGTCAAATTTGTCAATAAAAGAAGAAAATTATGCTAATGTAGAGGTTGTACCTAGTAATAACCTAAATTTGGGTAAGGTATGCACTTATTTATAGAAGGAAGCTTTCATTGAGTTATGTTCAAGATTTTCTGATGTATTTACATGGAAATATAGTGATATCAAGGGATTTGACCCAAGTCTAGCTCAACACACCATTGAGTTATAATATGAAACTAGGCTAGTAAGATAAAGACAAAGGCCTATTAACCCTAAGTTTGAGCCTTTGATGAGATTTGAGCTTCATAAGCTCATTGAGTCAACTATTATATTTTCAATCAAGCACTCCACTTGGGTGGAAAACCTTGTCCCAATATGGAAAAAATGGTGAAATTAGACTATGTGTTGACTTTTGTGACTTGAATAAGGCCTCCCTTAAAGACCACTACCATCAATGGAATAGATTTTTTAGTTGGCTTTAGGTATAGAAAGGTTTTCCTCAGTAGATGGCTATAGTGGCTATAACCAAATATTAGTCAAGGGAGAATACCAATTTAATATAGCTTTCACCATAAAGTGGGGGTCATTTACATATAGAAAGATGCCCTTTGGCCTATCTAATGCAAACACAACTTTTTAGAGATCCATGGATATGGAATTCTAGGGCCTTATTAATAAGTTTATGTTATTCTTTTTGGATGATATAATTTTCTTTTCAAAGAATGCAAGTGAGCACATAGTTCACCTTGAACAAGTGTTTAAAAGGTTTAAGAAATTTAGGGCATCCTTGAACACTAAAAAGTCTATCTTATTAGTTAATGAAGGTAATATTCTTGGACATATAGTTTCAAATCATGGTTTAAGCATAGACCCTAAAATAATAGCTTCAATCATTGTACTTTCCTTGCCCAAACACAAAATATCTTTGCAAAGTTTCTTAAGGGAGATCAATTTTATTAGAAGATACATCTCATATTTTTCCACTCTAACTATGCCACTTACAACCATTATAAAGAATAATCAAGTCTTTATTTAGTCCAAGGAAGGAGTGAGGAGTTTTGAGGAAATTAAGAAAGCCATGGATAGTGCTCCTACACTCATGAACCCAAATTTCGTAAAAGACTTAATTTTATACACCTAGTTTAACATTGACACCATTTTAGGTATTCTTATGTGGTAAAACCAAGAGACCTTAGAGCATCCAATATCCTTCTTCAGTCAAAGCTTAGAAGAATATTAAATGAGGTACTCTTTTATTGAAAAGTATGTACTTTCAGTCATAGGTCTCAAGAGATTTAGATACTTGTCTAATAATAAGATACATCTGATGGTTGCCTATCCAAATATCACATAATTTCTCTTAAACATGGATATAAATGATAAAAGAGTTGGTTTGATAACAAAGGTAATGGAGTATGATGTGGAGATCAAAATCACAAATATGGTTAGAGGCAAATGACTTTTTGAGCATCTATCCCAAGATTTATAGTAGGCCAATGAGGTGGTTATGAGGTCAACTAATGAAGAAGTTATAACTGATCATACCTCACCTTCTCTCTTGTGTCATGATTTGGTAAGATACCTATAAGATGGTATTTATCCCTCTCACCTAACTCCTTCAAAAATAAGATATTTTAGATTGCAATCTATTTTATTTATTCTTGTTGATGGTTTTTTTTCAATAAAGATATTAATGACATGGTGTTAAGATGCATTGAATGATAGGACCAAAGTTTCCCAAAGTTCTGACACAACTTGTCAGATTTAAGAGCACACATGATTACCAATGTATAATCAACTTAAACATGTGGAAGTACCCAGAAGAACAAATAACTATCAATGAGAAATAACACAAAATATGAGAGGCAACACACAATTATATTCAACTCATTACAAAGGAAATTACAATAAAGAGATCACACTCTTCCTCCACCTCTACAAGGCCTTCCACACCTTAAGGGCTCCAAGTAATCTTCCCACTTGAGTAATCTTCTCTCATAGGTCACAACACATAGCTAACATAAGTTGTTATTCACCTCATTGTACATCCAGTA
Source organism: Torreya grandis (assembly GCA_037957365.1). NCBI lineage: Eukaryota > Viridiplantae > Streptophyta > Pinopsida > Cupressales > Taxaceae > Torreya > Torreya grandis. The sequence goes on along the minus strand of JARHVA010006224.1, from coordinate 568,079 downwards.
CAATCAAGTATGAACTGGTACTCCAAGTAGATCTAACCATGATCCTGCTCCTGATGTATTGCTATCACCTCAGATCTTGCTCCCCCACTGATCTCTATTTGACCCTTGCATTCACACACCCTAGCAGACCAACCCTGATCTTACTTATCACATGTATATCTCCTCCATGATCCTGCAACACCCTGCATATCAAACCTAATCTTACATACATGGGGAATCCTACTTGATTCCACCATGGGAAGAACTCTCTAAGCTCCACACTTGGGTTCTACAAGTTCAACACTTAACAATACAGCCCATGAGTCTATTATATAGATCTCATGCATACACTTAATTTAGACAAGTGGCTCAAAGACTCGAACTGGTCTTTATCATGCAAACTCTACGTTCACTTAACTGACTGTTCATCAACAATAGTTTTGACCACCACAGGTGACTGACGTCGGTCCCTGTCTTCCTGGAGGTGACCAATGCCGGCCGATCTCCTGCCAATGTCGATTTCCCTTACACTGTCCCCTGACCGATGTTGGTTGTGGCTTGCCAATGCTGGTGACTGTCATGCATAGAAATCCTCCATGTTTGCCTTAGGTGAAGCTTTTAGCTCCACACCCTAACAATCTCCCACTTGGAGATAAAGAGTTGCACCTATACCCATACCAGTACTCTATCTAATCTACATCTTGACTTGTATTCCTCTTCAATCTCCCACTTAAAGACAACCCACCACACTCCCTATGGTGCTACACCTGTGCCTAAATTTCTCCATTCTTCTACCTTGCTATACTCCCACTCAAACATTAACCCCTGTGATTAACCTATAATCAACAACACTTAATAGATCTGAACCACCTGTTAGTCAAGCTCACTCTAAGAACATCCAACCTCGCTCTGATACCATTTGATAGGACCAAAGTTTCCCAAAGTTCTGACACAACTTGTCAGATTTAAGAGCACACATGATTACCAATGTATAAGAAACTTAAACATGTGGAAATACCCAGAAGAACAAATAACTATCAATGAGAAATAACATAGAATATGAGAGGCAACACACAATTGTATTCAACTCATTACAAAGGAAATTAGAATAAAGAGATCACACTCTTTCTCCACCTCTACAAGGCCTTCCACACCTCAAGGGCTCCAAGTAATCTTCCCACCTGAGTAATATTCTCTCATAGGTCACAACACATAGCTAACATAAGTTGTTATTCACCTCATTGTACATCCAGTACAATCAAGTATGAACTGGTACTCCAAGTAGATCTAACCATGATCCTGCTCCTGATGTATTGCTATCACCTCAGATCTTGCTCCCCCACTGATCTCTATTTGACCCTTGCATTCACACACCCTAGCAGACCAACCCTGATCTTACTTATCACATGTATATCTCCTCCATGATCCTGCAACACCCTGCATATCAAACCTAATCTTACATACATGGGGAATCCTACTTGATTCCACCATGGGAAGAACTCTCCAAGCTCCACACTTGGGTTCTACAAGTTCAACACTTAACAATACAGCCCATGAGTCTATTATATAGATCTCATGCATACACTTAATTTAGACAAGTGGCTCAAAGACTCAAACTAGTCTTTATCATGCAAACTCCGTGTTCACTTAACTGACTATTCATCAACAGTAGTTCTGACCACCACAGGTGACCGACGTCGGTCCCTATCTTCCTAGAGGTGATCGATGCTGGCCGATCTCCTGTCGATGCCGGTTTCCCTTGCACTATCCCCTGACTGACATCGATTGTGGCATGCCGATGCCAGTGACTGTCATGCACAGAACTCCTCCATGTTTGTCTTAGGTGAAGCTTTTAGCTCCACACCCTAACATTGAATAACATTAAAAGGAAAGGTTAATTGAATATTTCCATGATGGACATATTTGAGGGAATTATTTAGAAAGGGCCACAATATTATGAGAGGTGGGTACTATTGGCCAAGATTATTTGGTGATTATCATGCATGGGTTAGGAAATGTAGACAATATTCTATGTTTATACGAAAGGTGAAACTTGTAGCCTTACCTCTCTAACCCATTGAAGTGGATCATACCTTTATCCAATGGGGGTTGGAATTTATTGGCCTCATTAATCCTCCTTTAATCTTAGGTCATAAATGGATACTAACTACCACAAACTAGTTGACTAGATGGACATAAGCAGTGGTATTAAATAAAGAAAAAGAGTCCAATGTTCTAGATTTATATGAAGGTTTGCTTACTAGGTTTGGAGTCCCTTCAACCATCATTTATGAAAATTTTATGGCCTTTGTGGGCTCTAAGATTATCCAATGAGAAGTTTGACATAGTGTCTTTCTCAACACTTCATCAAACTACCATCCTCAAGGTAATGGCCTTATTGAGTCAACTAGTAAGAACTTGTTGATGATCCTAAAGAAGACCATTAAAGATAATAATAGGTCATGACATCTCAAATTGAACTCAACTCTATGGGCTGATAGGATCACCTAAAAGAAGTCAATAAATAACTCCCCCTATAAGCTAGTATATGGTAAGGAAACAAGAATGCCTATTTCTCTTGAATTTATTTCCCTATAACTAATACATCAGCTTGAGTTATTGTAGATGAACCTATGGAAATTAGATATACTGAGCTTATGGGGTTGAAAGAGATAAGACATCAATCCATGATAGCCATGAAAATCCATCAAGCAAAGGTAAATAAATATTTTGATAAAGGATATTCTTCAAGAAGTTTTAAATAAGGATATTTTATCCTCATGTGGGATGAGGATAGAGATAAGCTAGGAAGGCATACAAAGTTTGACTCTCTTTGGAGTGGTCCATACACAATCTCTAATTAAAAATCCCATAATGCCTTCCAACTTACAAGGATGGATGGTGAAGAGATTCATATCCCATTCAATGGGATACACTTGAAACATTACTATTAAGGAAGATAAGTTCCCTATATATAGTTAGTTTTTTGGATTTCCTCCAAGTGTTGTCTTAGCACATTAGTTTGTTGTTTTTGCTTTATTTAGTTAGCTTTCATATTTTGTTTATTTTCTTCCCTTTTTGGTGAAATTCATCATATTTGCAAGTTAAAAGGGTTTTTCATAGCCATGATTCAAATTATCATTAATTATGAGCCCAAAATTCATGAAAATGGTCTAGTTCTCAAGTATAGTAGGCATGCCTCCTAGATAAGTCACCAAAATGTTATCAATTTTACCCCCATAGGTCAAATTATCACCCCATCATTTGAAACTTAGCATATCATGCTAGTTTACCTTATGAGTTAAGGTTGGTCTTAAGAGTCAATTAATATGATGTATTTTATGCCCTAATTATTCCTTATAAGTTTGGTTCCTTGGTGTACTTCCTATCTATAGATATAAGCCTTCAAACATGATCTAAAAATGACTTGAGCAAGACTATAAGAGCTAGACCATCACAAGACCTCAAGCAAAAATAAATGGGTCAATCTAGTTTCCCATTTTATAAGTTAAATTATAAATACTCATAGGTTCAAAAGGTTTCATGGACATGAAGTCCTTCATGCCAAGATCATGATTTTAAAATTTCATGTCTTGATAAGTTTACTATCTCAAGATAGAAAGCTTCAAAGTTAGACTTATAAAATGAAATGGGCCCATGGACATAAAGTTTAAGCTTCATGAAATAGCCATTATAATTGAAATATCCCAAGGTTTAACATGATACTGATAAGTGTCCAAATCTTCAGAGCTAAGGTCAAGATCCAACGGTGAACATTGATATGATATATGTCAGTGGGTCCCAAGATTCAATGGCACATATTTAATCATGAAAAGTAGATCAATGATGGACATCAAGTCAAAAGGTCAGCATATGTGAGAAGTAAACAAGTGGAAATATATTAGGTGTCTTGATAGATATATAATGGTGCACGATGACTAACAAGTTTAGTGGGGCTAGGTAGATCAATGGTGAGTGTGCAATCATACAAAGCAGATCGATGGTGAGTAGTGAGTTAAATGGTTAATGGATATTAAGATAAAATGGGAAGGTGACAAGTGTCACAACCATGACAACTATTAGATAGATTAATGTTATGCATTCATTCATACCAATAAATATCTATGGTGCATATGAGTTGAAGGAGTTAAAGGAATGATAGTAGGATCCTAAAAAACAAATAAAAAGCTACCTGTTGGCATAATATGAGAATATAAAATCAAGATTGATGGTCAAAATTTAAAGTCAAAGCCAATTCAGTCAAGGTCAATTTAGTAGCATGATTACGACCTTTTTCCTCCATTATTGCAAGCCAAAGATGAACCAATAGGGAGCCAATAGGGAACAATCGACACTACCAAGATCAAAATGGATTGATTGAGATGTTATAATTACATCAATACTAGAAGAATATTTTTAACAATTTGATCCCATCATTGTAACTATAATTATCATCAATGCAAACCAAAAATATATTGAAAAGGATTGATATAGTTATTATGGTCATTTTTTTATAAGTAGTCTTAGTATGATGATCCTTGATAATGGAATCAATGATGGAGGATTGGAAATCTTGATCATAATGATCCATTATCCATTATTTTAGGCATCCTTACCCATCTCTCTCATCCCATTATGCTATATATATATATATATATATATATATATATATGATTCTAAGCCTTGAATACAACCCCTCTCTTTGACATGACCAAAATCTATTAAGATTTGTATTGTAATACATATATGATGCAATAAAGACTTAATTCCTTCATTTACAAAGTTGAATTAAAGTGTGTCTTGCTAATTCATTGATGTGGTCACATGAACATATGTTTTCCTTGCCTCTCTCTAAATTCCCTCACCTTCTTGAAGTGTTGATATCTCTCATAGCTAGAATAAGTACATACATAGTCTATTGATTAGTTTAGAAGTAGAAAATTTCCCTCCCATACCAGGATAATAACTAGTTCATGCCTTATTGTGAAACACTTATGTGGAAACTAATCAAAGATTAACTAAATAATGTTTAGAAGTCTTAAAAGTGTCTTATTATGTGCCTTGTAAAAGTATAAGGGTAAAAACATTTGGTCTATCACCTCATTTCTTCATGATTTTATGCATTATTATTAGTCTCTCTCCCTTTCCCAATCATGTGCTAGTTTAGGTCTAGTATAGGTGATAGATCCAAGAGTAAGCTGGCCTTTTCCAGAGGCCTAACCCAAGTTTAGGCAACCTATAGCCTAGGTTCAATCCTATGTTGGACTAGGTTTGAGAAAGAGGAGCTAATCAATCTCCTTTCTAAGCTAGGGTGCAATCTAGACAACCAATAGGACTCAAAGCATTAGGTTGATCCCTTTCTAAGTTTGGGACTAGAAAGTGATCAACAATATCTAGATGAATTTATTATAATTTTAATATGAAATATTGATCAACATACTTTATTTTGACGTATCATTTTTATTGTGCATATATAGACTTCTCAAATTATAAATTGGGACCTTATTAGAATGGTTTTTAGTATTCTATACCAATTAAGGACTAAACCATATGTACCACAGAGTTGATTCCATTACCAAAGAAACATAACACTTATCCAAGCTCACATAATAAAGTATTTTACTGATTGGGTGTTATGATAATAAATGGCATGTCTCATACAAAAATTACAATTGATTTTTATTTTATTAACTCAGTATTTATATTTCAACATTGTAATAGATTAAATATAACATAGAAGAGATGAGATAAAAAGATAAATTATAGGAGGTTGTAAAGCAAAGTAACCTATATAATTGCTTAACCTAGTATAGAATAAAGAGTATATAGACATTTATTATTATTATTATTATTATTATTATTATTATTATTATTATTATTATATAAAGCAGGGAATATTGTGTTTGGCGTACTATGTATGAGTTACTATGAATATAGGCACTACTTATTTTTAAAGTCAATGTTAGGGATTATACTCAATATTATCCCTTATGGTACATTAATCTAACTAAAGTTAACATATTTCAACATAAAACTATCTATATCCCCCAAATTCAAATTTTATGTCAACATTTGGTGGTAATGCATGGACTTTAGTAGTCTAATGTCTAGGGGGAAGTTTCCTTTAGAGTTTTAGAAACCTACATTATCATAAATAGAATAGTGGTGGGAAGGAACACTTATTTTTTGAGATATAAATTAAAAGAATAGGTGGACCATTACTAGAAGTAAAAGTATCATTATTTAGACGATAAGAAGAAGAATTATGGGTCAGCATTGCATAACTATTGTGGACTTGGATACTGCGGAAAGATAAATATATGTAAGGTTACCACATTCACATTAAAAAATCTATTTAGTAGACTACAAAAAATCTTGATGGAATATAATACCTTGATACATCATTAACCTAGGTTATTGATCATTGGTTTGAGATGACACTTGACTCATTTATCATAGTATCAGATATGCAAGGTTGGACAAGATTCGATGATAATGAATTTGAATTTTTTTAAGGGGAAAGTAAACATTTCTTGAAAAAATATCAATTCTCATATGTAATCTATATATAGAACAAGGGGTAGTGAAATAGTGTAAAAATTTCCTTTAGGGCCAATCACCTAAGGGATGGAAAATAGAAAGAAGGGGGATCCTCAAAAGATGTGACTACTCAAGATATACAGTATGAATAATTGGGTGACGTTAAATAAGATTTATTGGGCTAGAAAAAAAGGTATCAAATAAAAGTAAGTTAATTAAGAAAGAATATGATAGTAGTAAGAGGATAAATTAAAAATAGTTAAGAGAAAATGGTAAATAAGGAGATGAGAAATCAAATGGAGAATGGGAGAATTTAGTCAGAAATTAAGAAAGAGATACCAAAAAATAAATAGAAGAAATAATGATGAGAAGTAAAATAGTATAAAATTATGATCTAGAATTTACCAGTGGAAGTTATAATATTGAAAATCCCAATATTATCCCTCTATCAGAAATGAAGAAGTTAATGTTCACACTATAGAAAGGTATGGATGAGTCAAGTGAATGAAATATAATAGAAGAATTGTTATGTCATACATCATAAAAGGTGATGAATTACTATTGACCAAGTTTGAATTTTAGGTCAAACTTGGACCCCTATAGGTAAAAACATGTTTTATTAGATGATATATGGGTCTAAATCTATTTTCATGGGAGTATTTTATTTAATTTGATGCTATTCAATGCAATTTTAGCCTTGGTATTAGTTACATTATTAAATTTGTCAATTTGGAGTCATTTTATGTGATTTTAAGGGTCATAAATGCAAGTGGCACATTTCCCAAGGTGATTAAATGTAATATTTTAATTTATAATGTCAAATACGATATATTACATGTTATTTATTTTAGAAACATTAGAATATGGTAGGTTCCCTAACTAAAATTGTAAAAATAAATGAAAAAGAGAGCAAATAATACTTTTAAAACCTTCTTGGGAAATGTCCCATATGGAAAAATATATTATGAGGAATATTAATCTTATCCACACTCATATGCATGATTAAATTGATCTATAAGTTCCATTTTATATCAAAAACCATTCTACTCATTTTTGGGTTTCTTAAACACACGAAAGTGACCTTTAGGTTTGATAGCACAAGCAGTTTCAAGGCAAATTATTTTGGGAGATTATTTTACACTCTAATACCTTAATTTTCATATAATAAACTTGATAAAATACTATATTTTATTTATTAACCATCACTAACAAGTTGATTGTTTTTTTTTACTAGTTGTTTCATATAATGTATAGGTTTTGCTCCATTTATACCAAATCTATACAAACCAATTGGTGGTGTTGGTTATAGTGGATTTTTAATTACTTATATTATTGTTTTCATTATTTTTTTCAATTTTCATAATGTTTGGATGAGTAATTTACTTTATGTTGCAAGAGGGTGTCACCAGGTGTAGTTCCAGCTAAAGTACTTCAAAATTACTAAGTGTAATCTTGTATAGTTGTCACATTCAACTAGGAAAGAGTGTTAAATAAGACTATAGGTCATGTGAACACCTAATTTAATTTTTAGGTTTCACCATGTTACCTCATGGTTTGCTCCCAAGCTTGTTTCCCTCCATTGTCAACTCTTTACACATTTCATTTATAGTCTCATGTATAAGCTTATCCCTCCTATTATAAAGTGGCAATAGAGGTGTATTGGCATATAAAATAATTTAAGAGTTGAATTAAGTTATTTTGTATTCTTAATGAGGTATAGGTCTGAACATATGCTCATATGCCATGATAAACAGTCATGTGATGCCCTTATTTGCTATATTTCATCTACGTAGAAGTGATTTTCATGTTGTAATTGGTGTTTTGAAGCTGGTTCTAGGGACAAAGGATGCAAATCATATGTTTGAATATTCATAATGGTATTTGGGTAGTATTTAAGATAATTTATCATTTTTTTCCACATTTCATTACTTTGCCTACATAATTTGCTCAATGCATACTCATAATATCATTTGTTGACATCATACTAAATTATGAGGAGGTTAATTTGTGACACAAATCCTTAGTTATACCTAAGGTGCATTTGGATTTTTATAAAATTCATATGAGTTTATTTTACACTCATGTTTCTAGTGCTTCATACCCAGTCCAATATTTGAACATCAAAATACCTACCTTCAAGTGGTTGAGCATGGGGTTGGGGTGTTGTATGGAAGAGCTATTACATTATAACATCTCTTTGAGGTCTTAAGATAGAAAAAAATCATAAAATACCTATGAAAATATATTATAAGGTAAATGAGGCATGTAACCAATTTGAGGGTCAAGTACTGAGTTTAGGGATGATATCTCTAAAAGAGCAATATAGAGCTCTAAAGGGTTTTGGTAGACCTTCTACATCATGTTTGCAAGGTGTTTTAAGAAATATAAATGGGCAAACCTTATATCTCTATCATATGATAAGGACCCTACAAATTTGAGAAATAAAATACTAGTGGAAGATGGTTTTGTAGAGCTTCAAACATGCCTCAGAATACACTAAGACCCTTCAATGACATCTACAAGCCTGTAGATGTAAATGACCTTTTGGTCACTCTAATAAGAAACAACAAGAAAATGGTTTTGTTAAATGGTTCTAAAATATTATATTGATGGAAAATGAAGTCAAAAAAATAAATAGAGTACTAGGTCAAAGCATTGTATACCCCATAACCATCTATAGGCACCCCTTCAAGCTTGCAACTAGTAACCTACAAGGGTCAAACAGGTAGGGTAAAGAAATAATGGTCTATGCATGGTTTGGATGGTTTTTTAGCCAATATAAGGTGAATTTGAGGTAAGTATAGTCCTATATGTTTCAAAATGAATCTAGTAAGGCCTCTCCCTTATCAAATCACCCCAACCAATCCCTATGATGACTTATAGGTAAGGGTAAAGGGATATTTCATTCAATAGGGCTAGTGGAGAGCCCAGTTTTGAGAAATTATACAGAATTAGACTAAAAATGAGTTATAAATATTTCATAATAGTTTTAATATCATCATTATATCTTGAGATACCATTAATAAGTACAAAATAGCTTAACACTACCTATAGGTGTCTAAAAGCAAGGTGTCACTGTCAAGCCAATAACCTTATATTTTGATCCTAAAATGATATCATAAGTCTTTAAAAAGTGATTTATATTTAAAAAACATACCAAATGACCATAAAAATTAAAGGAGAGTCTCCAAATAATCATGGATAGGGCTCATGTAAGAAGAGAGACCTATATGAAGGCCTAAAGGTAGGGGTCTCAGTTAAGATCTCAGTCAGGGTACCTAGTTTGAACTAAGAATGCATTTGAAAACCCAAAGGATGATTTTAGATGGTATATAAATCAGGTTAAAACTTCAATGTAAAATATGGTGAGATCATAAGTAACAAGAGAAAATATTCAAGACATCTACAATGTTCTAAGACCCCTATTCTTAGTCCTACAACAAGGTATAACCTAGCAGGCCAAGTGGAAACATAAACTTGTCCAAGGTAGAGGTGAAGGTTAAAATAAAGTTATAATGTTTCATTATAGGTATTTAATTGTTTATAAAATCCTAAAATCCTACCAAAATTATCATATTCATTCCCTACTGGCCAAAAGGGCAACATTCTGTACAATGAACTTGGAAGCCTTTTGCCTAATAGGTAAGTATGAGAATTCACGAGGAAATGGGTTATTTAAGTGATTTTTTGAGGAATTAATTAATTTTACATGGGAAACATTTAAAATTCACATAGAGGTAATGGTTTGGATTTAAAATTTCATTCTTAAGAGGATTTGAGAAAAATGTAGGAAAATAGGGTTTTTGAGGCCTTTTTAAGGCATTTAGAGATGATTAGCAATCCAAAGCATGGAATAATAAAAAATATTATATTAAAAATTGTCAGTGTTACTTTTAAAATATCCTAAAACACTCAATTTTCCTAATTTATTAGGTATATAACTCTCTATTTTGTCTCAAAGGTTAACCAGTCTAGGAAAATTTGACTTTGGCAAGTAAGCTTTTGAGGTCAAAATGAGCAAAAGAATCAAAAAATAATTTTGGAAACTTCATGAAAACATATTATGAGTTGTATATAATGAAAATAATTCATAATAATAAATATATCAATCTTATACTCCTCAAAGTATCCATTTTCCCTTCACAAACAGTCTAACTGGACAAGGTTTCTACTGGGTCTAGTTGGTGAATGAGAGATGTTGATAAAGTAAAGTTCTTGAAAGGGTATGTAGTGGTATTAAGAGATAAAATTGGATTTAAATATTCCTAATACACAAATACAAACATGAGGTACTAATCCTAACATCCAAATCCATCAAGGTACGTAGTAAACTTACTGAGTTTTGAGAAGGCCTAATGCCAAATGGAAATCCATCTTCACTTTTGACTCTTGGTAGACTATCCATATGATTTAGGTATGATTTTTAGGTCACAATATAGGTTTTATATATTTTGTATTAGATAAAAGTTATCATTAGATCCATATTTGAGCTCAAAACCACTCACCCTTATACAAAATTGGAAAAACAAGCTCGATAGGGCAATTTTTCTCACTCGCATATCATTGGAGGGTCTACATGGGATAAAAATGAGTTTATATGAGTTATATAAGGTCAATTGAAACTAAAGTATGTTATTGGTTTGGAAATTGAATGTGCAATCTTTATAAACAATGGTTAAGGGCAAAAAAATGTCTAAAACCCTTGTAAAACCATTGAATGAACTCAATGGGGAAAATGAGATTGGAATGTTGATCTAAAGACATATTTTGTAAAGTAAATATATTTTAACATGGAGAAGACTACCTCAGGCTCCCCCCCATGCAAATGAGTTGTATAGACAACATAAAAATAGGGTTTTTATCACCATTATTTATGTTTTGTAGGCTATAAGATAAGTTGAAAAGTGAAATCAAGTTTGGGTGTAATCTTGGGACTTATAATAACTACATATTTCCATTTTATTCTATTAAAAAACTTATAAGTGTTCAATCAATTGCCTTTCTTTTAGCTATTCAAAACTGGCATAGTGAACATAAGGGTGAGAAGGATGAAAACTCTAAGTGTGAGATTTTTAAAGGTGTACCTATGCATTCCAAGGCCATGGATAGCCTTTCCAAGTGTCATTCACTCCCTCCCATGTATTTTTATTTGAAACTAAAGACAATTTTGAGGCCAAATGTAAGGGGTGATGGAAAAGAGGAGTTTTTAGACTATAGGTAGTGATGGCTTCCTTCTAGGATTTTTTATATGATTAAGATCAGAAATAATGCATGGAATTAAATTATTGAATTCCTTTTTTCTTATCCCAATAATCATACATGTCTCTATTCAATGTTTGGACATTCAACTAGGCCCAAATGATAAAGGTATTTTTCTAAGCCAAGATTAAGAGTTTTATGCCATTTTTCATAAATTTCATGACTTGTATGGATAGTTTTACCTCATGAAATTGCATATATCATCTGATATCTCTTTCTCATGAAATAATAACACCTTTTATTATATTTACAAGTGTCCAAGTGACCTTTGGACTTCCCTTTCTTGATTTTGTCTTAAATACTATAAATATTGACTCTTTTTAGGAGATTCTATTGGTTAATGGTGAAACCATAGCCAAATTTGTACTTGAATGACTCCTTAAGAAATAAAAAAGTGATTTTTCCTACTCACATGTTCATAAATTGAGTTTTAGTTTAATCTTATTGGTCTTGTAGTAGAAGAATATCTTTTCTAGCATGGTATCCTTGATTATTCACCAAGTGTGCAAAAGAGTGATTGTTACAAGTCTTTTTTAGTTTTATTTTCAAGTGTAGAAGTGTATTATAAGTGGTTTTTGACATTATTGTATCAAATAATCACACATTACTCCCATAAGTATCAAATACCTTCTTGAACCTAGCTTATGAAACATTGATGTGATAATACAACTTAAATTATGAGTCTTATATAAAAGAGGTTTTTTTTTTACTCTAAGTGGTAAAATTTCATTAAATAGGATGAAATATAATATTGGATCATTACCTTTTTTTATCATTCTTATTTTTTTTCTTAACCCTTTTCATTCAAAGTTTATAGGCAAGAAAGTGTTTTTAAAGATTGCATCAAGGGAACTAGCCCTTCTAGAGTTCATCTCAACAAAATTATCACCCATAGAAAGAGAGATGTTTCCATTATGCCAATTAGATGAGGAGATTTAGGAATCTCCTCAAGGGGTGTAAATCCAAATGACAATAGTTTTTGACATGCCTGGTGAGATTCTAAGTCCTATAAGATTATCCAAGATTGGTGGTTGTCTTGGCATAGTTGTAGCTACAAGAACATCTACATTCAATACCTGGTGACTCCACTAATGTTTTAAAATCTTTGGTTTATAATCAATACCTAATTTCCATTCAAAATATGACCATTAGGTCTACTACTAAAGGCATACCCTTTGAGTTTGTGTAGTTTCCTTTATATTCTGTTAAAATTTTTGGGTTTATGAACACTCATCCTTATTCAAGAGAGTTGGTTTTTAAGAAGCATATGTTCTTGTCTAGTTCAATCCCTAATACTCAAAGTTCACATTACAAGATGGCTAAGAACTAGCCTTTTGTATCCTTCATCGGATCATCTCCTTTTAATCTTGCCCAATGTGACCAAATTCCAAGAGCAACCCTTAAGAGTGTTCCATATTTTAATGGATAGGGTCCTATTACTACCATTGAACACATTATAAACATAAAAAACTTATAAAATATCATTAATATCATTCAAGAGAATGTGGATATTAATTTTTTGGAATTATCTTTCAAAGGAAAAGCTTTATATTGGTATAGGACTCTACCTAAAAAAATTATTGGTTCATTGGATGAACTAAGAGATATATTGACTAAGAGTTTTAGGGAGAAGAGTGATCATATATCTCTCGCTAATAAATCTACCAATATCAAGAGGGAACCACAAGAGTTTATGAAATATTTTAACATGAGGTTTCAAAAAACATGGGATAGGATCCCAGCCCTTGTGAGACCTACTCCAAACTATGCCTTCTTATACTACCTAAAATCATTGAATAGTGATATAGCCATGATGATCTAATCCATGGGTGGTAATACACTCCTTGTTACTTATGAGATAGCCATCAATGCTGAGAATTGTCTTGTTTGAGTAGGGAATATTGCTCCTAGGCCACCAATGCCATTGTTCCCTAATTTGTAACCTCCTAGTCAAGTTACATTACCTACATTGGGAACTTTGATTAGTCATGAAAAGTTTGCAATTATCCCAAATAATGAGATCCATGAAGTCAAAATTTTGATCCAAAGTGTTACCAATGAATTGGTTTATCTTAAAAATAAACAATCTTAAATTTATAGGCCATACCATTCCTACTATCATTTTGGTAAAACCAATAGGAATCCTTTCCAAGGTAATGTTCAAGGACAAGGTCAAATCACCAAAGCTAGACCTTACCAAAGTTACAATCCTAATGCTACCTCATATTCCAAGGCTCTTGTTCTAACTCAAAAAAATATTGTTGAAGAATATCCATGTTATCCCTCATATGACCAAATTCAAGACCAAGTTGCTTATGCCAATGAGATGTATAATCAAGCCATGACTATGCAAGGTAATCAAACATCTCAAGTTTCAAATTTTGAAGGGAAAATGAAAGGTGGAATGTAATTTAGAATGTAAAATAGGTATAAATTTTTTTATTCCACTCTCATAAACAATTTTGAGGGAGAGTTTTGTTCCATAAATCATTTAGGGAATCTAAACAATGTGAATTCTAGCATATCTTTTAACACTAGGTCTAAGAAATGGGATGTTAAAGAGACACAAGGGGATAATCAAGGATCTTTTTTGACTTCTAAAACATCTCCAATGGTGGGTAGGTCTAATAAATCTCCTAACATGAAAGATAATAAAAAAATTTAGAATGTAAAGCTTGTTTTTACACATCTACCTCCACAAGCTACACCACAAAGTACTAGTGCTTCCAAGGAGCCTTTCAAGGTGAGCAATCCTTCTATCAATTTCTTAAACCAGATGAATAAGTCACATATAAATATTTCACTATGGGATTCACTAACAATACTTGGCTAAAAGTACATGCTTCAAAAATAATTTCAAGGAATTGGTAAGCAAGTTGGATTAGCTAAGAATGAGAATGTTATCTTAGGCAATGAGACTAAGCCCATTGATGGACAAATAAATAAGATTGATAAAAATCCTCCTTTATACCTCTCTCTAATCATTGGTGATTTCTTATTTCATAATTTCATCTCAGATAGTGGCGATAACTCTTCAATTATGACCAAGTGTATATTAAATAAGCTAGGCCTCAAATATGAGCCAATGGCTAAAGGGGTTTTACAATTGGATGGATCACCAGAAAAGACCTTATGAGTGGTCAAGGATTTGAATCTAATTTTACATTTTTGTCCCACATTTTATATTCCTCATGATGTGTTTTTGGTATATTTACCTCCATACTTTTCCCTTTGCTTGTCAAGAGAGTTTATAGCTAAGATAGGTGGATACTTGGCAACCAATTAGTCCTATATGGTTTTTAGGATAAAGTATGGTACTAAGGTGAAGATTGAATTAGAGCCTATCCATCACAATCACCTAGATACTTGGATGCCTAAAGTGGTAAATGTCAATTATGCCATTATTGATGAGGAGGAACTTCACATAGATTAATCTCCAACATCTTTTCTTGAAGGAGTTTTTGATTTGTACTTAGATGAATGGGGAGATGAACATTATGAGCATGATCCTTAAAAATTCATGTAGTAATATGATCTTGGAGTGTATTTTATGTATGAGGAGGACTCTTTCATGCCAAATTTTATGAATCCAAGTGAAGACATGGATGGTTTGTGGCAGCTTTTCTTTGATGGATCAAGAAGCAAGATTGGAGTAGGTGGTGGAGCTATGTTGGTTTCTCATTCTAAGGAAAGGTACTATTCCACTTTTAGATTTCAATTATCTTGTAATTGTAATGTGGAAAAATATGAGTCCCTTATTCATGGCCTTGAGTGGGATAGGAAAAAAGGTGTGAAGGAGTTACAAGTGTATGGTGATAGCGAGTTGATTGTAAATCAAGTAAGAGGATAAAATGTAACTAAGAACTCTTTACTAAAGTCTTATAGGCATAGAGTGTGGGATATTGTGGAGGATTTCCAAGCTTTCAACATCATATCTATCCCAAGAGAAGATAAAAAATATGTTGATAGGTTGGCATAAATTGGATATTAATTTGATATTCCAAAGGGGATAGGAGATGATAAGAACCAACCACATCTCAAGGTGATTGTAAGGCCCTCCATACTGGATAATGTCACTAATTGGAAAGTGTTTTATAGTGACCAAAAAATAAAACTTTTTCTACAAGAGGAGGCTGAGTTTTCTTCCAAAAATCAATCCAAACTATAAAATTAATATGGAGGGCATATTATGCAATTGAAGTCAAACAAGCTACCTAAAGGCCTAGTCACAGTTGAGAGTATTTTCAATGATGATGACCAGTTAAAGAAAGAAAAGGTAATCATGTATACTAAGAAATAAAACTATGAGCAAGTACAATTCTTCAATTATAATTTGTTTTCACTTGGGAATGTTTTTACTAATGAAGAGAAGCATGATTTCATTCCATTATGCAAAGAGTTTTCTAATGTATTTTCATGGGAATATAGTGATTTGAAGGGATTTGATCCAAACTTAGCTCAACATACCATAGATATAGATGATAATGATAAGCCCATAAAGAAAATACAAAATCTAATCAATCCTAAGATTGAGCCTCTTATGAATAAATAAATTATGAAGTTGGTTGAGTCCAAAATAATCTTTCCTATTAAGCATTCACCTTGGTTGGAAAACTTAGTCCCTGTTAGGAAGAAGAATGGATAAATTAGGTTGTGTGTTGATTTTAGGCACTTGAATAGAGTCTCCTTGAATGGCCATTCTCTTCTTCCCTCCATGTAACAAATTTTGAAAGTTGTAGTAGGTAGTGAAAGTTTTTCTCTCCTTGATGGGTATTCTAGGTATAATCAGATTGTGGTGAAAGAAAGTGATCAATATAAGACAACCTTTACTACTAAATGGGGTACATATGATTATAGGAAAATGCCGTTTGGCTTATTTAATGATAGATCTAATTTTCAATGTGTAATGGATATGGATTTTTAAGGAATAATAAATGACATTGTGTTGGTGTATCTTGATGATGTCAAATTATTTTCTACGTGTAATGGATATAGCTTTTCAAGGAATAATAAATGACATTGTGTTGGTGTATCTTGATGATGTCAAATTTTTGTCTAAGGATGCAAGGTATCATTTGAATCACATTAAGTATATTTTTGAGAGATGTAGATATTTTTTAATCTCTCTCAACACAAATACGTGTGTGTTTATTGTCCATGAAGAAAAATTTTAGGACACATTGTCTCAAAGAAGGGCTTGTCCATAGATGTTGA
The DNA here is from genome assembly GCA_037957365.1 of Torreya grandis. NCBI lineage: Eukaryota > Viridiplantae > Streptophyta > Pinopsida > Cupressales > Taxaceae > Torreya > Torreya grandis. The sequence goes on along the minus strand of JARHVA010006224.1, from coordinate 551,087 downwards.
AAGGGTGAGTGCAATCAGGGCATTGGCTTTACCCAAACACAAGAAAGGTGTGAAAGTTTCTTTGGAAAAATTAATTTTATAAGGAGATTCATCCCTAATTTTTATAATTTAATCAAGCCTCTAAAATCTATGCTAAGGAAGGATGAAGTGTTCACTTGGACTAGAAGAAGGAAGTAATTTTGAAGAGATTAAACAAGCCATTACTCAAGTTCCAATGCTTGCAAGTCCTAATTTCTCAAAGGAATTAAACTTGTATACCTTTGAAAATGATGAGGTAATTTATACCATGCTTACTCAATCTAATGAAGAGAAGTTGGAGTAGCTTATTGCCTTCTTAAGTCAAGGTTTAGATGGAGATGAGGTAAGATACACCTATGTTGGGAAGCAAGTACTTTCAATTTTCATAATTATAAATAATTTTAGGCATATGTTACATAAAAAAATATTCACATATTGGTACCTCATCCTAGTGTCAAATACATCCTTTTGAGTAGAGATTTTAATGAGAAAAGGTCTGGTTAGATCACAAAAGTGATGGAGTATGATGTAGAAATCAAGACAACCAAGCTAGTGAAAGGGAAAGGGTTATGTGAGCATCTTGCCTCAAATTTGAAAGAATAAAAGGGGGTTGTTTTATTAATTCATGATGACCCTTGATATTTTCATCTTCATCAATGAGGATTTGGACATAAGATATGATCCATTTTCTCCAAACTGGTGAGTGTCCACAAGTCCTTGATAGAGCTAGAAGAAGGTACTTTAGATTTCAATCCATTCCTTATGTACTTGTTAATGGAGTGTTATTTAGAAAGTAATTATTAGGTATGTTATTGAGGTTTGTTGAATTAGGTCAAGTTGAGAAAATACTATTTGAGTTTCATGATGGACCAGCTAGTGGTCACTTTGCTCCAAGAACCATAGCTACTAGAATTATGAGAGCTAGATACTTTTGGCCTAGTTTGTTCAAAGACACCAATGCTTGGGGAAGTAAGTGTCAAAAATTTTATCTCTTTGATGGTAAATGAAAACTTTTTTCCTTGACCCTTCATCTAATTTAGGTTGATCAACCCTTTATGTAATGGGGTTTGGATTTTATACGCCTATTTAATCCACCTTCTAGTGTTAGTCAGAAGCGGGTGTTGATTGATATAGATTAGTTTACAGGGTGGGTAGAGGCTATTTCTCTTAAGGAAGAAAATTAAAGTTCATTTCTAAACTTCAATTAAGGCATAGTGAAAAGTTTTAGAGCTCCTTCAACAATAATTTTAGATAATGCATTAGCTTTCCTTGAGATAAAGACAAGTGAATGGGCCTTGAAACATGACATCTATCTTAGTACCTCCTCCAAATATTATCCACAAGGGAATGGAATATATAATTCCACCAAATAAGAATCTAATGAAGATCATAAATATAATAATGGAGGAGAATCAAAGGACTTAGAATTCCAAGTTGAAGATAGCTCTTTAGACTACTATGATCACCAAAAAAGAGCCAATGGAAACTCACCATACACACTTGTTTATGGTAGAGAATATATAATACCTATTTCACTTTAGTTAATAGCCTTTGATCTCACTTATCAGCTATAAATGGTGGAAAATGAAATCATGGAAGTCAGGTTGTGTGAGTTGATAGAGCTTGAGGAGACAAGAGATCAAGCCATGCAAACCATGAGAGCTTACCAAGATCAAACCAAGAGATACTTTGACAAAAAGGTCATGCCAAGGAGTTTCAAAGAGGGATAATTTTTTTTAAAGTGGGATGAAGATAGGGATAATCTTGGAACACACATAAATTTTAATGCCTTGTGGAGTGGCCCTTATGTTTTCACCCAATGCAAGAAACATAATGCCTTTTAAATCTCAAATTTGGATGGAGAGGAGGTTCATATCCCACTAAATGGGATATATCTCAATCATTTATAATAAATTACTCCTCTCTCCTTGTACATAATATGTTATTTCCTTACGTTCCCTAAGTGCTTGTGCACATGTGTGAGTTGGTTTGGTGTCTTGCTTTTTCTTGTGTTGGTTTGGTGTGTTTTGTTTATCTTGGTGTGTTTTAGGTAATTCCTTGATTTTTGTATTCAATAATACATTTAATCCATTGGCACTTGATAGGATAAGTCTAATGGTCATTAGTATAGTAGACATACTACCCCTATGAGTCACCATTTTATTGACCAAATTTGACTTTAGGTCAAACATGGAACCCTATTGGTAAAAAAATGTTTTCATAGATGATAAATGGGTCTAAATATATTTTCAATGGGTTATTTTATGTCATTTGATTTTATTCAATACAATTTTAGCCTTAGTCTTAGTTATATTAGTTAATTTATCAATTTGGAGTCATTTTATGTGCTTTTAAGGGTCATAAATTCAAGTGGCATGTTTTCCAAGGTTCCCAAATATCATATTTTATTTTATAACATCAAATAGGTTAGATTACATGTTAGTTATATTAGAAACATCAGAATATGGTAGGCTCCCTAAATAAAATTCTAAAACCAACTAAAAAAGAGAGAAAATGGCACTTGTATGGCCTTATTGGGAAGTGTGTCACATGTAAAAATATATTGGGAGGACTATTAATCTTCCCCAAACTCATATACATGAATAAATTTAGATGTAAGTGACATTTTATATCAAAAACTATTATGCTCATTTTTGAGTTTCCTAAACAAACTAAAGTGACCTTTAGGTTTTTGCTTGGTATGGACAACACAAGTAGTTTTAGGGAAAATGAATTTGGGAGGTTATTTTAAACTAAAATAAATTATTTTTAATATAAGTAACTTTAATTTTTTTTTTCTTTATGAACCATCGCTAACAAGTTGATTGTGCTCTTTTACTAGCTATTTCATGCAACCTATAGGTTTTGCTCCATTTCTGACAAATATGTATGAACCAATTGGTGATGTTGGTTCCATAGGATTTTTAATTACTTATTATATTTTCTCCATTCTTGGTTTCAAGTTTCATAATGTTTTGATGAGTAATTTAGTTCATATTATAAGAGGGTATCACCAGGTGTAATTCTAACTAAAGTACTTCAAGTTTGCTGAGTGTATTCTCCTATATGTGTCTCATTTAACTGGGAAAGAGTGTTACATAAGCCTCTATGTCATGTGATAACCTCCTTTAATTTTTGGGTTTCACCATGTTACCTCTTGGTTTACTCTCAAGCTTGTTTCCCTCCAATGTCAACTCTTTGCACATTTTCAACTATAGTCTTAAGTATAAGCTTGTCCTTCCTATTATGAAGTGGATATAGAGGTCTATTAGCATATATAAGACTTTATGAGTTTAATTAATTTATTTTGTATGCTTAAGGAGGTTTAGGTTTGACCATATGCTCATATTCCATGCTAAATAGTCATGTGATGCCCTTGCTTGCTATATTTCATTTTCATATAATTGATTTTCATGTTGTAACTGGTGTTTTGAAGATGGTTCCAAGGTAAAAAGGATTAAAATCACATTTTTGAAGATTTATAATGGTATTTCGGTAGTCTTGAACCTAATTTTTCATGTTTTTTCCACATTTCATTTCTCTTCCTGCATAATTTGCTTAATGCATACTCATATGATCATTTGCTAACGTCATACTAAAGTATGAGGAGGTTGATTTGTGAAACAACTCCTTGGTTCTACCTGAGGTGCATTTTGAGGTTTGTAAAATTCATATGATTTTCTTTTGCATTCATGTTTTTAGTGGTTCATACCCAGTCCATTGTTTGAACATCAAAACACCTACCTACATGTGGTTGAGCATGGGGTTAGGTGTTGTACAAAACAGATAAACAATGTAATATCTATTTGAGGTATTAAGATAGAAAAAAAATCATAACAGACCTATGCAAATCTCCTAGAAGTTAAAGGAAACTGGAACCAAATTGAGGGTCAAGGATTGAGTTTAGGGATGGAATCCCTAAAAGAGCAAAATAGATCTCCAAAGGGTTTTGGTGGACCTTATACAACATGTTTGAAAGGTGTTTTAAGACATATAAATGGGTGAACCTTATAGCCCTATCATATGACAAGGAACCTACCTAATTTTAGAAGGAAAAAACTAGTGGAAGATGGTTTTTCAAATCTTCAAACATGCCTTAGAACACACTGAGACCCTTCAATACATCTACAGGCCTATAGATTCAATTGAACTTTTAGTCACTATAAGAAGTAACAAAAAGAAAATGGTTATGGTCAATGGTTCTCAACTAGTATATTGAGGTATAATTAAGTCAAAGATACCAAGATAATAATAGGTTAAAGCATTGTATACCCCATGACCATCTATAGGCACCCCTTCAAGCATGAAACTAGTAACCTATAGGGGTTAGACATGTAGGGTGAAGAAATAATGGTCTATGCATAGTTTAGATAGTTTTTTAGCTAATCCAAGGTGACTTTGAGGCAAGGATAGTGATATATGTTTCAAAATTAATCTAGGAAGGCATCTTCCTCATCAAATCACCCCAACCAATCCCTATGATGACTTACAAACATGGGTAAAAGGGATATCTCAGTCAACAAGGGGTAGTGAATAACCTAGTTTTGAGTAATTATGCAAAATTTGAGTGAAAATGAGTTGTAAATACTTCATCATAGTTTTAATATCATCAATATATCCTGAGACACCATTAATAAGTACAAAAGAGCTCAAGACTACCTACAAGGGTCTAAAAGGAAGGTGCCACAATCAAGCCAGTAACCTTATATTTTGATGCTAAAATTATATCCTAAAGATTTAAAAGGTGATTTATAGTTCAAAAACCTACCAAATGACCATAAAAATTTAAAGAGAGTCTCCAAATCATCATCAATAGGGCTCAAGTAAGAAGAGAGACCTATAACTAAGCCTAAAGGTAGGGGTCTCAGTCAAGGTACCTAGTTTAAACTAGGAATGAATTTAAAAACCTAAAGGATGAATTTGGATGGTATCTCAGGAAGGTGAAAACCTAAATTTAAAATATGGTTAGATCATGAGTAACAAGATAAAATCTTCAAGACATATACAAGGTTTTAAGACCCTTGTTCTCAGTCCTACAACAAGGTATAACGTAACAGGCCAAATGGAAACATAAATTTATCCAAGGAAGAGGTGAAGGTTCCAAAAAAGATAAAATATTTCATGATAGGTATTTAATTGTTTATACAAGCCCAAAATCCTACCAAAATAATCATCTTCGTTCCCTACTTGGCCAAAGGGGCAACATTTTGTACAATGAGCTTGGAAGCCTTTTGCCTAATAGGCAAGTATGAGAATGCAAGAGGAAATGGATTGTTTAAGTGAGTTCAAAGATAAATAAGTATTAATTTTACATTAGAAACATATTTAAGCCACCTAGAGGTATTTTTTTGGCTTAAAAATGTCACTCTTAAGAGGGTTTGAGAAAAATGTAAGAAAATAGGGTTTTTGATGCTTTTTTGGGGCATTTAGAGATGGTTAGAAATCCAAAACATGTAATAAAACCAAATAATCTAGTAAAAATGGTCATTGTTACTTTTAAAAACTACAAAACACTCAATTTTCCTAATGGATGAGGGATATACCTCTCTATTTTGTCATAGAGGTTAGTTAGTCTAGGAAAATCAGACTTTGGCAAGATGAGCTTTTGAGGTCAAAATGAGAAAAAGGTACAAAAAAGGATATTTGGAAAGTTAATTTAAAAATTATATGATATGTATATAAGGAAAATAAGGTATAATAATAAATATATAAATATTAGACTCCTCAAAGTATCCATTTTTTCTTCACACACAGTCCAACTAGATAAGGTTTTTACTAGGTCTAGTTGGTGAATGAGAAAAGTTGATAAAGTAAAGTGATTGAAAGGGTATGTAGTGGTATTAACAGATAAAATGGGTTTTAAATATGAATATTACACTAATACAACCATGAGGTACCATTCCTAACATCCAAATCCATCAAAGTGCCTAGTAAACCTATTGGGTTTTGAGAAGGCCTAATGCCAAATGGCAATCCATCTTCACTGATCACTCTTGGTAGACTATCTAAATGATTGAGGTATGATTTTTAGGTCATAATACAGGTTTTATATATTTTTTTAGTGCATATAAGTTATCATTAGAGCCATCTTTGAGATCAAAACCACTCACCCTTATGCAAAATTGAAAAATCAAGCTCAACAAGGCAAATTTTGAAGCTCACATCTCCTTCAAGGATTTTCATGGGAGAAAAAGGAGCTTATATGAGTTATATAAGGTCCTTGGAAACTAAATTGTGGCATATTTTTGTAAATTTAATGTGAAATATTTATGAACAATGGTTAAGAGCATAAAACTGCCTAAAACCCTTAAATGAACTTGATGGGGAAAATGAGATTGGAAAGATAATATAAAGACATATTTTGTCAAGGAAATATATTATAACATGGGAAATACTCCCTCAATATCACCCCATGAAAATGATTTATATTTAATTCTGTAGACAACATGCAAAAAAAGGTTTTTATCACAATTTTATGTGTTTTGTAGGATACATGAGGAGTTGGAAATTCAAAAGGATTTTGGGTGGAATATTTGGACTTATAATAACTCCTTATGTCTATTTTATTCTATGAAATAAATTCTAAGTGTTCAAACATTTACCTTCCTTCTGGCTAGTCAAAACTATCATAGTGAACATAAGGGTGAAAACTCTAAGTGTGAGCCTTTTTAAGGTGTACCTGAGTAGTCCAAGTCCATGGATATCCTTTACAATATTAATTCACTCCATTAAATCTATTTTCATGGGAAACTAATGCCAATTTTGAGGAAGTGTGAGGGGTGACAAAAAAGAGGATTTGTTAGACTGGAAGAAGTGATATCTTCCTTCTAGGAGTTTTTATATGATTAGGATTATAAATAATGCATGTAATTACATGCCTAAAGGTATTATCTCTTATCCTAATCATATAACCTATCCCTAGTTAGTGGTGGGATTTTCAAACATGCCCAAATGATAAAGGTAGTTTTTTGAGCTAGGATTGAGAGTTTTATGCCATTTTTCATAAATTTCATGATGTATATGGACATTTATACCTCATGATATTGCATATTTCATCCCATATCTATTTATCATGAAATTTTAACCCTTCTTATTTGATTTACAAGTGTCCAAGTGACCTTTGGACTTCCCTTTCCTTGATTCTCTCTTAAAATCTATAAATATGAACTCTTTTGGCTCTTTTTAGGAGCCTTTATTGGTTAATGGTGAAAAACTAGAAAAATTTGTACTTTAATGACTCTTAAATAAATAAATAAGTGATTTTTCCTACTCACATTTTGTTCAATTGAGTGTTAGTGCAATCTTGTTGGTCTTGTCTAGTAGAAGAATATCTTTTCTAGCATGTTATCCTTGATTATTCACCAAATGTGCATAAGAGTGATTTTTAAAGGTCTTTTTTAGTGTTATTTTCAAGTGTATAAGTATCTTAGAAGTGTTATATTACTTTATTTTATCTATTAATCATTCATCTCTCTCCTAAGTATCAAATACCTTCTTGAACCTAGCTTATGAAACACTAATGTGACAATACAACTTAAATTGTGAGTTTTGTGTAAAATAGGTCTTGTTTTGACTCTAATTTTTTAATTTTGAGTCAATAGGAAAAAATATACTATTGGTGCATCACATTTTTTAGCTTTCTTAGTTGTTTTATTAACCCTTTTCATCCAAAGTTTATAGGCAAGAAAGTGTTTTCAAAGATTGCATCAAGGGAACTAGCCCTTCTAGAGATTCATCTCAATAAAAGTATCACCCATAGCAAGAGAGATGTTTCCATTATTCCACTTAGATGAGGAGAGATAGGAATATCCTCAAGGGGTGAAAATCCAAGTGATAACAGTTACATGACATAAGTATTAACATATTTAGTTGTACTATTCAGAACATCCAAACTATTCCAAACCTTGGGTGTGGAAGACCAATCGATCATGAGTATTTTGACCCATAGTGGATGATGCCTAGAGAGTATAAAAATAAGTGAGGATATGATGATTAATATAGGAGATGTAAATTACATAGTAGAACCAAGGTAGGAAATTTTATCAATATAAGGAAGTATAACAGTAAATAATCAAGAGGAAAGTGTTATAGATAATATAGAAGAAAAAATAGTGGATGAAAGAGATATGAACCTTATAGAGAACATTGAGGTTGAGCTAAGTGTTAGTATTCATACTAAATAAATATATAATATAAGTAAGGAATAATATATCCTAACATAAATAAGATTAATTAATGAAAACATGAGAGAATAGGTACAATTTGAAATAGAATATATAGAAAAAGAGATTCGAAGTGATGTAACCCCATAAAAACCAAAATAAAAGAGAAAACCAGAGGAAGTGAACCCTTTAAACCAATAATTATCCCTCATGTTACTTCACAATTGATGTGTACACCCATATTTTAGACAAAGATATATTTATTAGAAAAGAAGTAGAAAATAGATACCAAATTCATAAGGAAGAGACTAAGAAAATAAGGGAATTTGTTAGTAATTGTAGATATTATTTTTAAATTATATAAAACCTTAGTCTTATATACTTTGCAATCTCAGACCTTGTCTATTCCTTTTAATTATAGGCATTTCCTACTTTTACAAGTCTCACATCTATTCTTGCTTATGTTCTTTGTTGTATCAATTTATTTGACTAGTCTTATGTTGATGATCTAAGCCTTATATCTTTCTTAGAATGAATAAAATTATATTATCTTATGCCTCTGTAAGTTATGAGCATATACCTATTTTCCTACTCCCTTAACACTTGCATCCCAAATAGATACCTATGTTGGCATAGGTGTATGTCTATGATGCAAGTGTTGAGTGCCTTAAAGTCATATAATTTTCAAATGAAACATGTCCTAATGGTTATCCTAAGTTCTTTAATATGATATATTCTCCAAAGGGATTGTTATAAATACCATATAAACCCTTACTCAACATACACCTAAAAAACCTAAAGAGACCATGGAAACCTATCAAAAACACTGAATCAAGCACTCAAGTGCATAAATCTTCCCTATTTTCTCCTTTTTCCATAGCAATAATAGGGAAAACACACACACACACACACACACACACACACACACACACACACACACACACACACACACATGCATATTATTAAAGGAGTAGACCAAGAGATATATTTTCCAAGTTATAAGATAAGTCACAATTATACTTATCAGATATTTCATGATTCACACACAAGACAACACATAAGGTATAAATACATAAGTATAAGTCCCTATTCATATTATTGTTTATTTAGGAACCCCTCATTGATAAATGGTTTTTGGGGTAGATCGACACTATTCTCCCACTGACCCATTTTTCCCATAGCCACTATGAGGAGGAAGAACTAGGGTTTTGATATTTGACAAGGAACTATAATCCATGACCTAGATTTGAATGCACCAAAGCAAAGGTGATAAAAAACCCATAAGCATATGGGTGGTCACATCTTATTCCAATAGGTATTTCATACATGACACATACATCTAAAACATATACTAACATCGACACAACCATCCAAGGCTAACATAAGTATATGAGGCTATAGCGGCACTAAATATAGAATTTGGTGACTATTATAAAATATTATTTTAGTTTGATTCCTATATATTGTAGATCTAGATCTATATTAGCATCAAAATAAGATAATTACCTTGTTTTAATTATCATTACAATATATATCATGGTTATACTTTCCATTTTTAGCATATCTTTAGCATAATAAAATCAATATATGTTATATCTAAGTTTGGTAGCTAATTGGCCTACTATGGATTTGTTTATCACCCTCATGCTTATTCATTTATATATTCTTAACCCTAGATCCCACAAATCTATATTTTCAAAGATAAAAATTTGGTGAACCCAATTCATATAAATATAAGCATTTATGATTCTTAGGTATTTTAGTCATCTAAGGTTGTATATTACTATAATTTTTGATTTCCTACTTATATTATGTTGCATGCAACCTAGGTGTAAACCTAGATTAGGAGTATGCCTATAAAACACATTGATGTTATCCTCCAACCAACTAAGATGTATCAAACCAATGAGAAACATAATGTCAAGGTCCTTGATGACATCCATGTTGAGAATGAGCATCATTTTGATAAATTTAACATAGAGGAAGATTCTAAAAATTAAAATCATGAATCCAATGAACATGAACAAATAGATTCAAAACAAGTGCAAGATATTTCATTTTTTCATGACCATATTCATCAAAACCTTAGATATATTTATTGAATCATAAAAATTATATTATAAACTAAAAAATCAAAAAGCATGGATGACCAATCAGGTCCATCTATTGATCATGTTATTATAGCTATGGGTAATCCCCATATACTGATGACCCTCCCTTTGAACACAATAAAACTAAATACTTCTAATGGTGGCACAAGATATGTATTTTAACCTTTATTTCATAAAAACACTATTTATACATCTACCATGGGGTAATAAATGTTTCAACTCAAATACCAGTTCTAAAGCCTATTACTACTAAAACCATTTTCACTTCTTTGTTAGTGACTACTCAACATAGTAATTTAAACCCCAATGGGTCTATATTTTGAACACTCTATTTTAACATTTTATAACTAAGTGAATGTAAATCCTATGTTTGTTAAAGAGATAAGTATAGTAAACCATGGTACAAATATGTAATAAATAGAGCCATTGATCTGTTATATAATTGATTAATTTTGACCTTTCTAAAAATAACAATAAAATAATGTAAGTAAGAACTTAGCTAATGTGCACTTTGTTAATAGGAGGTTGAGTCAATATAACATCTTTTTCTCTTGTATCCTTTTTCTTCTTCCATCTTTCACTCTTTCTTCAGCCTCTCCAACTATTCCTGGGCCACTCTAAGAAGCATCAAAGAGCTTATTACCCAATGGAAACCACATTGGTAATCTCCCCATTTTAAATTCTAATAGAACCTGGCCTTGCCCCATATTTTATTTGGAATTTAGTTATCTAAAAAATTGATCATTTTTTACAATCATAGGCCTTTTCCCCTCAACTTTTAAGATAATCATGACCCTATTGAAGGAAAATTGGTTGTCCTTTGCTCCTTATTTTGATAAACCTAGATCCCCTCTCTTTTATTATATTCTTTGTTATCTAAATATTTTCATTAAAGTTGCCTCCCATAAATAAGGAGTAGATACATTAAAATTCAAATGGTCTCACCCTCAGCTTAACTGGATAAAACTAAATTTCAATGGGGCTACCAAAGGTAACCCAGGCCTAGCAAGTGTAGGGGGTGTAATAAGTGATTATTTTGAGAATATTTGGGTGGCCTATGCAAGTCCCCTAGGTACCCAAATGAATCATGTTGTGGAGGCATAAGTAGCTCTTTGGGGAATCAAACTTGCATCTAAACTAGAGATGGATTTTCTTCAAATTGAAGGTGATTCTATGAACATCATAAATTGCCTAAAAGGTCAGAATCATGTATCTTAGAACATTAATAGGATAATAAATAATTTAAAAAATCTCATGTCTCATTTCAAAGGTGTATCATTAGCACACATGTATAGGGAGGGGGAAAAGTGTGCTAATATGATGGTAAATATCAGGGTTCATTTGAGATATTTTAATAGTTGACATGGCATTAATGCTCTTACTGACATCATTCCCCTTATTGATCTAGATAGAGGATAGTTTGTACATAGTAATGATGATTAATTTAATGTCAAATCATATCAATCATAAGGGAAGAGATGTATATTCATATAAATATATCATTATCCATCCCTTTCTTAATATTTCACATGATTGACTCAACTCAAAGCTCTATAACATTATTTTATTTGGTCCCCATTCCAACATGCATTATGCCACAAAAGGTTTGAGTAGGGAATTTTTTGGTAGAAGCTTGTAGGACAATATGATGGGTGGGTATCATGACTAGTTTGAACCAATTTCCTATGAGGAAGCTAAGTGATTGGGTGGAATATAGCAATGAGATTCAGCAGGAGATGGAATAAATGAAGTTGACTAGGCTAAAGTAGAAAAGGAATTTGGAGGACAAAGAATAATTCATGGTAAATCATACGAGAGGTAAATCTAACATAAAAATTAATAGTTTTATGGCCAATAAGTTGATCATTTATTTAGAATCAGACTAGTTGGTCTCTTTTTGGGCCCTTTTTGTTCTCTTAGGTCTTTTGGCTAAAGTTTATTGTCTTTTTTGTGGAAGGGTGTTTCTGATCAAGTCTTTTTTTTCTTCTCTAATTTTTTCTACTTTTTACATCTATATTTTGACTTATGTTGTATAGGAATGGAACCCTATAACTTGTGTTTAACCAATCTAATAAAAAAATAACTTAGCTAGAAAGTGACTTAGAGGAATGATTTAGAGGCTAAAAATTGAGGCAAAAATTGGTTTGAGTGTCACAAATAAGTCCCAAGTTTCCAAACCTCTCTTGGATAATATCACCCTAAATGGAAAGTAGTGCCATGTGATGCTAGTATCCTTATTTTGGTGGTAGTGTCCTTTATGTAAGATTATCTTGAAGTTTTGGGTACACATTTGTCTAGATATACAAGGTCTATTCTAACACATACAAGTTTTAAAACCCTTTATATGGCTTGTTTTGACTAAATTTGTGTGCAAACTCTAATCATCTATGTTACTAGGGAATTTAATTGATAAAAGATGAAAAGTGTGTTTGTTAGTAGGGTAAGCTAGACATCCTCAACACCATACTATGATGAGAGTTTCCTACATACCAATATTCTAAAGATGGATCAATCCTAATTTAGTTCTCCACACCTAAAGACTGGTGTAAGTACAAGTGAAGCTATAATGATATTTTACTTGAGTTATTAGAATGTGATTGAGATTGTAAATCTAGGTAATCTAAGCTTAAAATTTTGTAGATGGTAGCATGCATAAGTAGGGTAGAATAGGTATTGATAACCTTCATTGTGCATATCTTGTTTTGAGTTTGTATATGTAATTTACATATGATTTCCATCTAGTAGTTAGAGGGATAAAATTCATGTGTATATATTATTCTATTGCTTGCGTGAGTGATAAAATAGGTCTAGGCTGACCCTAGGAGGTTTAAGATTTTAAAATATATCTATTTGTGAAAATAAGAGGAAAAGGATAATGACACCATTATTGGGACACTAGCACCATGTAGCGCTAATGTCCAAGTGGCATAACATTAGGGACAAAAGGATAGAATACAAGAATTAGGGTTTGGGAAATCTTTAGGGATGACCAAGGATGCATATGGCCCACACAAAGGTTGAAAAAGTGTGAAAATATGATCTAGTATAGGTCTAGGGATAATCTCTGGATAGGTGTTCTCAAGTATCACTCATAACATTAAAGTGTCACTTTTAGGTGATTACATTTTCCCCACCCCCACCACTTTATTCTATAAATGCATCAAAATGAAATGTCTAAGATATAGAAAAATGAAGCATACATGGACTTACATAAGAGGTGAATCTTGTGAAGCTAGGTGTGAGTATGTGAAGCATGTTCCAATGCATGTAATACAAGTAAAACATGCATAGATTAGTTGTTACTTAAGAGATATCAAAATCAAAGATAAAACTAAGTAAAGAAGTAAAACTGAGTAAAAGGATAAAAGAGAGGAAAGGAATGAGTACACCTCATTAGGTATGTGAACTAGTGCATAAAATTAGTGATAACTTATGTGTTTATGTATATAATAATCAATAAATGAATATTTTGGACTGAGTTTATGGTTTTCTTAATCCTCATGTGTGGGTGGCTAAAAATTAATCTAGTTTTGATTTCATCATTTCTCAGCACTGCTTAGTGGATCATGACCTATGAATAGCTTGGATTGTACTAATGATATGTCCAACCCTCTCATGTACATGGCTCAATAACTCAAGTATAATATGACTCCATCATTACCTACCATGTGTAATAGATGCCTGTAAAATTATATTTATGTGATGTAACTATAAATGTCAGCTCTATGACCACTCAGGTATGTTAGGCAATTCTGGGCCACTTAGGAATGCCAACCACTGTAGATAGAGTAAGGAATGAAACTAGTGTGTAACCTATAATATGATGTCAAATGTATAAAACATAGATAATGACATGGAATTTATCATTCCATTTGATCAACTAGTGTGTAAGTGAACATACAAAAATTATTTACCATGCACATTCCCCCAAATTTGATATCTAAACATATGGATTTTGGACTATGTTACAATAATCTATATTTGAGTATTTGAAATGAATATGGGAATGGTAATGCCACACATGATTCTCCCAATCTAATAAAACTGGTATGAATCTAATTAAAACTAGCAAATCTATAACTGAACTTGTGTAAACCTAGACTATACCTGCTTTACTTTTTTGGGTAATCTATATTTTATGAAACTAAGGCTACTAGATAGTAGTTCCATATCTTGGAAAATAGTTTCATGTAGTGATGTGTCCTAATTTGGGAACCAATGTCCTACAACTCTGATTTCTATGGAATAATAATGATCTCTGTGTCACTATTTTCTCATTATGTTTACCCGAGTTTAATTTTTATAATATGAGCCTATGTGCTAGAAAAATGTATCACGAGTGCATTTTGGTAGCCTAATATCTATGGAAACCTCTTGTGAATTACCCCTCTTTTGAGCAGATTTGTTGAACCTATGCAAGAACTATCTTCAAAAGAAAAAGATTTGCAAGATGTGTGTTAGTCAAAGCATATATGATATATGCATAATAATCTAATATAATGTGCATTTGTAAGATCATAATGTAAGATAATTTGAGTCTATGTTTGTGATGTGTGATGTATGTTATGTCTAGAATTCACAAGGGTGTCAAGATATATATAACAATGTATGCAACAAAAAATCCAAGTAATAACTAAATAGCTACCTAGGGGGTTAGGGCATGATGTCCATCACAAAACACAAGTAGGAAGGGGAGATGCATGAGGTCCCTCATGGCATCTAAATTATAGCGTGTATCAAGTAATAGACATGTTTCATATCCATTAATCATGCAAAAAAGCATACATACAACACACATGAGGCACACAAAGAAGATTAAGTAGCCACAATATAAGGGACATGGGCACATGTCACTAAATATAAGAAAATAAGACACACAAGGACATGCTCAAATATCCACATATGCAAGAAAATAATTTGGATTAGATCCACATAGAAATACATGTTCAAATGTTCACATACATAATTAGGAAAAACACACATAAGGAAATGGGCACATGTCAAAAGCATATATACTATTAAAAGAAGTGGCATAGAGCCAAAGATAAATGGCATATTCAAATGCCCTTGAATAGAACAATAATAGATATACAATTAATTATAAACTATAAAAGATAGAAATGAAAGTATGTATGAAAATGTAATACAAATATGTGTAAGATTCAAGATGTACATGCAGACACCTAAATCTAGCCACCAATGACCATCAATCAAGGTTTTCACCAATTTCCACCAAAATGCATAATTTGGCCTAAAAGCACTAAACTGTATTAAAAGAGTTGAAATTTTTATATTCAAGTGCCAATTTTTTCTAAGGTATCATTAAATGGGGAAATGTAATTTATGAAGAAACTAACTTTGATCAGATCATTTTGAGTCAAAATGACATTTTCACACCTAGGTACTCTAGATTGCTCTTTTCTACCAAATTTATTGTATAAGACATGTGCCTTTATTATTTTGTGTTGGAAACATACTAAATGGGATAACAGTTTTGACACATCTTACATCAACTTTCAATTCCAATCTAGACAAATTTTGGGCTAATAATATGACATTTTGACCAGTTTGATTAATTTGTGCACAAATTTCCAAGGTTTTACATCAAAATTGACTAATCATGTTAAAGTCTAATTAAACCAAATTAGAGCCTTAAGTTAATTTTATATGTAACTTGTTGAATAAATATTTATTGGAAATTGATTTTCATTAACTACATCATTAGGTGACATAATTTCTTGGGAAGACATCCACAAGTGATAAATGCCACAAATATCTAAATTAATGCCTCTCATGCCTCATTAAGACCCTCTATTCCTATTTAATTCCCCTCTATCCAAAATATTGATGATCCTATTTATTAATTTTAATTACATAATTGAATTAATCCTTAGCCACACATCTTCATCTTGAGATGGATGATTTAGGTTGATTTTAAACCATTCCAAAAATCTATAAATAGGAGGCCTTGAATATTGAATTTTAATCTCTCATATGCCAAACTTATAATTCCCAAATGAATTCAAAATAATTTAATCTTAGTGTTAGAATGCCTAAATGTTGAGCCAAGCCAATCCAAGTCAAATCCAAATAAGGTACCAATGAGAGATGGAGGACCCACACTCCATTGATGCAAACTTCATGAGCACAAATTGAGCAAGCCACTATAACAAGCATTTTGAAGCATCTAAGGAAGGTTAAGGAAGTTATTTATTTCATGTTTTAGTTGTGTTTTCCATTTTTTTTGTTAACTAAGTTCCCCCTTTGAGATAGGCTTAGGGTGTTATTCTAGTGTGTTTTTGATTGATTTTTGTTATTCACTAACACAATACTAATCTCCCCCTAATGCAATCCTATGTTCATATATTTCATGCCCGATGTGACCTAGCCTAAAAAATTTGGTCAAATTACACCTAAAAGCAACATAGTAACGATTGTCATGTAGGATCTTAGAGTGTGGAGGCAAACAAGATAAAAATTTGAGCAAAAATCCATTATTTTAAGCCATGGTTTTGTTCTCAGGACTGTCAACCCAACTCACCTATCAATACAACTCTCCTATAAACCCAACATGCCTATCCAACCCAACTCACCTATCAACCCAACTCGCCTGTCAACCTAACTTGACTGTCATCCTGAGAGCTAAATTCTTAATGTCATTTGCTCAAACTCCTAAGTGCTTCAAAGTGGATCATTTTAATCTTGTTTTTTTAGGTTAAGGGGGTATTTTATAAGTATATTTAAGTTCTTTTGACTAACCACACACCTTTAAAATTGGGTTTAAAAAGAACTTGATCAAAAATCATGCACACTTCAAATTTGGCTTAAAATGAACATGTCATGTTTCTCACACATTTGAATTGGTGCCTAAAATTAACCTAAGATTTAGATAAGTCTTAGGTACTTTTAATTTAGTGTTTAAAATGCATCATAAATCTTGAAACATTTTAAATTTGGTGTTTTAATCATGAATCTAAGTTAAGTCTTGAATTTTCAATTTGGGTTTAAAATAAATTTAGGTTTTTATTGTCTCGTGTGGTTATTTTGTGCAATATTTTTCATTTTTTTACTAAATCCAAAGGGTTAATAATGAATGTAAGCAAACATTTTCAAATTTAGTGCAACAAATCAACATCACTTCATTTGTTTGAAAAACTTGTTGGTTGATTATTTTAGTGAAAAGAGACATGCATGTATTTTCTCCCATCCATCCCCTTTAGGGAATTTTTGGGATCAAAAGCACCATCACATCATAATTTGAGCCTAGTCCAAGGCATATAAAGAATGTCACTCGAAGCACTCCCCAAAAACTCACAATAGTTTATGTGATCTTGAAATGACCCTAAAGTCTTTCTATCAGTCATTTATTTTATTACATCTAAGCTTATGAGGGGGACTTCATTACCTCCCACAAGTTCTATAGGGAAGATTTGACCTGGGTTTCATCTCTTAGCACTAACTTCAACCACTCCCACTAGGATTAGATTTTTGAGTGGTTAAACTACCTTTTAGTCTTGGAGTTGCACATGGGCCCTATCTGCACTTTGGGCATTGCACTACACTGAGCAAGTGATCCATGTAGTGGTTACAAAAAATACAACATATTTTTGTAACAAGCCAATTGTTGAGGAAACCCAATTAAAGTGATACTTCTCTTATTTACAAACATGAAAGTTGGTAGACGTGGGATTCATCTAGAAATTATTGAAAACCAATTAGTTTTAGTCAACCCCACTTTGACACAACCTTAATAAGAATTTGGATGATTTAATTATATTTTGTCATTTTCTTACTTAGTGTTTTGAGACTAAAACTAATATGTTTGTTTGTAAACCATGTCAAAAAAAAATTGTTTATACGTCACTCTTTTGTCTAAAGAGGTGTTATGTTATCCATTTTACACCACACTTATGCCTTGAATTTTTTTTTTAAATGTTTGTATGTGTTACTTCTTTGAGGGGGGGTAGCGTTATGCTACCCAAAACATCTAAAACAATTTTTGCCTTTGAGTCTTTGAAACATAACATTGATAACATCATTCAAGCATGCTTACATTGTTAGGTTTCTCAATTTATTTCAAGACTTATTTATCATTGCACCAAAAATCATTTGTTTCAAACCATGTCGCATCAGCCATTTGGACCTTATTTATACTCTATCATGTTTTCCAATCTTTTCTAGCTTGTTCGATCAAATCCTAGTTTTCAATGCTGAGTTAAAAAAAAAACCTTGTCAAAGTTTAGATTCAAACATTGATTAACTTTTGTTTAGGCCTCAATTCATGGGGCTAATACATATACATTTCTCTTTTGGGTTGCATAACTTTGGTTAATTGATTACCTAAATTTAAAAACTATTGATTATTTGTTTAATGCCAATCCTCATCATTATTTGTGCCTTTGTTTGGGAGAACATAGCCTTTCTCTAAGAGCCTTTTTCCTTATGGCTTATACCAATTGATCATGTTTATGTTTGATCCCATGTGTCAGGTCTATGTCAAAGTTGTGTTTTTATTAGATTAAATTAAATTCACATCAATCCTTTATTTCAAGTCTAGATTTTGACACCATCCTAACATAGCCTATTTGAGCCTAGCTTTTGACTCCATGTTTGGACAAAATACCTAGAAACTATTTTCCCTTTCCTAATTTAGACTTTGTTTAGAACACTTTGACCTAGACTTTGACATGCCAATTTTTATTCAAATGCTTGAATTTTTGTGTATATGACATTTTACATTAGATTATTTTATGCCAAGTCTTATCACAAACCATTTTAGAGATACAAAACCATGATAAAATCATTGTTTCGAGATACAGGTCCACTTTCAACCAAGATAGACCTAGTTTGAACCATTTATCCTTTAGACATAGTTTTTTGGAGTTTGCAAAACTCTAAACCTTTTATTTTAGAGATTTAATAATTTATGAAGATACATATAGATACACTTATGCTATATTCACATACAATCCAACTTATGATATAATGGCCACACAAAATCCTACTAGGAACCCCTACAGAAAAAGATTTTCTAAGGAGTTTTATTATTCTCCCTACAATAACCATATGCAGAACATAGTCAAAATCCATAAAATCCAAATAAAATTACCAATTGGGATGATATGGTTTATGAGGAGAACTTTGAATAACCAACTATAGATAATGTTTTTTGGGATATGGATCCATACCCTCTTTACAATAATCAATACACATAACATATTCAAAAATCAGCTTATGATCCAACTCAAGATTGGGATGATATGGTTTATGAGGTGGACTTAGATACTTTATATTGTGTGATAAATCAAGTTCTAAAATGCCACTTCATCATTTCATGACCTTATCCTTTGGCTTAAGCAAGCAACCAAGCTCTACACCACCGTATCATTACCATTTCAAGACTTCATCCTTTGGCTCATGTGAGAAATCATGCTCCCTAATGCCCTACCATTATCTAACTATAGGCCATTCCTCATCCAAAACCAATACAATCAAAACCTCAATCTATCCAATCATTCAAATACCAAGATATGTTCAAAACTAGTATTTTTCAACTCATTAGAAACCAAGGCTAAAAAAACCAACCAATCTAAGATGTTTTTGTTGAACCAATCACTTGTGATAACTTAGCCTATGATGAATCACCTATTGATCCTATATTAGTTGTCAAAGAGTCTCACATTGACAATCAAGTCTTTTTTGAGTCACTTCTTAATGATTATAACCACCTTTAGTAAAATCATTACCTTGATGATATACTTATTTTTCAAGAGCCTCCTATTGACAAGCTAGTCTCTAAGGAGTTATCTCTTGACCTTTTTCCTACCATTGAGGAAAATCACTTTAACAAACCAGTCTCTATGGAGCCCATTATACCATCATAGCCATTACTTATCTAAAACCAAACATTCAATAATATGTCATTACAATAGATTACCCATCAGATGAAAAATCAAAATTAGAGTCAAGTTATATTCTTGAAATGACATCATATTTTACATTGGAATCATAATCAACATTAGTCTCAACATTAGATTCAGAGTTCATTGAGTTAGAATTAGATTCAAAAATAGAATACATTCATGACTTTTACAATATTGGTTACACATGCCTTGTAGATCAATTTAAATACATTTGTTATCCTTCTAAATTTTTTGAATATGAGTACTTCAGCTTCGACTTGAGTTATCCTAGTATATTCTATTAGGATTATGCAGCCTCTCCCCATTTCATTATCATTCCACAGGCCATTACCATCAACCAACATTACCATATTATTGACATTCCATCTCTCATATGTGTCGATTGTGACCAATAGAATTACACTTTGTTAAACTACATCCATGGTGATATAGAAATTGAATAAAATCAAGGGGGCCTAAACCACATTCATGTATCAAAGGAACACTCTCCTACTGAAACCTTTTCGAAGGCACTAGGGGACAAACAAAGTTCAAACTCATCACTTCTAGTGAAACATTTTTAGAAGCGCTAAAAGAAAATCAAAGTCAAAATTTAATGTTCCTTAGTGAAACCTTCTCAAAGGTATTATGGAAAAATCAATACAAATTCATTGGTGAAAACCTCATCAAGGCATTGATAGCTGACCATAAAATTCCTTCACTACTTGATGAAGATAATATCAAAGATCAAACCAAAATAGCTTCCAATCTATAGTCTAATCATATGGTAGCTACTCTCAAGATCAAATAATAGAAAAATTTGGTGATCTTATCAAGAGAATATTTAGAGGTATTCAGTTCCACCACAACCAAAGTTATGTTGAATATAGCATCAACAACATTACATGTGACTGAAAGTCTTGATCTTCATTTATTTCCTAAAAATTACACATTCCATTATCATCTACCATTCCATTTCACAAACAAACCTATAATCTTATGTTTATTCATATTTACCATCCAAAATTACACTTTCCTTTATAGAGGCTATAAATATACCTTATCTTGATGTTTGAAGGAATCATAATCAATGACCAATGAAGATCACAACAACATTCTCAACATCTAGATCTTCAGCCATTTTTTGATAGAGAAACTATTCAAACAAGGCATGGGATAATAATTAACATGATTGATTATTTTGTTTGTATCATTTTATAATTAGGACATGCATCTCCACTTCATCAAGAATAATAGAATAATATGCCATTTTACCATACCTAGGATAAATTTTTAAAAAAAAACAACAACAATCACCTAGGCCAAAAACATGTACTATACCATTTCATTTGCCATATCTATATTCCATTGTCACATATTCCTAACATTTACACCATCACTTAGGGGAAACCCTTCTACCATTTTATTCAATCTATCAAAACCCATCATTATCCTAGAGTAAGACCATGTCATCCTATCATTCCATTCTTATCTAGACCAAAGCTTATTTTTAGTCATCCTACCCAATCCTATTTTGATCTTGGTTCCTTTGGTTCTTCTCACACTTTTCATGAGGGGATTCTGATCAAGTTTCAATAATAAATCAAATCAATGTTTCAATGATAGTCTATGAAATTAGTGTGATAGTTTATTTGGTAAGATATCTTTCATTTTCCATCCTATATCAAATTTGGTTTATGTGAGCCTGATTATAATCGCTTATGGGTAAATCACAGTTTCACTGGTCTTCCTACTAGTTATAACCACCTATGGGAAAATTAGTATCATTGATCTATGCAATTGTATCCTAGTTATAACTACCTATGGGAAAACTAGGGGCAACATTTGTTTATCATGCATTGCCATCTCACCTTGCCATTATTATTTTCATTTAGTTGGTCATTTGCCAAATATGAGAACTTGTTTTGACCTAGTTGGTTATTCCTCACCTTTTATGTGGATGGAATTAATATGACTTGACATAATTTTATGACTATGTAGGTCATACTCAATTTATGTTGAGGTCACCTCAATCCCCCTAAGCCCTCTCTCACCATTTTGTGAGTAACCTAAGCCAAACACTCTCACCATTTTATGAACAGGTATCTTGTCATTATTGAATGATTTAAGATCCCTCAAAACTATAAAAACATTTGTAAAACCATTATAAAAACCAAAAACATTGACCAATTATTTGTTTTAAGGATTTTGGGAGCCCTTACTAAGTTACAATAAAATCACTTGTCACTTAGTTTCCCCATCCATTTTGGCCTTTTATCCCATGCACTTGTCATTTTTCAAGACAATTCTTGTTCTTCTATTACATTCATTATGTTGTTTTCATCAATCATCATTTTATTCCCATTTCCTGGGAGAACTACATTTGGCCTAAAGTTTTTTTGGATATTACATCCATGGAACTATGTAGGCAACGTTCACTTACCTAGTGCATTGGAGATAACTCAGCCACCCCCTTTATTTTCTTCAATTCCTCCATTATGTTAGTTTGTTAAGTTGTTGCCTTTTATCTAGGGGTAATGTTCATATGGATTAAATTTAAATTATTTATTTCTTTGTTTTTTTGCCTATTTGTTTGATTTTAGTATTGTTTTAGATTAAGGTAAAATCAGGTTTTGAAGGGGCCCTAAAACCCTGAAACAAAGTTAGAAAGATACATCAAAAATGCCCATCAGGAAAAACAAACCTAAAGCCTACTATAGAACGATATCAAAATCAGGTTTTACAAGGACCTAAAACCACCAATCTAGACCATAAGAAGAAAGACCCCAAGTTTTACAGAGACCATGATACTCACATGAGTTTTAAAAACTAAGAACCAGATATTGGAACCAGTTATAACATCCAACAAAAGGGACCAGAACAATATGAACAAAAAGACCCTAGTCTTCTAATTCTAGGATCATCTTCACCACCTCCTTTCTAATCATTGTAGTATCCTGTATGGATATTTCAGCCGAAGTAGCAACATCTTGCATATCTTTCTTCCTTGAGCTCTGTCTGGTCCTCTTACTTGGCCCCTCCAAGGATTTTATTTCCTCACTAGCTCATTTTCCAAGGTTTGTTGCAGTAGCACATATGCTAGAAGTAACTTCCTCCATCTTCATTCTACTTTCCTTTATGAGCCTTCTGAGATTATTCTCATAATCTTTAATTTTGATAGGAATATCTCTCATTTGCATTTCTAGATTATTGATTTTATTCTGATTAGCTTCCTGATTATGTTCCATTATTTCCATTCTCTTCTTTAGCCCCATTATTTCCTTATACATCCATGAATCAACTTGAAGAATGGCATCAGCTTTGAATTTGGCCAATTTCATGAAGGGAAGCCTACTGTCCTTCTGCCAAATGTCACTAATATCTTCAATATTCTCTTGTGGAGTGAATTCATCCTTTTTAGTTTGATCTTCCATTGTTTTCTATTCTTCGGTAGTAACAAAGTTTTCATTCTGGACAGGATAATCCTTTTCTTGTTCTTTAATCTCCATAGCATGATTGGAATCCTGAACCATATGGTCCTTCTCTATTTTTGAAGCTGGATCATCAAGTAATATATCCATTTATTTTTCACTTCCCCCCAACACTCCTTGATTATCCTCATGATCAAAATTTTCCTGTTCTATTTTTTCCTCTGTTGTATCCCCTTCTTTTTCATTCTCACTTTTATCTTTACCTTCCAAATTAGAATTGGATTCCCCACTATCCTTCCCTTCCTCTTCCTTCAGACTCTCCTTATCAGAACTTTCTATAGTTTCCCACTCAGTTTCCTCATCAACAATTTGTTTTTTAAAACTGGAGGGTTTAGGTTTGAGTTTTTCTTTCCCCTTTACATTTTCATTCTTCTTACTCTGAGAATCCTTGTTTTTTTCAGAATGAGGATTCAAGGCTATGGCATTGTTTTTACAAAAACCCTCTATAATTAGATTCAGTCCTTCATGCAAGATAGGGCGAGATTCCTTTTTTCTATGAGCAAACAGACTTTGAAACAGCAAATAACTCAAATAGAAAGGAAAGGAAATTCTATCTTTGTGCCTAAAATGATTAAGAAAGACAAAATGGAATTTATGAACTCTTTTGATTCTACCATCAAGGATGAAATACTCATGGGTGTAACATAAAACTTCTCTCTAGATACCTTTTATCTTCTCCAAGTCAAAAAAATCTCCGCTCTTTTCCAATTGCTTCTCCTCAACATCCATCTTCGAGAATTTTCTGTATGCCTCATTAGAAATACTGGTCTACTTAGAGAATTTTATACCCTCCATTGGAAGCCCCGTGACCTCTGCAATGAAGTCCTCAGTGAGCTTCACCGTGACACCATGGAGAGTTACTCTATCGTCGACCCAATTTTTTAAGAATGCCATCGTAATGTGGGGTTTAGAACCATGCAACCACTCCATATAACTCACCACCTTCCCTTTCTGAAGAATCTTCCAAACATCCTATTTAGCCTTCCATTCTTCACAATTTTTAGGCTCTTGCTTCCATGGTTCACCCTTCATTTTACAAAACAAACAATATTCTAGCAACGCCCACACACTAATGACTGAAAAATGGAGCCAATTGTTTTCTACTTGAAATGAAAATTGCCTATTTGCTGACACATGCGATAACCATATTACATTCTCATGAGTGTACCTATTTAATGTACGTAATTTGTCCATCGTAAGGCCACTCCACCAAATCATTAACTTGATATTCTAGGTAGATCTTTCCCTCCTTTGAATTAATGGTGTCATAATTAATAAGCACTTTGAGATCAATGTGCTTATTTAATGCATCATGCCATCTCACCTTTTGCTCTGTAAGAACTGCATAATTAGCTATCCAGTTAGCAACCCCATTGGCTTCTTGTTAAGTATGGGATATGGTCACTTTTTCAAAATTTTGAATTAAGGCTTTAATTTCCATCACCATAGCCTCAATAGACAATGAAATTGAGTTTTTATTATTTAGGATGTTTATGATATTCAAGGAATCACCTTCCAGGCATAATTTTGAAAATCTTGACTCAACAGCTAGTTTAATGGTGTAGAGAGCTGCAGTAACTTTAGCAATATGACTATTCAACTTACCAATAGGGATAACAATAGCATCAATTACATTTCTTACATGATCTCTCAAAACTCCTCCACATCTCACTCTTCCCAAATTCCCTTTAGCTGCTCCATCAAAATTTCCTTTGATCCATCCAATAGGAGGAACATTCCATTTTACACCTGATCTTGGATTATCAATCTTCAAATTAGGCCTTTCAGATCGTAAGGGGTTATCAAATTGAAAGGATTGATCAGGATTCCTCTGTGATTTAAAATTCTCCTTAATTGTTCTAATAATATTCTAACCCAGCACCCATCCTAGAAGTTCTTTACTTCTAAATATTCTATTGTTTCTTTTTTTCCATATGCCCCACCATATATGAGGAAGTGTTAGTTTCTAGAGAAAATGAACATCAGTATTCTTTGAGGGATAGCACCAACTTTTAAAAGATAGATTTGCACTTTTTTGATGAACCCATTTTATACCCCAAAAATTAAGGATCTCAGTCCAAACTTGCTGCGTGTAAGAGCAGTGCAAAAACATATGTTATCTATCTTCAAATCCATTTTTACATAAAATACACCTATTAACCACATTTATTCCTCTTTTCTACAAATTGTCAAGAGTCAGGATTTTATTTTGAAGTAGAGTCCAGAAGAAAATATTAATTTTGGGGATGAGCCCCTTCATCTAGGCGCGGGAGAACAAAGGTTGATTACCATTTTCCTTTGAAATAAAAATAGTGGATACTTTAAATTTTCCACTAGGATCATCATGCCAAATAATCTTATCCTCAAGATAGGGATAAAGAGAGACAGCATTGAGAGATAATTGAATATTTTTGAGGTCTTGATTAACATCAGTTAAATTCACCCAGGAATTATTCTGCCAATACTGACTTACAAGTATACCATATCTCTACTTACATCGATCAACAACATCCTTATCTTGAAAATATTCTATCAAAGGATAATCTTTTAACCAGACATCATCCAAAAATTTCACCTTTAGTCCATTACCAACTTTCTAAGAACATCCTTTTTCTAAAGTTTTTTTGGTCCCTTGAATAGCCCCCCATATGGAAGAGGGGTGAATTACATCAGGGTAAGAAAAGAAATCAGAAAGGATATTAGCATTGAAGAGATACTTATGTTTCCATATAGACTCCACTCTTTGTTTTATTGGTAAACTCTCCATCCCAATTTGGCTAAGAGAGTTGTGTTCATGCTTCTAATTTTCCTTATTCCCAATCCCCCTTCCCTGATTTTAGTATTGTTGCCTTGATTCAGTCTGTGTATTAATTAGGTGATTCCTTGCCCACACTTACACTTGAATCCATCCATATTCATATGTATACATTGGCATCATGGTTTCTATCATTGATTCTTTGTTTTTTTATTGAGTATTGGATTATAGGAGTCAGTCTTTATGCATGTTTCAGCCAAGTCCTCTTGATGTTATAACATGATGCCTAATGACATGTGTTATAAAAAACCTTAGCTTCAAGAAGTCTATTCAATAATGGTAGTATCAAAATCTCTTCAACACTGACATCTTGATTCAATCCCAATCATATCCTACATAGAGTAATTAAATAATGAAATAATTTAGACAAGCATCTCCCTACTAGTAGGTTATCCCAATTCATATTTATCCTCTGTATGAGATTATAATAATCATTGGATAAATCAATCATGTTTGTCATAATCAGTCCAATGATTATAACTACCTATGAGAAAATCATTGCACACCGTCCCACCTGCATTTCTCAATGATTATAACTACCTTTAGGAAAATCATTATGTTATCACCACTTTAATTTTTTTCCCATAGAGGGGCATGTTACTATCTTTTTTGTTTGTCCTAACTGGGACAACTTCATCTTCTTAATGATTATAACCACATTATAATTGCTTTTGGGAAAACCATTGTACACCATCTCACTTAAATTCTTAGTGATTTTAAATACTAAAATATCATTATGTTATCATCCCATCATTTCCCTTTCTTTATTCCCCTCATCTCTGTTCTTTCAAGGGAGCACTTATTGGCCTTTCCTTGTGCCAACCATTCCCTCGAGGGGGCATCATACAGTTAGTTCATCATCATTGTAGTTGTAAGCATACAATAATTTTTAATTCTTTGAGAAGACATTACTATGCATATAGCTTTCAATTCCTTCCCAAATAGGGGAAAACTATAGACACCTAAATTTGGCCACCAATGACCATCAATCAGGATTTTGACCAATTTCCACCAAAAAGGATAATTTGGCCTAAAACCACTAAAATGAATTAAAAGAGTTGAAATTTTTTATATTCAAGTGCCAATTTTTTCCAAGGTATCATTAAATGGAGAAATTTAATTTATGAATCAACTAACTTTGATCAGATCATTTTGAGTCAAAATGACATTTTCGTACCTGGGTGCTCTAGATTGCTCTTTTCTATCAAGTTTCTTATACAAGACATGTGCCTTTGTTATTTTACATTGGCAACATCCTAAATGTTATAATGATTCTGACACATCTAAAATAAAATTCCAATTCCAATCTAATCAATTTCAAGCTAATAATATGACATTTTGATCAATTTGATTAATTTGTGCATAAATTGCCAAGCTTTTCCATCAAAGTGGACTAATCATGTTTAAGGCTAATTAAACCAAATTAGGGCCTTCAGTTAATTTTCCATGGAAATTGTTGAATAAATATTTATTGTAAATTTATTATCATTAACTACATCATCATGTGAGATCATTTCTTGAGAAGACATCCACAAGCCATAAATGCCACAAATATCTAAATTAATGCCTCCATGCTTCATTGGGACCCTCCATACCTAGTTAATGCCCCTCTATACCAAATATTTATGAGCCTATTTATGAATTTTAATTACATAATTGAATTAATCCTTAGCCACACATATTCATCTTGAGATGGATGGTTCAAGTTGATTTTATACCATTCCAAAAATCTATTAATAGGAGGTCTTGCCTATTGAATTTTAAGTTCTCATATGCCAAACTTATAATGCCCAAATGAATTAAAAATCATTGCATCTTATTGTTATAATGCCCAAATTTTGATCCAATACAAGCCAAGCCAATTCAAATCCAAATAATATGCCAAGGAGATATGGAGGTAGCCACACTTCATTTATGCAGACTTCATGAGCACAAACCAAGCAAGCCACTACAACAAGCATTTTGGAACATCTAAATAAGGTGAAGGAAGGTCGTTTTTTCATGTTTTAGTTTTGTTTTCCATTTTTGTTTTGTTAACTAAGATCTTCCTTTAAGATAGGCTTAAGTTGTTAGTTTAGTGTGTTTTTGATTGATTTGTTTTATTCACTAACACAACACTAATCTCCCCTTATTGCAATCTTATGTTCACAAAGTACACATGTTGAGTCTGAAGTAGTAGTATTGGATTAAAAATATGAGTGTAGCATGATCAATATTAAGGTATAACAATGTTAAAATTATGATGTATAGTATATAAATATGTAACTTGGTAATTGAAACTATGTATAAGGTTCCCCTAAGTGGGAAAATGTTTCAAATGAAGAACCTATACATCTATTTATATTCCCCCAATGGCTAGATAATATTAAATATAGATCGGTGTAGTGGACCTAAGTCTTATAGGCAATCTAAAATCACTTGACAAGAATAAGTGAAGCATGTATGTATGATAAAATTTACAATACTAAGATAGATAGCATATGTAGTGTCTATAAAATATAATAAATATAAACATGGAAAAACATACAATCCATAATTATATGTTTTATGAGTAAATATTTGAATTTTTTTTCATTTTCTTGAAATTTTATATTATTTTGGTATATTTTAGATATTAGATATGTAAAAAAAACATAAAAATGAAAATATGTACAAGGATCAATAAAAAATGAAAGTATGTACAAGTAGGGAGGAACAATACTAACTCATGAGTCTCATCGGAGACTCACTATCATTATGGCCTATGCCAAAAATAAGAATGGTAATATCTTATGTATTGTGATTGCTATGCTTGAGTTAAAAGGTTTTGTAGTATGAATTTGGGTATTTTTCATAATAATAATAATAATAATAATAATAATAATAATAATAATAATAATAATAATAATAATAATAATAACCTAGAATGTTAGAGGGCATTACCTCATACTATGGATTTGACCTTTCTGAATTATGCTTTGGATTATTGATTGTGTTTTTTCTATTTGAAATTGAGAATATTTTAGACTTATGATGTTGTGGAGGCTCTTTTTCTAGAAAGCCTTTTTTGATAATTGTTTTCGTCTTAGCATGATTTTGACTTTGAAACTTATGTTTTTATTCTTTTTATAACATTTCCTATGTATCTATACATTTTTCCTTGATAAATTGTATCTATGAATTATTTTCCTTAGGATGTTCAATAAAACCCAAACCTTGTTGACCAACATTATCTACTATTAGAATAGGAGAAGTAATGCCAAACCTTGATCATGATAATTAAACTGTTATAGATATTTTTTCCTAAACCCATACTACTTTGAAAGTTGAGCCTTATTTTTGTAGATGTATATTTACATCTCTTACTTGTTTTACCTATGTTTGTTGTATTGTTTCTTGCTATGATTTTTATTTATGAATATTTTATTTTTTTTGAGTTATGCTTTGGTAACCACTTTTGTATTGTTTATAAATCTAACCCTTTTTAACTTGTAAATGTGCCATTGTATGATGTTTGGATGACGTGTCACTATTTGAGTCATTTATATCCATTATTTTTTGTATTTTCATTTTTAATGCTAGACATGGATAAGTGTGGTGTCCATGCATTCTATGATATGCATAATGATATATGGATCTACTCACTGGGTGTATAGAAGGTAGGTTGATCAACTTAGATTTAATAATTACACTTAGTATCTCACTTGAACTCTTATTAGACACTTGTAATATTTTTGAATCACTCATAATAGATACATTATGTTTTACTTAATGATTTAGATATGAAAGAGTGCTAGGCATAATTTTTCTAGGTGTAGATGCATATACATGGTTTACACTAACATATTATAAATATTATGTATATATAACATGATTTGCTAATAATGTGACATTTTCAATTAATAAATTATTTTGATTCTATAATTATGATATTAGCTTGTTCATACTGATAATTTTATCCCTTAAAGTATCACAAGTGGAAAACCTAGTTACTTTTGATTGAACATGTAGGCACACATCCTGTAAGGGATAGGTGTTAATAATCTAAGAATGGGCATTAGTGATAATGGTATAGATTACTTCAAATCATGGAGGAGTGATATCATGGACCTAGTTAGAGGGAAATAATCCATTACCCTAATGGAGATGAGGAGGAGAAGGAGATTGTTTCATGTATATAAGATATGACATTGAAATTTCAAACATAGTTGTTAGCATATGTAATAGATCTTATATGTATGTAAGGGCTTGTTTCTTAATTGAATTCTAAATAAGATAAAAATAGCATGTTTGATATAAAATGAAATATTACATACAATTTAATTGATATAAAGCATCATCTATACATGTGTTTATGTCTTTTTGAGTTCATTTTGAATTAGTGGAAAAAAACCCAGAAATGAAAGTATTAAAATTTACAATAAAAAGTGATAAAATTATCTCATGACTATCATGATTATATAACATAAAAATAAGAATATATATGCATCTAAAATATAATTTGTGTCTTATAAGGCTAGAAACATAAACCCTAGGGTTATCTAGTGTTACGGTTTGTGCAATATTCAAAGTAAGTTAGGTTCACAAAATGTTTTAACCTTTGAAGACTTAGTGAATGTAAATCCTATGTTTGTTAAAGAGATTAGTATAGTAAATCAAGGTAGAAATATAAAATGAATACAACCACTAATCTATTATATAATTGACTAATTTTTACCTTTTTAACATTAACAATAAGTAATGCAAGTAATAACTTAGTTGGAAAATGACTGAGATGAATAATCTAGAGACTAAAAAATGAGGTAGATACTAGTTTGATTGTCTAAAATAATATCCAAGTGTCAAAACCCCTCATAGATAGTATTTATCTAGTTAAATAGTATATCCATGTGGCACTAGTGCCCCTATTTTGGTGGTAGTGTCCATTGTGCATGACTATCCTGAGCTTCTAGGTGCACCTGTGTCTAAATTTTCAAGGTCCATTCCTACATGCACAAGTTCTAAAACCTTGTATATGACCTATTTTGAATAAATTTGTGTGTAAACCTAATTATCCATGTTGTTAGGGTATTTTGGTTGATACAAGCTAAAAATGTGTTTATTATTGGGGTAGGTTGGACATCCTCAACACCCCACTATGATGAGAGTTTACCACATATAAATACTACAAAGAGGGATCAAGCCTAATGTATTTCTCCCCACCTAAGTGTTGGTACAAGTTCAAGCGAAGCTATTATGACAATTTACATGAGTTATTTAAATGCATTTGAGACTATAAATCTAGGTAATCTAAGCTTAGGAATACTATAGATGGTAGTATGTAGAAGTATGTAAGAATAAGGATTGATAACCTTGATTATGCACACAATTTTATGAGTTTTTATATGTAATTTGCATTTGATTTCCATCTAGTGATAAAATTCATGTATATATATTATTCAGGTTCTTGTGTGGATTCTAAAAGAGGTCTAGGCTAACCCTAACAGTTCTAAGATTTGAAAAGATATCCATTTGTGAAAAGATGAGGGAAATGAAAATAGTGACATTATTAGACACTAGCACCATGTGGTGCTATTGTCCATATTATGACACTAGTGTCTAAGTGACATAACACTAGGCATGAAGGGCTAGGATACAATAATGAGGGTTTTTTATTACTTTAGTGATGACTAGGGATGCATGTGGCCTATATGAAGGTTGGATAAGTGTGAAAATAGGCTCTAGGATATGTTTAGGGCTAAGCTAGGGATAGGTGGTCTCAAGTATCACTCTTAACACTTAAGTGTCACTTTTAGGTGATTACACACTCCTTAAAGATATAAAGAATTTGGAGGACAAAGTTAAAAAAAATTAACAGAAGGATTTAAAGTCTCCTCATGTGAATGATTCCCAAGATGTGTTTTATAACCCTATTTCACTTGATATATATTTATACCCTTTTCCAACTGGGTTTTTTTCACATAATTTCCCATTTTATCATGATAAGGGTGATCCTAAGTATCATCTTTAATCTCTTTATGCAACATGACTTGATTTTTCCTCTAATGATTAATTTTTTCCAAAATTATTTCCAAAGAGCCTCAAATATTATTCTTTGATGTGGTTCTATGATTTACCTTTCCTATCTATAAAAGCATTCAAACCTCTTGCAAATTAATTATTAGCATAGTCCTCTATTAAATTTTTTGAAAAGGTTTCCTATGCCCAAATAGAAAAAATCAAACAAGGACCCAATGGACCTATCAATGAATATGTCTTGATGTACAATACAATGTTGGATAAAATGACCAATCCTATGGTAGATAAATAAATTCAAGACATATTCAAATAGAGTTTTCTTTCTCCATTACATGAGTCTAGCTTTTTCAAAAAAATTAAACCCTTTAATGAATTGTGCCATGTTTTTTGGGACCATGAAATGAAACTTATCTCATTGGACAAACTTAAGTATGTAGAAAACACATAGAATAAATCTACATGCAATTCCAAGTTTAGAATAAACCAATTTCCAAGGTAAAACCTTCTGAGCCTAAAAATGAAATAACCACCATGGTTAATGCGATTTCACAACCTAATCAACTTAATTTTTTCTAATGCAAGGAGATAATTAACACATTTACTTGATTCTTATATGACTAGTGTAGTTTCATATTATATCTCTCCCTCATCATATAGAGGTTGATATGAGTCAACATCTACCCAAAGGATATGATGTTAATGCTTATTGTGATTATCAATAGGGACTAGGGCATTCTATGAACAAATGTTTTCAATTGAATAACAATATCCAATACCTTAATGATGACCAAAAAATTACATTTGATGATCCTAAAACATAATTAGGTTCACAACTTGGTGATCACCATAAATAAAAAATATTTAACAATCCTTTGTAAGACCTTTCTAATAAAGAACCAAAAGTGAAAATGCTATACAATGCACATCCTCCTACATTACATTAGGGGCACCCATAATTTGGGATTATGGTTACTTATACATGACATATGCCTCATATGGTTCAATATTCTAATACTTTTGATGACAATGATATTAAGGATGATGGCTATGATCAACATTCTTTATTCATATGATCATACCTTGATAAATACCCTATACACCGTGTTATGATTGATAATGGTATAATAAAAAACATGTATACCATGACATTACTTACGAACTTGGGTTATACTCATCATGATCTACACCCTTATACTAGGTTAGTTAGAGCATTTGATGGGACATCATAGTAGTTTTTTAGTGAGATTGACTTACCTTTATGGGTGGGTCCCACACATATGGTTACTACCTTTTTAATTATACCTTCCACATGTGTCTTTGATTTTTTATTGGGATGCCCATTGATACACACTCTTTGATAAGTAACTTATACAGTGTATGGGTGTGCTAAATACATTCATTCCAATTGGGTAATTACATTTTCTAAAATTACATAAGAGCTTTCCCTTGAACAAGAAAAAATTATACCCAGATAATTAATTGTCAAGCCTATTAAGTCTAATTCACTACAAAAGGGTAAGCAACATGCAATCCCATTTATTATCCATCTAATACTTGAAAAACCATTACATCTAAGACATACAGTAGATTTCATAGAATCCTTATCTACTACACACCATATTTAGATATCCATAACACCTACACATGTTCCTCTTACTATTGTTCTGAATAACCCACAAAGCACTCAATGATGCATTCCATAAACACCTACTATTACTCCTAATATTTATCCAAGACTACAGAGTCTTATTTTACATATGTAGAGAATCACAAATACTACAGTGACATATATTGCACATATACATGCTCCTCAACAGTGTCACAATTTTATTACACCAAATTCAAATTGAGGAGATATATATGACCACCCTTTGGATGGCATCATAGGATAGTATTTCCCTTTCCATATTCAAAAATACTAAAAAAATCAAAACATTTAAAAATCCAAAAATATTTTTTGGCATATACATATTCTATTAGCTCTTTGACATCCATGTGTTAGTTTCATATTGATGGATCACATATCAGTTACTTCTGCATGCATGTGTTTCATGCTTCTATTTGATTTTTATACATGCATACATAGATAAATGATGCATGCATACATAGATAATTAGTGGAATAAAACCTAGAAATGAAAGTATTAAAATTTACAATAAAAAGTGATGAAATTCTCTCATGATTATCATGATTATATAAAAGAAAAATCAGAAGATATATGCATCTAAAATGATTTATCCACTTATGGATGCTGGGATTTCCCTTTTCTCATGTCATCATGAAATCAGGGGAATCTACCTCTATGATCATGATACTTCAAAGTTATATTATTCTATGGTAACTTTACATTATCATGTTTGAGCTTATATAATTATACTTACACATGCCTTTATACATGATTATATATTTCATACTATATTTGGTATGTTATATAATTGATAGTTTTGCTAACACATTGGATCCATGGCTACCATGGTATGTTTATGTTGGTTTTTTGTGATTCCATTTATGCACTTTCTTAAGTGTCTTTCCTTGTTATTATCTTGTTTGTTGAGAATTTGAATATGCTCCATTGCTTGTCACCCCCATTATTTTATTTGCTCATTTGACATTTAATATGTCATCTATTATTATATGGACATTTGAATATGTCATTATTACTTTTGTGGACATCTGACTAAGTCATGTCCATGTGATTGTGTGGCAATTAAACATGCCCCTTATTTTTGATCTCTTTGGACCATTGCCTTTTGAATTGATTTTAAGTGTTATTGATTTACTTGTTGAGATTTTATTGTTACTATACATATGTTTTCATGATATTGATCATGAATATTACACCTTGATGTGATCACATTCTATGCACTTCAATGACCTATTTACCTAGACATATTTTTATATATGCTACATGGCTCATTCACATTTATATGGTTATATTATCATTTTGAGGTGAGTTAAATACTAGTTAATATTATTTCCTCACCTCAAAATGGGAGGGAATATTAGTGAGGAATGTAACTCACCTTAAAATGATATCATTGAGGCATATCAGTGAGGCCTTCACACATTTATAGTTTCAAATATTTAGTGGGGGCATGTTTTGGAAACATGTTCTCCACACTTATTCAATATTCAACATACCTAGATTATAGTGGGAACATGTTTCGGAAAGATGTTATCCACATTGGCACTTATATTAGTTTGAATATTTATCCATATATAGTGAGGCATGATTTGTAATCATGTTATCTACACTTAAATAGTTTATAAATTGGCCAAAGCACATAGTTAAATGATTCATATTCACATTTATGGTAAAATTATATACATTGGTCTCAATGTTATACATAGTTTTAACATGAGACATATCTAAGGTGAATATGCTATTAAATATGTGCATAATATTTCAAAATATAAATAAATTTTATATTCTAAACACCTTTAAGGACTATCACCACCCACCAAGTTTGACTTGTATGAACTATATTGAGCCAATTTACTATATAAGTTGGTATTTTGCTATGGTTGAGATGATTAAATCACTCAAAATTGACAAGTTTTTAGGTTGGAATTGATTGTATCATTCAATCTCACCCTTTTTATAGTGTGAGTTGACTCGGTTCACTCACACTCACTAGGTTATAAATTTGATTGGGTTACACAGTTGAGCTAGTCTCAACTACCACATGGTAATTCATATTTAATCCAAAATTGAGGGAATGGGCCCTTCTCTCTCTCTCTCTCTCTCTCTCTCTCTCTCTCTCTCTCTCTCTCTCTCTCTCTCTCTCTCTCTCTCTCTCTCTCTCTCTCTCTCTCTCTCTCTCTCTCTCTCTCTCTCTCTCCTTAGATATATGCACTTTCCATATATATTTATCCTAATCTTAGTTTTAGTGATTCATAATGATACAAATTTCAAATTAAATTTTCAATAGGTAAAGGAGTTACATCGAGACACAAGTATTCTTAAAAATTACTCTTTCATTTTCAATCATTTCAATTTTTTTTAGTTTCATATTATATATAATAATTATTAATGTAACATGCTCTTGGTTTTTTGTTACTCACCAAAAAATCACTCAAGATGGACTCTAACAAAGATAAAGTGTGTTATACACACCTAGGTACACATCCCTTTCCTTTAAATTAGCAATTTCATTACAAAATTAAAGGAGGGGGGAAATTTAGATACTATTTTTGAATTATATATAACCTTAGTATTTAATACTTGAAAAAATCAAGCCTTGACTATTACTCTTAGTTTTAGACCTTTCCTACTTTTATACATCTCACATTTGTTAACTCTTATGTCCCTTATCCTATATCTTAGTCTGAACAATCTTATGTTAATGATCCAAGACTTCTATTTTGTCCAAAATAATTAAAACCTTCTTATCTTATGCCTCTTTAAGTTCTGAGCCTGTATCTATTTTCTTGCTCTTTGGACACTTGCATCCCAGATAGACACCTATGTTGATGCAAGTGTCCTATTCTAACACAAGTTTCTAGTGCCCTAAATTCATATAATTTATAAATGAAACATATCTTAATATTTTTCATAAGTACTTTAATTTGAGTTATTCTCTAAAGGGATTGGTATAAATACAATATCAACCCTCACTCAACCTACACCTATAAAAACCTAAAGAGACTAAGGTAACTTATCAAAATCACTCAATCAAACACTCAAGTGAGTAAAACTTCCACAATTTTTCCTATTTTCATATCAATTATAGGTACAACACATATATAGGTATTACTTACTAAAGGAGTATCCCAAGAGCTATATTTTCCAAGTTACATGTTAGGTCACTATTGTAATTTCTTATCACACATTTCATGAGTCACACATAAGCCAATATATAAGGGAAATTATATATATTTAAATCCCTCTTATGAGTATTGTATTTGTAGGAAAATCTCATTGATAGAATGGTATTTGGGTTAGCTTGACACCATGATCATGCTAACCCATTCTTCCCATGGCCACTATGAGGAGGAAGAACTAAGGTTTTAATATTTGACAAGGAGTGATAATCCATGACCCAAATTTGAATCCAAAAAAACAAAGGGGGTAAAAACCCCAAAGTAATATATGTTATCGTATCATGTTCCAATAGTTATTCCATACAAGACACTTTTATCCAACCTAGACACTAGTACTATAATTTCAAATAGAGTTAAAATGAGATAAAGGTTGTAATATAAATTTGGTGAAAAAATAGAGATAAAAATAATAATTTAAATAGTACTATAATATCAAGTACATTAGATAATGAAACAAACATCGATAACAATCCTAGTAGTGGGATTCCTAACCACCCTATGAACAATAAGATGACACATAAGGATGAAATTTACACTATCTAGCAAAGAAAAAAAATGTGGAGAAGAACATTTGTTTGTATTGGATTAATTTTTGAGGAGACACAACATTAATGATGAAAGAGTGATGTATTTGATTTTATTACAACACTAAGACATGATGCACTGAAATGGTATATGAAAACTTAATCTAGACATGCAACTATATGGACAAACATCCAAAAATCATTTAAAGGTGATTTTCACTACCCAAACATGCCAATATAAATCATCAAAAATATGAGAGAATTGATTTAGAAGGAAAAATAAACTGTCAAAGATTATGATTAATACTTTAAATCCATAGTGAAGAACTTAGATGAAACTCTGAATGAAAAACAAAGAATATAATAGTTCATATCTAGATTAATCACATGTTATAAATATAATATTTATGGGGATGGGATTATATTCAACACATTTTCATAAACATTAGAAATAACATCAAGGCTTGAAGCACCGTCCTGAAGAAGAGATATAGATACCTCATTGAAAGACAATGTTTAAATATTATAGTTAGATTTTGAACAATTGGGACTAAAATGGGTGATAGAAATGAAAAGTTGTGATTATGTGGTACTAAAAAGTATGCACATATCACCACAAAAAATAATTTAGTGTACCACTTGTTGTGACAAATGGAATTTTATGACAAAATGGCCCCATAGTGATTATAAAAAGATCAATGGTAATAATATCATTAAGACCACAAATAGGGATGATATAGTGAAAGGATTTACTATTTAATATGCATAGTGTATGATCAACATCCACAACACTTATGTCTTATGATGGAAGTGACCCCTATGATGGGAGTCATCTATCCTTTCATTTAACTAAATTTTCTATTGATTTCACTTAAACCAAGGATGCCATCCAAATCTATATGTAGTAAGGTTTGTGGTTGTAAGCTAAAGGAATGGTTTGGGTGTGTTTATATTCTAAGTGTTTTATCCTAATATAATCTAATCTAACAAAACTTAATTATGCAATAAGGAAGCACACATAAAAAATGAAAACACTCTATGCTAGAAATGAGAGTAATCTAACTTGTTGAAATAAAACACACTACTGAAAGGTAGGCACACTATTGAAAAATAAACATGTTTCTGAAAGATAAGCATACTACTGAAAGGAAAACACATAGCTTTAAAAAATTGAATTTAATCTGAACACTAAAAGATAATTCCTTTTAGGTTTTAAGACTGAAATAAACTTATAACTGATAAAACCATAAACACATTGGAAACATAAAATATCATTCAAAACATGTTCATAATTATTGAAGAGTGTGGGACTTTGTTCTCCTTGGGAATAGGAATGTAAATAAACTTAGTAATTTCAAACTATAAATATATTCATTAATTGATCAAAGAAAAATACATGAATATAGATACAACTTTTATTACTGTATTAAAATATCAACTAAACAATTCAATAACTTAACTTTCTCCATCTAAGACATAGAGATATGCCTATATATAATGCTACAACTGTAGATCCCTAAATCTTAGTAACTAATATTCTTCTAACAATAAGAATATCCTAATTCAAATGTATCTTAAGATATAAAATTTATTTTTATAATATAAAGAACCACCTGCTACAATATCCACTAAGAATCTACTAAAAATACTTTCTTATATCTATTAGATTGATTGTCTATAAAAGACTAATGATATATTTAAAATAATTGAACTATAGGAGATTTGTTTATAGATTTATATTTATAGTAATACTATAAATATAAATTTACCAAAATTTTCAATTATTTTGACAAAAGAGGAAATTTTATATCTTGAATATCACAAGTTCAAGATCCAAACTAGGAGAGTCCATAGCAACTCTAGTAGAGTTTGTAGCTTTATCTGTGTAATGCTAGTAGAGTCTATAGTGACATGATTCAAGGGTCTTCAACATTTAATGAGTCCATAACAAGGCCACCATGATGGTAAATATGATGGAATACTTTAGTGGAGGTTGGAAGGATATTTTAACAAGTCTATAGCTACATCTGAGTGAGTTCATAACTACTAAGTGAGTTTGTAGCTATTGGTTGAGTCTATAACTAGATATGGAATAGACTAGATGAGTCTATAGCTTGTCATATGAGTCTATAGTTTGTTATATATATCAAAATCATTCATATGGGATTCCTTGTGAGAATTTTAAGATCATCAAAAAGGTCTTTATTCTTTATGTATTATTGTATTGTCTGTATGTACAAAAAATTGGAAAACTAAACATGCAAAGAGTTAGAATAAAGTGATAGAATTATTAACTTATAATTTAGTTGAATTAATTAATATAGATCATATATTTAATATATTAAGACAAAATATAAGTTTAAGATCCTTTTACTGTTCAGTCCAGAGGAGAGGTAATTGAGGAAAAATGAAGGAATTTGATGGTAAAAATGAATCATATTTTGGAACCATCACCTTATAAATCGAATAATGCATTACACTAATTGTGGGTCATTTAATAACTATAATAATAATTAACTTGATATATATTCACTTACATATGACACCATTAATAGAAGATAAAAAATAATAAAATAAATTCCATTACTATAATTACCAATGAACGATGCTAGTAGACCACACCAAGATCAATAATATCAAACATCTCTAAAAATCAAAATTACCCAACCCCAATAATATAATAAAAATCAATGATGGTATTTATGAGATAGATAATGAGGTTATATAATAGGATATCATGAAAGGGGAAATTAATGCATAAATATGAATAACACACACTAAACTGTGCACTTGACTCCTTAAGGTTAGGTCGAGTCCAATGTAATGGATGGGTTATGGATAGGAATATGGATTAGGTTATTTTTTAGGAAGAATTGGATTTTGAATGGGTTATGTCAAATGGTTATCATGATGGAACCAAAATATATATACATCATCTTATTAATCATTGTGAATGTCAAGCTATGTGGAAATAGAGCTCTAAGGTATTTTGATCTTTGATATTATAAGGAGGTCAAGCTCTTGATTGATACTAGGACTATAAAAATAAGGGAGGTTAGTTTGAATAAATAATGGAATGATATTAAATATATTATTTTGGATATGCCTAGTTAATCTCATCCACAAATATGAATGATATATAATGAGGTCAAACCTGAGGATAAGAAGAAAGGGGTTGGAGGAGGACCTAGGTTTGAATCACATTATATTGCTAACCTCTATTATGGGGAAGGGAGATGATTGGTGGGATAGAAATTTGTTCTTATTCCTCCAAGGAATTTAGAGAGTCAATAATGAGGTGTGGGGTTAGGTTGGAATGAATAACCTCTCTCTTAAGCTTGGTGTTGATATCAGACTATATAGTTATTGTTGAACTAGGTGTCCTAACCCTAAGGAAAAGACCCTCTTAAACAAGACTAAATTATTTAGGGAGTGTCATCTAGAGGAGATTAGGAAAGGTTTAATCATATGATATTTTTTTGGAAACTAAATGTTTGAATAGAATTTAAATGTTTCTATAATAAAGGTTTTAGTTAAGAGGCTTGCACGGTTGGGCAAGGCTTTGGAAATATTTTTGATTTTTTTTGTTTTAAGTGATGTTTTTGAATTGAAAATGAAAATTAACCATTTGATGAAAATAAATGACTTGAAATAAATTAATGATATTAAAACTTAAATTAAACAAATAAAACACTCATTTTTTTTGTATTTTTCAATTGATTTTCAATGCAAGTTAAGAAAGAGAGAACTACTCTAACAAATCAAATGCTAGTTTTTCTAACTTTTCTAGATTTAACCTAGATGAAGATGTGTGTTTTTTTTTGTGTTTTTTATGAATAAATTATGAATGTTCCAATGTGAAAACTAAATCTTATACTAATATGTAAATTATTCAAGAAGAGGATTATATTATAATCATTAAAATACTATTAATTTCCTATCACTTCTCTTACTCATATTAAAACAAAACAAGATTTTAATATTCCTATATTGGATGCACATTGTCTATAAATGATGCCTTTTTTTATTGATATTAATGTATAAGATTTATTTTTATATTATTATTGAATAAAAAAAAATATTGGTTTGTGCAAAACAATAGAAATTAGAATTGAAACAAGATCTTTTGTCTACCTAGGCATGTCTATTGTTTTGTAGTTTCTAGTGAGTGTGAGTGTGTGTGTGTGTGTGTGTGTGTGTGTGTGTGTGTGTGTGTGTGTGTGTGTGTGTGTGTGTGTGTGTGTGTGTGTGTGTGTGTGTGTGTGTGTGTGTAAAGAGTTCATTTTCAAATTGAAAATTTATTGTTTTATATGGATGAAAGTATGAATTTTATATTATAATATTTACCTATATATTGGATGCAAAATTTGTAAACTATGAGTGTATATAATGAGTGCAATAAAATAAAGAAAGTAACTACTTTTATTTTATTACAAATACTAGGAAAATAAATGACTATTTTCCTATCAATTTTGATTTTTTATAGAATATAAATATAATCTACCACAATAATAATTTAACTAATATAATATAATAAAATAAATAAACTAAATAAAAACATCCAATCTGATCAAGGTAGAGACTAGTTGGAATCATGTAGTAGTTGCTTTTGGTGTCCTTAATATGTTAGCTCCTTTATCTAGGCAAAGATTTTAGTAACTCACTAACCGAAAATATTAATCTATGGATCTCAAAAAAATGGGATGAATAATAGAGATATAATACCAAACTAGAAACTAATTTTTGGTTGGCTAAGTTCATTATTTACAAAGACCAAGTTACACAATCAACGACACTTCATTCCTTTTAATGGTGTAGTCAATCACAAAAACAATATAGATAGAGATTTAAAACAATGGTTTTAGTATTTTAATTGTGAAAATAAATAAAAATCTAGGCCCCAATGAAAATTTTTAGATCCAAATTTAATCCAAATTTGGATTACTTCTAGAAGATCCATGGAGGTTGCATGAATCACTTTAATTGTGTTGAACTAGGATTAGAACCTAAGATGGAATCAAAATTATTGAAA
Source organism: Torreya grandis (assembly GCA_037957365.1). Lineage (NCBI taxonomy): Eukaryota > Viridiplantae > Streptophyta > Pinopsida > Cupressales > Taxaceae > Torreya > Torreya grandis. Next base: position 508,211 of record JARHVA010006224.1, on the reverse strand, counting down.
ATGGAAGATGGAGTGAGTTGTGATATATTGGAGGTGAAATAAAGGTTAAAAAAATTAATAAACACAAAATTAACATGAAAAATGTGTGGAAGAGTAAACCTTAGATGCTAATTTGGGAAGATGGCAGGAGGTGATAGAACTACCCTCTTTTACAAGGGGAAGTTATGAAAATAATGTTACAGGTTATAAAACCACCACTAATGATTATTGATTACCATTATTTTAATATAAACCACCCTAGTATAATGTAACCACCATGATATTTTTTAATAAAATTCCCTAGTAGTTCTAAAATACATGTGGTAGTTATGTAACATCAAGTGATAATCTTGTAACACTAGGTGATAATTTTGTCAAGCATATAATGTTTTGAAAACTCGGTTGACATAGGTCATAGAGGAAAATAAAAATGAGGATAAATGGAATTAAAGAGGTAATATGAAGGAAATAGGGTTGAGTGTCTAGAGAGAACCTTATTCTAATCATTCATTGGGATATCACTACATCATCATCAAACATTGTACTAAACATATGACATAGTGTAATTTTTAGGTGTATACATAGTTCCCCCTTAAGAGGATGCTTAGTATTGAATTTATGAGGGTGTGTTCCTAATTAATAACATTAATAATGGAAATATGAAGCTAAAAATACTTACCTGACTTACCTAAGTAGCACAATGAATTCAACCAAGACTTTGTGCAACTTGTTATCTACTAGACTTACAGCCTTAAGAAGGTAGTTTAAAGCCTTCACAATTTGAAGTAAAATGTATATAATCATAGGTTTTGGGTGGTCTAAAATATGTATTTATTCTCTATATTTTAAGGTTTACCTCCCCTTGATTTAATAGTTGGTTCTCTACTATACACTACCAGCTTACTAGAAAAAAGGGAAGAAATTAAATTGAAAGGAAACCTATCTAACTGAGCTGATACACCAAAATGTGTCCTTAAATTTTATAATATGTAATAATAATTATGAAAAAAAACATGGACCTTATTTCACTTCTTAAATGAAAGTATCCAAATATCAATATTTCACATAGAGGCTTAGCTTGATGCTTGATCTAAGGTAGCTAATGAATAAGTCTCTCAAAGACACTACAAAAATATTAATCTTGACATATATAAAATATTATTAAAGAAAAATATGTAAAATTTAAGTATTAAATAACACCTAAAAATAGGTAAAGGGGAGAGGACATATGTGAGGAAGCAATCACTATCACTAACATTCATCTACAAACCATGAACATTCTCTAGTCACAAACATTGAAGAGGCATGAATTTAGTCTTATTCATTATAAAGAGGCAAGTAAAAGTGTTTTTATAAGCATGGAATTTACAAAACTTAGGTTAAGTATTATATAAAATGCTAAAAATAGGCTTACATATAGAGAAAATGAGAAAGGAGAGAGAGATAAAGTAAAAGCCTAAAAATAGGAAAAGTGACATCCACTAGGTCCTTCTCCAAATCCAACATAGTAGTTACATAATTTTATATCATAAAAACTTTGAAAAATATTGTATAGGTTGAGGTATACTTGTTTGAAATGTTGAAGGATTAGTTGGCATTGAATGGAGGAGTTTGACCAGTTGAAGTGCCTACATTCCTTCTTACACACCCTATATATTAGCTTGCTTGTCTTACTTGATGAATGAGTCTCCTTCATTTAAAATAGGTCATCATGTCTTGATAAATTATTTATTTTAAATCTTATCAAAACATTTATGAGGTATATTCACCTGGAAATGGATATTATAAGTCTCTTAATGCATCTTTGACTTTATCTCCTTGACTAGGCATATGAGAGGGAAAGAGTCTTCTTAGGTTGTTGGAGACATTTTAAACCATTGAATCCTTATTAAAAAAAATCATGAATTATTATAAATATTTGAATGGATTAGAGGATAATTGGTATGCTTAAAAAACATTTTTGAATATTTTTATGCATTAATGTGGTGATTGGACCACTTGACTCATCTTCAAGCAAAGTGGTGTAGAAAATAGAAAACTTGGTTTTTCTTTGAATCAGGAAAATTACATCCATGAATGGATTCTAAACATAATTAAACACCTTTAAAAAGGCAATTTTAGCCATAAAAACCTCCAAAAGATGACATTTTTCTCCTATAACATGCCTTTCTTCATATTCCTTTTAGCCTTAAAAAATGGTAAGTATCCTTGTGAAGAAGTGTGTATAGACTTTCATTGAAAAATAAAAACATTTTTAGGACCCTCTATCCTCTTACATATCCATGCCAAGTTATAAGATCCAAATCCAAGTGTAAGTATATATTTTATGCCATTTCTCTCTCTAATTAGGCCTCCTAGGCCTAGAAATAGATATTTGGCCCAAATGGAGACCCAAACGTGTGAAACCTCCCAAAATTATTTGATTCACTTTACATAGACTAATTTCATACTCCATGCCAAATTTGGTCTTCTTTAACCTTGTGTAAGTAGGCAAACCATGAAATGGCAAAAAAATTAGCCATTTTTAAAGCCTATTTTTGATTGCTCTAAAGACTTAGGTTTGATTGATAAATTAAAAGTTATATTTTATGATATTTTTTAATTGAATAGGTGAAATAAATCCCAAGTCACCTTTTATAATGGTTTAAATCCTTCTACACACTCAAACACCACCTTTTTAGCTCAAAATCATATAAAAGTATAGTTTTTAAAGAGTCCATACATTTTCAAGTACAACAAAAACACATTTTGATACTAATTTTGGAGTGATAAATTTGTTTTATTTATTTTAAATGGTCATTTACTCTATATCATGTGCTTTGGAGATTAATTTCTTTAAACTAGTCAAAACTAGTTTTTCTGGTAGCTTAAGTGGCTCAACTTCTTAATGATAGTTCATAAAGTATAGGGCCTTAACCAATAAAAAAATGCCACAAATTGTAATTTAAAAATTTCCCCTCACACCTTCAAATATATTAGGCTCCCATATAAATTATATGTACTTTTATGATCATAAGAAAGTACCTCCTCAGCTAGGTAGATTACATTCTATGAGGTTGAGGAGAGAATGAACATCTTATGGCATCTTAGAGTTTTTTTTGAGTTTAAGACCTCAATAAGGTATTAAAAATTAATTTTGATCTTATCTAATGATAATAATCATAATTTATACCTTTTTGATCCTTTGTAACATTTTTGACTAAGACTAAGGGTTTCTTGACCAAGTAACAGTATTGACCCTAATTGATATGTTCTTGAATTTTATCTATAATTAGGGATTAATCAGAGTTAAATTACCTTTAAAACCTTTTAATCCACCTCCTAATACCCATTTTCAAATTTAATTGTCTTTGAGAAGTCTATTTTACCTTACTTAAGACTCTAGGCATAGTCAACAAACATGGTGCATAGGTTGGTTGTAACTTCATCTTGCTTGAATTTAGGGTCATTAGGTCTATGATAAAATTTTGAGAGGAATAATTGATTTTAAATACTATTTTTTATATTATTTAAAAATTTACAATATATTATATAAACTTCTTATTCATCCAAACCTTCACCATTGTGCTTCACATCCAACTTCTTGACATTGGACACACTTGAGTTGGTTAAACTGACTTATAGGTGTAGATTTTATAATTTTTAGGCTTTAAAATATAAGGTTAATAGAATTAATACCATTAAAAATGTATTAAAAACCCTATTTTATCCCATTACACTTTATGAAAGTGTGACACTTCATCTTCTTCTTCTTGTCTACCCATGTCCTTATGTGATCACATGTAGCGCAACCTAATTGACTATGATTGTAGACTTCAAAAGTAAATTTTAATTTATATCTCTAATTATACTCATTTTAATTCAATATATAATATTATAATTATTCTCTATATTATATTCATCCATAATATCCATCTTCTTGACCTTCACACAAGTTCACATTTCATAGAGGCCTCACTGACTAAGCCAAAATGCCATGGTTGTAGGTGACTATTTGGTGGAATGCAAACATAAAATGCCATAAAAATTATCTCATGATATAAAAATTACAAATTATTATCATTTATATAATTTTATTTCCTAATGAAAAATTCTACCTTTCAAGACTGCTCTCTATAACATGATACTTTCTTGAAATATCCCTATTGTGGATGATTGTTATAGGTGCACATTTTGCCTTTTTGGCCTCTGTATGGACAGAGGAAGGACAAATGACATGGTTTATGATATGAAAAATATGATTCCAAGAACACTTAATAATTCTAACTTACCTTTCATAAAATTGGATAATCATTCAAAGAGCTTGATTAACAAGAAAACCAAAACATGATTTTACCTTAAAAATTGCTAAACTACCTTAATCTCTACTAAACTATGTTTTAAGGTCTTCTTTCATGATTATAACTTGTAATTTAGAGAAATTTAGATCATTATCATCACTTTAAGGGACCTATTTCAACCTAAATGTTCATTTTATTCCTTAGTCTCTCTCACATAACACTAACTCTGGCATATTCTTGTTTACAAACTCTCATTTTCTTACTTAGACCTGACTATGTATGACAGTTTATAACAGTATTTTTCTTATTACTTAGTCATAACCAAGGATTATATGGTATATATTAAATACCTTTATCTATTTTTAAATATCTACACCCTTCATGCTTTCCCAACATATTGAACTTGTGGAAAGCACAAGAACCCTCTCCACTGCCTACAACTTTGAAGGGTTTAACACTTAGCTAGTTGTAGTGGTGATTGGGTAACTTAACTGTATCTTGGAGTTGAAGATCACTCTTAAAATTTTTATTGACATTTTATAAACTTAATTAAAATTAAATATGTGTATTATTGACTCTCTTAAACTTCTAAACATCACTTCAATCAAAAGTTCATTATTTCTAAAGTTAAAAAAAGAGACCTACAAGTCTGTAGGCATGTAGGTTTACTTTTATCACTTTTAGGGCCTATTATCATGTGCATATTGATAATGTTTATCACTTATATTAAAATACCAAGGTGTTATGAGGTCATAATCCTCAATCAATAATACCAATGTAACACTCATCACCATTTTATCTCACCTCTATGTAAGCAAGGTTATAACCAGCATCAAGCCAAGACTGATAGCCAGTTTACCATAATGTATTGGTGATGAGTTGAGAAGATTAACTTGATATAATTAATTTGGAGATAATTTTTATCTCTTTAATCCATATTTGACCAATCTCTATTTTTTTTCACATTGGTATTCAAACATAAGACCATATCAAACTCTCATTTGAAGGCCACAAGGTCCCTTGGTGAGTCACAAGAACATGACTCCTTTATTTACCTCCTTAGGTCTTCATAATTTATTGAAGGGATTTGAAATGAAATTTAAAGGGATTAAAAATTTCATAAAAAAAACCTATCATCATATTAGGGCCTCATAACATCACACAACTTATTTTCTTATGATGATTGGTACACTCAAAAGTATGTATGATGTCTTTATGTTGAGAAATTATGGGTGTTAGATAAGCATGGAGAACCATTTGATTTATTTTTATAGGATTATATAAATTTAAACATTATATAAAACCTTTCACCATCCTCATTTACTATTGAATAATTTGGAACACAAATAAACTATGGGAGTCACCTTGAAAACTATGGAAAAATGGAAATTTATTGACAAAATGGGATCACACATGAAAAATGGGTTTGGATAAAATTTTTATATGATTTAATATAACTTATAAATATCTTTAAATTTATATAATTCATACAAACTATTTTAAACTACCAATTCAAAGAAAAAAATAAGCATGTGGGGTTTCTAGGTAGTTTTAGACCACCCTAGGGTCTTAACAATTATTCATAAAGGATATGAGATTAATATGATGACCAATGCCACAAATATTAATATTAATAAGACCCCCTCCCCTATAAAAAATTTTAGGACCAAACTCTCTCTCTCTTGTGTCTATACTGAGCACTTGAAAATTGCCCTTGTGAGCTTGTGAAGAGGGGGATAAAGGAGAAGAATCAATTTTTACACTTTTAGGACATGTGAGAGTCTAAAACTCATTTATATTACTTATATTAGACTAAAATACACCTTGAAGGAATTTTCACCTAGAAGTGGGGTTCTAAAGTTTGTACAAACCCATAAAACTACCTGTTTGAGAAAAAACTAAGTTTTTCTAATGTGTAAACCATTATACTAACTTAGTTATGATATTAGTAAATTTAAAACTAATTTAAAATATTTTAAAGTTTCAATGGTATGTGGTTCCTATATTTACCATCTTTAAATCCCTTAAAAACATCTCCAAATGCAAAGAAAGCTAGTGTAAAAGAGATGATCTCATGTAAAGAAATTATATCAACCCAAGACCTTATATGACTTAAAATGACCTATTCACCATATAATTTAATTTTACATGCAAATATAGTGCCTTTAAAAGGATTATATTGGTCACAATACAAACATAGGTTTCTCTAAAAACCTAAAACTTTACTTAAATACCCTAATTTCATCAAACAAGACTAATGGGACTTAAACCAAGTGACCAAGTGAAATAAATTGACCTAAAAAAATATGTACCCTCTTGACACAACATGACATACCCTTATGACCCACTAAATTAACTCTGAAGGCATTAGAAATAGTTCCCAATATATTACCTTAAACAATGCTATCAAGGCCTTACAAAGACCATTTGAAGAATACTAAAGGCATGATAAAGTTATAAACAATATTAAAGAAGTATGAAATGCAAAGTTTTGAATTATATGGGTGATATTTTGACCTATGTGGTCAAAATTTTCAAAATTTTGGTGACTCTAGTGGGGAGCATACTTAGTATGCTTAATAACCATTAACTTTATAAGTACATTAGGTATATGAAGTCTCATGCACTTTAAAATTATCACAATTGAACCTTGAAAACTGATTACAACCCTTGACCAAGGCAAGGTGAGACTTGACCTCTTGAAACAACACACATAACAAGACAACTAGACTAAAAACAAAGGAAATTAAACTAGTCTTAACAAAATACCTAATGTGCAACAAGTGCTTACAGAAGCAAAGTAATAAACTACTAAAACTAATTGACCAAGACAAAGAATGATCCACTTGGATCAAAATGAAAATTCATGAACTTACTCCAAGAGATGGTACATGTTTCAAATCAAGGTGTTAATTAAATATGATGTTTGATGGGCCACTCTTCATGCCTACCAACTATATTAACATCTCCTCAAGTGAATAATAAAAAAAAAACTAGTCACCCATGAAGACATATTCATCTTATACTTAAATATATTTCTCATATTGCTTGTCAGCTATAAACTCATCAAGTGATACCTCATCTAGGCATTATCATTGAGTCTCTATGGCATGTTGAATGACTTCATTCTTATTATCACATGCTTCAATTTCCTCAAACTCTTCAAGGAACTTTTCATATTCAACCCAAGCTACATCATGATATTTAATATGTGCTTATTGATCTAAATCCTCATAAACATGCTCAATAGATATGTATCCTTAAAAAAAACATAAATCTCTTATAGAGACTCAATGTACAATTGATACTTATATTTTAGTTCCTTACATTGATCAACTTGGATGAGATCAGCTTAAATGTCATATTCATATTTCTCAAGTGGAGTTATAGGCATGTCAATAATGTAAAGCATGTAATTATGATGTGATTGGTAATCAACTAGCTTAAGGTTAACTTCTTTCTCACTTGAAACCATGTCAAATTAATTCATGACTTCAGCTTTTATTATTTCTTTAAGATCACATCCTTGATCATTTGGAGCTATTTCACATATGTCCAATATCTCACCTTATCTAGTTGAGATGTCATCTTCAAGATCAATTTTAACTTGATTTTCAACTTATTACCCAAGTGAATTATCATTTAAAATATATTACTCATACACACATGAATTGTCTTCCTCACATTATCTTAAAATCTCACTTGCAGTTGCAACTTCCTCCTCTATCTTCTGTAGAACATGCTCCTCTTAAAGAATGGAGATGGTGGGAGGGTGATGGAATTCATTTTTTTGAGAGGGGTTATAAGGTATGGTAGGTTTCCCATGATCATATTTTATATTTATTAGGGAAATGGGATCATATTAGGAGTCTTAAAGAGGAGGGAAAGAGAAATTTTTAAATACTTCTACATTGTGCTCCTTCCACTTAGTAATCACCTTATCAAAATTTGAAACATCTTTGTCCTCATGGATATCTTGAGATTGAGGGATGGGTAAGGAAGAAGTGGATCTATAATAAGGTTTATTCTCTTGAATAAGTATATGATTCTACTATTGATTCTAACTAGGGATCTCCCTTGGCTCAAATTAAGGATGGTCAAGGGATTCATGAGGATAAGGAACATAAGAAGGAAGGTAAGGGATACAAGAGGGATCTTGAAATAGCTCATTTGAATCACCATAATACCTATCTCAAGTCTTGATATTATCCAATACAAGATTACACAACTCATTCCTTTCTAATGGATCATTAGACACAATTTGAAATATCCTAATCACCTCCTCATACTGAGAAGTTAAATAAATTGAATCGATAGGAAATTTTAATGAGATATAATTTTATGTACTTTTATCAACATGTATATACTTTCCTCACATTATTGAAGAATACAAGATTAAGACCACGATAAAGTGGCTTCTTTCCCCACAGGTAAAGGTTAAGTAATATTCATTTTAAATAAGAGTTTCATTATATGATTACAATGTTGAGAATAAGTCCTCATGATTTCTAGAAAAGGAATTTGAGATGGGAGATGAGAAAGTTTTGGTATAAGATCCCATTAATCATATCTAGTTAGAATTATATCAGATAGAGGTGCCTAATGGTGAAGAAACTCTATTGAAAGAGGGGAAAAAGTGTAATTGAATTTATGTTGATAATGGGTAATTGATTTGGACTTAATCGATGTGGTTTTTCCAAGTCTATATGATTGGTTCAAATTAGGTAGTGTTTTGAGTGTTATGTTCAGGTTGATTTCTAGTTATTTAGAATACTTTATAGGTGGTAAAGGAATCCAATAAATAGGTTGATTTGGAGTTTTAGGTAATTCAAATTAAGAACACATTTAGTGATAAGTGAGAAGTAAAAGTGGTATCAATATAAAGTTAATTAGTATCCAAATGTGTCATTTGATTATAAACATGTGAAATGGTTGATGAAGGAGTAGAATATGTTGTTATAATTTTTGGAATCATTATTGTATACACAAGTTCTATAAAATGAGATGGGTAAGAATCTTGGATAGTACAAAAGATTAGGAAGTTGTTATAGCTATAATTTAGATAAGGATTGATATAATAAACTACTCTCCTCCTATTGTTCATGTTGACAACATTTTCATCATTGGTGAAAGAATTAGGATTGATAGAATTTTTGAAAGTGTTGGTAGTTTGAGGTTAAGTAGTACATGATTAATGATTAGGAAGAGGACTATTATAAATAGTGAGATGACCTTTAGCTTTATTAATGAAATCATGTTTGATTTTTTTTTTAACCCTGGTTTCCACATCATAAGCATTTTATCACTCACTAATTAAGTATTTCATAATCAAAATTTGGTCCAATAATATATTAAAGATAAAATTTTCTTAATTAGAAACAAGTCTCATGCGAATGAACCCAACTTTCATAATACCAACAGAATTTGTGTGGATCATATCAATGTTTTATAGATTGATTAGGGTCAAGATCTCATGGAAAAGGCCTAGGATTACGTTTTTGAATTTTCTCCATGGAAAGAGGTTTTTAAGAATATATATTATTCATTTGGGAAAATGTATAACTAGGTTATGAAAGTGGTTGTGAAAGAATAACATCACTAGAACTAATTGGATTAATAGTGTGCATGGTTTGTATGGAATCATAGGTATCCATAACACCATTTTTATCATGCCAAATTTTATGTTTCATAAGCATAAAGTTATAAGAGGAGGATGGGAAGTCTTAAATTGTATTATGAGAAAATCTTAACATTTGTCCTGGTCTACGCCTTCTAAAGATTTGGAGAGAGATTCCTACAACATATTATAATTTTGGGTGGAGAGCATTAGTGAATAAGTGAAATAGATTATCTTTAGACATGTTATGTTCAGATTTATTAGAAAAAGCCTTCCGTCACTTAATGAAAACTTCATAATTTTTGGATTCTAATTTTTTATAGTTGATAAAGTGAGCTAACTTATTTTTAGGAAGACTATTAGTTTAAAATTATTGTACCAATGCATTAATTAAATCTTCTAAACTAGATATAGTATTACTTTTGAGTTGATTATACCAATCTAAATCATCACTTGTGAAGGTTTTAGCTAAGATCATGGTTCCATTAAAGGTATTTTTCTTAATCCAGTTTTTATACAAGTTATAAAATCTTTCTAATTGGATCCATTATAAGTGATAATAGGAAAAAAACCACTTATGTCAATTTTTACAATTTTAGTGACGAAGGGTTCATTTTTTAAGTGTTTTATAGACTTATTAAGATTTTGAATTCCCCATTGAGTGGGTTGAGGATGATTTTGTAATTTTAAATTTTGGTTTTACATTTATATGATTTGATTTGTTTTATTAGTTTGAAAAGTAGTCATTTGATTCATGGCTTGTAATAGAATTTGATTAATACTAATAGTGTATTGACTAGTAGAATTATATTAAGATACACTAGAGGTATCATTGACTTGAGTATGAACATTAGTATTTTGAGTAGGCTAGTTGGAGGAAAGACATGCCATGGTAGTTGAGATACTAGGAAAAGTAAAAGAAGTAATAGATAAAGTTGAAGACATAAAAGAAGAAGTGGGTATATAAGAAGAAAAAGTCAAGGAAAAAGTGATGGGATGACTTTACCCAATACTTATAGAAAGGTTATATATAGGTGAAGGTAGAAAATCATGGTAATTCCCCATCATGAGATTATAAATTATTATGGGATCCTTTCCTTGATGTTGAGGGTTTTCATTTATAAAAAGTAGCAATTCAATATTATATTGTAGATCACTCTTATCCTCAACAATAGCCATTTTTTAGGATAGCTGAGTGCATCTAAAGTTTTGGATGTAGGTAACACAGTTTTGGGTTCTATTTTTCACATGAACATTACTCATATATCGATTTGTTACATAAGTATAAGGATAGAATGAGGATGTTTAGAGGGTTAGTTAAATTTATCATATTGTTTTGATTTTTTATTTTAGTTTAATCCATAATGTACTATAAGGTGTAGGGTAAAGATAAAAGTAATAAGTCAAAAACCTATTGGGTTGATCTGATCAACCTAGTTAGGTAGATAATAAAAAATAATAGTCTATAAACCTATTAGGTCAAGTTGTTTTACCTAATTAGGTAGATAGGAAAAAGTAAAAGTTTAAAAACCTACTAGGTAAATTTGGTCAACATAATTAGACAAACAAGAAAAAGTAATAGTCTTTAAACCTAATTGGTTGATCTAGTTGACCTGGTTGGCTAGATAGGAAAAACGTGATAGTTTGGAAACCTACTATATTGAGCTACTCGACCTCATTTTGGATACGTGGAAAATTATTTGACATATTACTAAGTTTAGTTGGTTAACTTAATTAGACAAGTAGGAAAATACATAGTTTTAAAATCCTAATAATTTGATGTAGTTAACTTAATTTTAAAGGAAAAAAAAGATGGTTTTTGAAATCCTACTAAATCAATATAATAAACTTATTTGTATATGTAGGAAAAGATAGTGTTATACTAAATCATGTTAGTTAACTTAGTTTAATATAGAAAAAAATTAACATAAAATTAGAAATAATAGATAATACTAAGAATTGCATTAGGTCAATCATGACCAACAGGGTCAATAGGTTGATCTAGTGTAAATTTAGAAATATAGAACAATAGTTGATTTTTAGATTGGGTCAACTAGGACTTATAGGATTGACCAGGGCAATCTAGTGAAAATTATAAAATATAGAATAGTAGGTGAAATTTAGACTAATTAGATCAAGACCTATAGGGTAGACCAAGGTGATATATTGAAATTTTTGAATCTAAAATGATAGTCTAGAAACCTAATGGATCAAATTGGTTGACCTAGTTAGGAAGATAAAAAGAAGACATATATTTGATAACCTACTAATTTAAGTTGGTATATTTAGTTATATAGGAAAGAAAAGATATAATTTTTGAAATCCTACTAAGTTGAGCTTGTTGAATTATTGTGCAAAAAGGAAAAGATAGATTTATACTAAGTCTTGTTGGTTAACTTAGTTGAATCTAGAAAAAATAACAAAAATTAAGTAAAAGAAAAGCATATAGAATACATGAATATCTAAAACACACAACATATAACCATATTGATTTTAGTCAATAGGTCTACAATATAGATTATAAAATCAAGGAAAAAGTATAAAATGTAATTTTATAAGTACTAATGCTAACTAATTATTTTAAAATAAGATTAAGAAGTTGTATGAGTTTTTTTTTATTGATTTTCAAGCTTCCAAAGATACTTGTCCATTAGATAGTGATAGTATAATGTTTTAGAGCACTAACTATGGAGAAAGTACTATTCTCATATCCCACTAAACTTAGTTTCAATGGAAAGATAGAATAAACTTATCAGCACTAACCACTAACTAATGCACCACAAAATCAAATAAATGGTTGGATTCCTAAGGTTCAATACAAAAGGAAATCCTAGGCATTTTTGAAACACCATGAGGTACATGAAAACTAAAGACCATGTTTAGCTTTATACTATGGCTATGAGTGGTGGGGAAGCTCCTCACATAACTATATATATCATTGATAGACAAGGAATGTAAATAGATTAATTGGTAGCCCTTATTGATAGTAGATAAGTAGTTTTAAAACTGTTAGCACATAGTTTAAAGGAAATCAAGACAAAATGAAAATAAAGGTGAAAAATCTAATTTAAATTTTTATAAATTAAATAAACAAGCATCTAATTATTTTAAAATTAAATGTGATTTTAAATACTATGAAAGGAAATTAAATTACCTTACTTATGAGGAAAAATAAATGCATAGAATAGGGTTAACCAAGTTGATATAGTTGTAAAATAGAATAGAGCAAGGTTGGTTAGGTTAATATAGTCTATTATGAAAATAGGCTGAAAATAAACATAGCCAGCTACATTGACTTAGTTTGTTTGGTAGAGCAGAGAGACCCAAAACTCAGTTGCCCAAGTTGACTCAGTTGACTGTGTGATACAATTTTATAGAACTAAAAAATTGGTAAGAGTAGAGTATAAATTTTACAGACTGATTAATTTTGTTGAGAAAAATAAATAACAAATTTTTATAATTAATGAAAATTTTAAACACAAATCTATTTTGAATAAACCTAATAAATATAACTAGGTTGATCGGGTTAACTTAGTTTCTTGATTGGGAATGTTAAAGATATGACTATTGAATTATTGTCTAAGCCTAATTGAGTCTTATTGAGGCAAAAATATGAAAAAACATAGAGGTTAAATATAGGCAACTAGGTCAACTTAATCTATAGAAATCTATAAGCTAGAAATAGTAAAATAAAACTAGGTCACATGACCTAGTTGGCTAAAAAATGAAAAATATAGATTGTAGAAATGAACTAGTTCAACCATCCTAACCTAGTTCACTATAATTGAAAGTTCAAAAAATATGAAAAATAACTAGGTCAATGAGCATGACCTGGTTTACTAGAGATAAAGCCCTATAATCAAAAAAAAAAAAAAAAACTTAATCAACCAATATGACCTAATTGACTATATATCATGGATATAAAAACCAAGAAAATTATTGGGTTAACTAGTGAGACCTAGTTGATTGTATAAATAAACCTAAAAATAGAGGAAAAAATTGGGTTGACAAGCATGACCTAGTTAACTGTGGATCCTAGATCTACAAAAAAAAGGTTAAAAATAGGTCAACCAATGCAACCTAGTTGACTGTAAATGAAATTTAAAAAATACAAGAGTTAGACTCATGTTAGGTTCTCCAAAATGTATATAATAGAATAAAATATATCTACAACTTATCTTACTTAGTAAATAAAATCTTGGAGAAGTTAATCAACTAACATATATTGTGATATTTTTATATTGGGGGCATGACCAAATCGGATATGCTAAACCTAAGTAAGTAGAACTTATCACATAACATTAAAAGAGAGGGTTATAAATTCTTTAGGAAAATAATAACATGCAATAAACTTATCTATGTTTGAATAAATGAAATAAAACTAATCTAGTGCTCACTAAAGCTTGTGGCACAAAGGGGGGTGGCTAAACAAACAAAATAAATCAAGAGGTCATGATATTTAAATGGAGGCCTAGATCACCTAAAGTGGGAGATGGAAATAAAAGAATACCCCATAAATATATTAAGTTTTAATTATAGATATAATATAAGCAAGGTTTTATACATTTAACACATTAATTTATACAATATCTATCTATCAAATGAAATAGCATAATTTAGAGATACTTACCTTTGGATGAACTTGTCAAGTCTCAATCTCTCCCTCAGATAATGGTGCTTTGAAAAAGTTTTTTAGTGTTTGTAAGGGCCATATTATATAAATAAAATCTAGACTAAAATAATCATAATTTTCATCCAAGACTTCCCATAAGACAAGGTATCTTCCTTCCAAGGCAAACCCTAAGCAATGGCTCCTTCAAATGTAGATATTGTAGAATTGTAAGTTGTAATAATGTGAAAATGAATGTTCCTCCCTATTGTATTGAAATTATCCTTGTATTATAACAATATACAATTCCTAACCCTTTCAAAATTTTATATGATGAGGTCAGCCAACATGACCAATTTTTAAATAAAAATTTATCATTAGGTCTCAAACTAGGTTGATCTGGTCAACTTAGTTCCATAATGTTTAGTTTAACTTTTATAACAAAGTCAAAATAGATGAATTAGTAGTAAAATATGGTGTTTTATTAGTTAGGGGATATTTGAAATGGTAATTGCTTAGGTAAATGGATAAACATGGTTTGAATTTCTTGGGGAGTTAGATAAGTGAGATTTGTAATGGGTTTAGGTATTGGAAAATTTGACCAACAATCTTGAAAATAATAAATGGTATGTCCACCCATTTCCTAGTGCACCCTTTAATGAATTCACTCAGAGATATCAAAACTCAATAGGTTCATGTAGGAGACAAAACATCAGTAAATGATAAAGTTTTAAAATATTATGTGTATACACTATCCCTCTAATAAGGTTCATTATATCACTAGATATTTCTAATTCAATGGGTAAGGTATCCCAACCCATAGTGCTAAAATAAGGTAACCAACATACCCTTATTCAAACCCCTCCACCTCTCACATATCCACTAGATGATGTGCCTATTAATATTCAATCCAAAGTACCTTGGGTTTGTGATTTTGAATCCCACAAAGATTAAATAATCACTATGAAAATGATCATAAAATAGTTTTAAAATATTTTCAACTCAAAAATCACATCATTATAAAATTAGATCATATACATGCAAAATCCAAAATATGCTAGTGGTAATCATGTGTTTACATCTTCATTTAGAAATGTTGTACCCAATAAGGTTTCATATCAAATTTTGAATCTAAAATAGAATTGATATATAATAAATTATTCAAAAAATCATACAAAAGTAAAATAATATTTCAAATAAAATTCTAAGGGAAATTCTTAGAAATAAATTTATCAAACTACCCACTCTACATCCTCTAAGTATATCAAAATACTATTGTGCATATCATAGAATGAATGGGAATCATATAGATTATTGTTTTACCTTAACTAATAAAATAAAAAATATAATTAATAGTGATGATACTATCATTGGTACATAAATAAAGCAACCCACTCACCTTAAGAGTGCACTCATAAAGCACATGTGCAAAAAGAACAAGTATGGGTACCAAAGGATAATTCAGAGAAAAAATAGTTATAAATGCAAAACTTTAATCAAGAAAATATTTAAAGGGCACAATTAGAGGAATAAAATATTAAAAAGTCACAATTAGATAAATATAATATTCAAAAGGAAAACTAGAGAAAAAAATGTTACATAAAGATCAAGAAGTCAAAACACAACTTACATATTTTCTTGGTGTTCAACAAAAATACATTACTCTTATCTAGTCAATAATGAGATGCAAAATTTTGACAATGATGAATACAATAAGGAAAAACAAACCTTCAAGAAGTAAAATCCAATCCATGGGGAATTTTTTTCCGTACACAGATGCTCAAAATGATATATCACAAGTTCAAGAACAACCTAAGAAGTTAATCATTTTATATGATCACTATGGTTATGCAAAAGATGGTTGGAATGACATAACTAATATTCATGATGAATATGGTAATATAATTGAGGGTTATGACACACATGATATAGTGACTTATTAGAGGCATCCCCTTGATAATATTATTAGATTATAACATCAGTTTTCCCTTGTCCATAACACCTTTTCTAATCATAATAATATGAAAAAAATCAAAATAATCAAATAATCAATAAAATATAAAAATATTCAAATAAATAAAAAATATAAAAATATTTATCATTTCACATGTTTTCTTGATTTTACATATGTCAATTTTGAAGATAGATCACTACATGCACTGACATATAACATACTACATTATTATTCACACACAAACCCACATAAGGGAGAGAAATACATTTTTATGAGGTCCTCTTTAGATTATATGGCTATGTTTGTAGCACTCATTGATAGATGCATATTTTAGGTTAGCTCAACTTAACTAAATCCTACTAAACCTTATTTTTAAAAATTACATGCCCTAATTGGGAGGCATAGGCTTTTGAACTACATAATGATATCTAGAAATTGTGTGTGATTTAGATATAGAATGTGGAAGGTGACAATAAGACCTAATAGGTGTAAGTGTAATTCTTAAAAATATTACCTATACTTCATTGAAAATATAAGGATCAAAACTAGATCAAAAACATCAATGCTAGTGTCTGAAATGACAGAGAGTTGATTTATATAATATGAAGAATCATACTTGCAATCATAATGTCTCCTTTTACACTTGCATTTCCAAGATGTGTTTATGTATTAGTGAACAAACTAAGTATTATTCTATATTCATTTTTAAGAAATCAAATTAATTTTTGGCATTATACTTTATATATTAATCATATTTGCATAATTCAGCATTGTATGAGAATATATTATGAATATGAATTGTCTAATTAACATGTTTATGGAATCATCTTCTCCTTCATTGATTGGTTATTCTCCCCTAACCATTTCCAAAAAGGGTTAAAAAGTAGATACAAGTTTCATAGTTACTTGGTCAATGAATATATCTCCTTTTTTAATTATTTTTACACTTATACTTAGTGTGGATATAGGATTATTTAAACTTTCCATCTATCCATTTTAGGTATCGTAGGCCCCCATTTTATTACCATTGATCCTTATCCATTTTTATATGTTTCTAAGCCTTCCATTTTACTTACATTACCTATTTTAAAAATTACACTACTTACAAACAAAGATCTAGCTAGAGTTACTTCGTTATGTTATTGACCTACAGGCTTTAGAACCCTTTCCTTTGACATTGTGTTGTATATGCTCTTATTTATAGGTTCTCAGATCCATTTTGTGTCATCCTAAATTATTAAGTATCATTTGGATATATTTGATAGGTAGCTTTTGATTCAAAATATACTCCCACTTTCTATACTTCCTATTCTCCATTTCTTTTTTGACATGGTCAACATATGGTTATTTTAATTGATCCATCATTAGAACAAAACTTGTATTCTTTAGTTGTTATATGATTCTCTCTTGGTTATTACCTTATCTTTCTTGGATTTCTCTTAATTATGTTTTTAGACCTTGAGTTTTCTATCCATCATTTTTTGGTCCATTTGGTCTCATTTTTTCTATTTTCATCACTTTACTTCTTTTGATTGAGTATGGATTATTACTTCTATTTCATAGATGTTAACATTAATCATTTCATGTTTTTCCATATTTTTTTGGTATGCATTATTAATTATCTCATATTCATGATAGTATCATTATTAAATTTTATGTGTCCTTGGTTTTCACATCTTGTCCCACTCTACAAAAAAAAACTAATTAAGTAATTAGTATGGGACATGGAACTAATGATTTAAATTTTTAATTTGTATGTTTAGTTTAGTTAT